>CM053586.1:56346627-56393637 GCA_028646515.1 Pseudochirops corinnae
GGACACTGGCTATGGCTTTGTTGAGCCTTGTCTCCCCAGGAACTGAGATTGCTGAGGGCTTGCCTCCAGTGAAGATGAAAGAAGGGCCTTTCCTTGGGTATTCAATGCTGAGATGATATCTTAACCTTGTTGTAACTTTAGGGTGGATGACCTTTTGTGCTCTCCTGGCCCTTTTGAGATTCAGGGGTGGGAAGCCTTTGAGTTTTTTTTTTTTTGTGCTCTGTGATTGATCAAATGAATGTACTTTGTTTATGATTGGAGACTAATCTCCATTTGAGAGGAGAGACTTTGTTGACTGACTAAATGTGTTGCCCAGGAGTGGGCTACTTTGACTCATGTACTAGCCAGGGGTGGGATACTTGGACCTTGATACTTTGCAATTGAATTGAGAACTTACTTCCTAAATGAACAAGGTACACTATATTTTGACTTTCTCTGTTCTGTGAATGTTTGCTGAATAAATGGGGTTTGCTATGCTGGTAATCTGAACCTTGGAAGTTGCCTTTGCTTGGCATTACAAGGGGAAAAGGAGAACAGTAGCAGTGTAGTTCCACAGTGATGGGGACTCATGCTGCAAGCCAACTTGGCTTTTATTCTACATTTCTACAGCTTCGAAATCAGATGATATAGTGCTCATTATACAATACAATTCATAGTTAAAACTAAAAGACTACATAATACAATTGAATTAAAATACAAAGTCATTTTTTTCTTGAGATCCTGGTTGCACTCTGTATATATGCCTATGACAGTAGTGGAGAAATTAAATCTGATCTGAAGGTGCTAAATGAAAAAAAAAAAGCTCTCAAACTTGGAGTGCTCTCTTTAGAACTCCTGTGGCTTATTTTTTTTGTTGCTTTTTTGGAGGGGGGAAGGCAGGGCAATTGAGGTTAAGTGACTTGCCCAAGGTCATATGGTTAGTGTTAAGTGTCTGAGGCTGGATTTGAAGTCAGGTCCTTCTGACTCCAAGGCGGGTATTCTACTCACTGCGCCACCTAGCCACCCCAATCTGTGGCATTTTTTGCTTCTTATAGTACTGCCCTGTTCTCAATGACTGGGAGTCCAACTGGCATGCTTAACAGGGCCAATCTCTCTGTATGTGCTGAGGAGTTTGCTATAGGGTAGAGGTATATGTCTTGTCAACATGAGGACACACATGAAAATCATTAGAGAAAATCAACTGTCCCTACAAGAAAACATTCTCTCAGGTGCCTTTCTGTGCTAACCTTCTTTATGGGCCAGAAAAAAAAAATAAGAAACATAACCCTGACCATCATTTTGACAGAATGATTCCCTCACATTCTTATTTTTTTCTCCATCTAGGCCTGATGGTTCCTGCTGTTTGTGTCCCATTCAGTTAATAGGAAGCAATTGTGAAACCACACACTAACTTATAGAAATGTCACACCAATGAAAATGGTAATTGAAGGAAAATGAAGTGACATTTAAACAGAGAAATTTATTTCAATGCAAATGAATAGCTGTCACTTGAAACGAATGAGATAAAAACAGACTGAATTAAACTTAATTCCAGGGCCCGATTATCCAAGAGTTGTACTATTGGATATACCTCTTTCCTAGGATCTTTCCTCTGACACCTGTAAAACACCTCTTTTAGAGGAAGTAAAATGGTAAGCCTGGATCCCTGCATAGATGACTGACCATGGACAGCTAATGATATATTTTTAGGAGAAAAGCTCTGTAGTTCTCCCAAGAGCACTTGGAGAAATGACATGGAGGTTCAGATAACATGGGGCTTTTTTGTCTCCTACAAGAGCCTTCTGCTTCCTTTAAAATTTAGGGATAGGAACTGGACTTTATTGGTATAGGGAACTCCCAGGTGAGGAAGCTCTGTCTACTGGTATAGGTCAGCACCTTTTTTTCTTTTTTTTTTTTAAATTTTTTTTTTTATTTACTCATTTACTTTTAATTTACAAGATTCAGTTCCACAATCACTTGAGTTTCAGATTTTCTCCCCTCCCTTCCCCCCCCACCCATGGTGGCGCAGCACCTTTTTTTCAACAAATGGTCTTAGTGAATTGCTTAGAATAGGGGTGAGGAGCCTGTGGCCTCGAGGTCACATGTGGCCTTCTAGGTCCTTGGGGCACATAGTAGATGATACATCCTTTTAACTGGGTCCAAGTTTTTACCGACCAAATCCTTTTATTAAGGAGATTCTTTCTGTGAAGTTTGGATCAGTCAAAAGGGCTGTACTTGAGGACCTAGAAGGACATATGTAGTCTTAAGGCCACAGGTTCCCTACCTCTAGCTTAGAACATGACTAGATTAAGTGACTTGCCTAGGGTCACACAGCCAAAATAAGTCAGAAAGCACCTTGAACCCAGCTTCCTGACTCTGAGGCAAGCTATTTATCCACTACAGCATGTTACTGTTCTTTTTGGCATTTTTGGTATGACATGGCAAGTTCAATCTTTAAATATTAAAACCACTAAAATACTAAAAACAACTTGTATGTAAATTAATAGGACAATACATTTTTTTCGTTGCAAAGGTGGAATCATTTTTTTTCCTTTTTAAATTGGTTTATTTACTTTTAGTTTACAACATTCAGTTCCACAGACCCTTGAGTTTCAGATTTTCTCCCCCTATTTCTCCCCCCCCATAATGGCGGCATGCACATGGATATAGGATCTACAAATATCTTCCCATTAATCATTAGTCAGGTTGTAAAGAAGGATTGTAACTGATGGAATGATCAGTGGGAAAGAGAAACAGAACAAAACAAGAAAAAGAAACAGAGCAAGTAGTTTGTTTCAATCGGCACTCAGACTCCACATCTCTCTCTCTCTCTCTCTCTCTCTCTGGGTATGGGTATCTCCTTCAATTATGAGTCTTTTAGAGTTGTCCTATAACCTTGTATTGCTGAGAGGAGCCCAGTCTATTGAAGTTAGTCGTCACACATATGTTGTGTCTGTGATTGCGTACACATTTCTCCTAGTTCTGCTCTTCTCGCTCAGCATCAGTTTATATAAGTCTCTCCAGGTTATTATGAAATCCGTCTGCTCCTCATTTCTTACAGCACAGTAGTATTCCATTACATTCATATACCACAACTTGTTCAGCCATTCCCCAATTGATGTGCATCCCATTGTTTTACAATTTTTTGCCACCACAAAAAGAACTGCTATAAATATTTTTGTACATATGGGTCCTCTTCCTACTTCTCTGATCTCTTTGGGATATAACCCTAGAAGTGTTATTGCTGGGTCAAAGGCTATTCACTTATTTATAGCCAAAGGTGGAGTCATTTTAAAAAAAATTAAAAAAAAAATCTTTTCAGTACAATGTCATATTTTTTTTCCTTTTTAAACATTACAAAGGAAAATGCAAGAACCCTAAAATATTAGTCCTTAGCACAGAGGCCCGAGAGAGTCTTTAGCCACTATTGCCAGAGCAATGATCTGTATTACAGCTGGATTTATTATTACCTTGTGAACTCTTGCTAGATAAGACCATCCTCAGCTTCTTTTACCCCAGCTCCACCCAGGTTGATGGGCATAAAAGTAATTCACATACTGTTTTTGAACTTTGGACAAAAAATTTTCATTTGTTTCACTGTTTTCTGAACTTTCTGAATTATATACCCCTTATTTGTCAGCATTACATCAAAAGAAATTGAAACAACTTTGTTTCATTCATTTTCAATAGGTTTGTATAGCTACTCTCTCCCATCAACAATTTTACTGAAATTCTGGTGGCAATTAGATTAGATTTTTTATGGCTTACTCAGGCAAAGGCTAACCAGCAGCACACATTAACCTATATATCTTTTGTTGACTTTTCATTGGTGTTAAAAGGCAGGCAATTATTGAAAGTATTGCATCATTCTAATCCGGTTTGAGATTTCCTCCTGTTCAATTCTGGGCCCAGTTCATTGCTCTTCTCTAATGTGCTTAGCACAGTGCCTGGCACATATTAGATGATTCAGAGTGCAGACTGAGACTTTTTCTTTACATAGCCAATGGAAGAATTTGTTTTATTTGACTATATATGTTGTAATAGGGGTTTTGTTTTCCTTTCTCATTGGGGTGTGGAAAGGTGAGAGGGAGAAAAGAAGGATTTATTTAGTTGAAAAAAATTTTATTTAAAAAAAGCAAAGAATCATCCTTTAAAATAAAACCAATATTTTCCCTGCTATAAACTCTATAGCTTCAATTTAATAAATTTAGAAAGTTCTCAGATTTTACTCTTCTACTGACTACCCAGGAAGAGTTCACAATTCATGTAAAAAGTTGTAATATAGGATAGTATAGATACTGGACAAATATTTTTAGAGTACATGGAGGGGAGTAAAGTACAAGGAAGGAAAAGGTAAGGTGTCAGGTCACAAAAGGTTTAAAAAACCAAACAAAAGATTTTATATTTGAACCTGGATGTAATAAGGACATGATGGAATTGATTGAATTGGGGAATGATATAGTCATACCCGAGTTTTAGGAATATCATTGCATTCAGTAAACTAAAATAGTCCTACTCTCAAGAATTTCACATTCTAGCAGAATGCTGTATGCTTGATAAAAATAAGATATTGAAACTTTCTTTCAGTCAGTTAACAAAACATCTATTAAGTGATGCCTGCGTTGGAGGGGGGCCGAATGAGGGAATGTGGCAATAAAATGACACTTGAGCCAGGCGGGAACTATCGGGGTAGTCCATTTATTTATTCTGGGGCTGGGGTTTTTATAACAGAGGTTACATCTGGTTTTCTCATAGAAAAAATGTTTAACCAGCTTGTACTTAATTATTGGTGGCTGTGCAATCTTTGGGGGTCATCTCTTGGTAACCACACCCTGTTTCCTTGCTAGTCACAGAAAGATGGTAAGCCAACACTCTGAGCCATAATTGGCCCACATGGGGAGCGGGGTCTGGGGAAATCCTGATCCAAACTCTACCCAAGTCTCACACTGGCTCACACTGGTCCTTAACAATTAAGTATTTGCCATGTGCCAGTTTCCAAAGTAGCTAAAGAAGGAAAAAGAAGGACTAAAATGTATGTGTGTATGTCAGGGAAATGGAAATAGACACATAAATGTACAGCAAAGATGAGGACAAATTTTGTCCCTTCTTTTCTGACAAGGCAACATTGAATCCCTTCCTTTCCAAGTCCAAGTTCACATGATAATTAAAAAAAAAATGGAATAATATATGTATATATATGTGTGTATATGTAAGTGTATATGTACATATGTATATGTAGATATGTATATGTGTGCATGTGTGTGTGTGTGTGTGTGTATGTATATGGAAGTTACAATAATTATCTGTCTCTGCCCTCCTGTTATGGGAATCTGAAGATCTTCCCTGCCCCTAGGCCCTTTGATAGGCTTAAGTGAATCTGAGAACCTTCTCTGATTTGAAAATACACTCTGCCACCTAATAGGCTGAATGTGGTCACATGGAGCCTGTGGCAGGAAGCTTGTTTTTCAGGAATGCCCATGCCTTATTACATTGTGATTGGGCAGTGGGTCAAGAGGGTTGTGACATTCTCTGACCCTGGTGAAGGCTGTATATACCCTAATGTGAGTTTTTGCCTTGGGGCTCACTTTGGATGTAATGGTCAGACTGCTGGAAGCCCTGTCTGCTGATCTGTTTCTTCATCTGCTTGTAACTTCTACTTGTAACTTCTGTTTGTATTCTCTGAAGTTCAGGGGGCTGACTTTCCCCCTGAACTAGGTAAATGATAGATGTTTGATTAAAGTAAGATTGTTAGCCCATTTTGCTTTCCTTCAGAAAAGCAGATCTAAGAACCTGTGCTAACAGCCATCCTGGGTATGCTTGCTGATACACCTCCACCTTTTGGAATGGTTCATTCTCACAGTTCTCTGTCTTATGCATTTAATATGTACAGAGATTTAAAATGAAAAAAAAAAAAAGAAAATATACAATATTGCTTCCATCTGTGCAGAGATAGTCATTATTCATAGCTGGGAAAATATCCTGAACATTGAAACTCATCTCCTCTTCTACCCCCTTCCCCCAGTTTATTTATTTATTTTAGTTTTCAACATTCACTTCCACAAGATTTTGAGTTCCTAATTTCCTCCCCATCTCTCTCCTCCCTCACTCCTTGATGGCATGCATTCTGATTATCCCTCTCCCCAAGAAACCCAAGTCTTATAAAGGGAGTGGAGAGAGCAGGATAGAGAGGGAGAGAAAGAGAAAAGAAGAGCTTTTCATTCAGAAATATTGAAATATGAAGAAAGCCAATGTTCACTAGCTCACCAGCTCACCAGTTCCTCGGTTAGCACGAAGCACGGTAGTTCACAGTTCTCAGCAGACTCTGGTAATGATGGGGATTAAGTCTTCTCAACACATGGTCCGTCAGCAGTGCCTCTTTTTCCTCAGTGTTGCTCATGTTTCATTCCTGGAAGTCCTAATAATAGTAATGATAATGACAACGACTAGCATTTATGTAGCACTTTAAGATTTACAAAGCACTTTACATGTGTTATCCCATTTGAACCTCTCAACCCTGTGAGGTAGGTGCTATTATAATACCCATTTTACAGATGAGGATACTGAGACTGGCGGCTAAGTGACTTGCCAAGGGTCACATAGCTAGTAGGTGTCTGAGGCAGGATTCAAACTCAGGGCTTCCTTTCTCTAAGTTCAACACTCCACCCATTGCATCACCTCAAGAAATTGTGTGTGTGTGTGTGTGTATACACATATATATAATATGTATATATGTGTATATGTATACATGCATGCATAGATATACACACATCTGTATATATATATATCTTTATAGCCATATTATATATTATTATATATAATTTATAGCCACTGCCCTGTTAATCTTATCTGATACAGAGGGATTAGCATGAACCAAGGGGCAATCTCAGTCTCATTTCTAATAGGTAGGTATCTGAATTTGCTCTGTCTCGTCCTCTCTGAATCCCCCTGTGCCTATATGGAGAAATTCAGAGACAGTAGAAACAAAGTGAAATTTTCCCAGGCTTCATATAAGCACCTGGAGTTTACATTTTTTTGTGTATGTATGCTCGTTTCCCTCATCATTTAGCATAGCGTTCTTCAAACAGTAGATACTTACAGATACCAGATAAATGAATACATATATACATACGTATGTATATACATACATATACATATATATTTACACACACATATTATCCAATGACATCAATTCCAAAGACCATACTGATATAGTAAGTATGTCTGATCATTGTCCGGGCTCCTCATTTTCCCACCGACATAGTCCTTTGTTCATTGATGATGTGTGGTAATCAAAATGGATAGGTAGTATTTATATAGCATTTTAAATTTTGCAAAGTGCTTTACAAAAATTTATCATTTGATCCTCACAACGACCCTAGGAGGTAGGTGCTGTTGTCATCCTGATTTTACTGATGATGAAACTGAAGCAGGCAGATATCATTTGTTCAGGATCATGCTATTATACTTCTGATGCTGGATTTGAACTCAGATTTTCCTGATTCTAATCTAGTGCTCAATCCACTGTGCTGCAGAACTACCTATCTTAGTACAGGCTAGATTTGTTTTACCCTAAATGATAAGTAATAAAAGCTTTCTTGAGACTTAGTCTAAGGGCCTACGGCCTGAACCATTAACAGTTTCATGTTAGTTTAAGGTTAAAAGTACAGTACATGAAGAGTCAGAGACCCTCAGACTTGATCCTTGTTTCAGATCAGGCACTGTAACAAATGGAAAAGAAACGGGGTTGCACCCAAGTAAAATAATGCTATACTGTTGTTAAATATTCTTTCCATGCTAATGTTGAATCGACTCCCTTTTGTTAAATATCGTTGTTGTTCATCCTTTGTTCTCTAAGAGAACCATGATTTCGGGAAGGTGATGCCATGACATGAAAGTGAATTGGATTTAAGTGAGGAAGAACTGTGTAAGGTTACCAGCCTCACTTTCTCCTCCAGAGTCATCTGGGTCCAGTGGCCAGATACAGATGAGGATGACTGGAGATGGCCCTGGATGCAGTGGGAGACCTCGATCTTTCTAAGCTAAGTCTTAGATGGTCTGTGAATGTCTCATTTCATTCTAATCCTGAGCCTATACCACTAGATGGGCTCAATTAGGCCTGGCCCAGAATAGATGTCTTCTTGATAAGGTGTAGACCTGCCTTTTTTGCTGAGTTGCCCTCATCATTTATTGATGAAGATTGATTGATAATTAATGTTTAATGATTCCTGGACCAAGTAAAGGAGTTTATACACCATGCCAAGTTCCTGAACCAAGGGTAGCCAGAGCCAAGGAACCATAAGACAAAGAATCATTGTGGTATAACAAACTTGGACTTTGACCTTCATTGGTGCTGTGAATTACAAAGACACTGCATTTTCAGAGAAAACTAGGTTGATTTTGTGGTGACCTCAAATGCTTTGCCATTTAAGGAGAGTCCTACTCCATGTAGTACAATAAGTCTGA
Source organism: Pseudochirops corinnae (assembly GCA_028646515.1). Taxonomy (NCBI): domain Eukaryota; kingdom Metazoa; phylum Chordata; class Mammalia; order Diprotodontia; family Pseudocheiridae; genus Pseudochirops; species Pseudochirops corinnae. The sequence goes on from CM053586.1 coordinate 56,355,070, forward strand.
CATATTTTACATATTCTTGGGAGGCAGAGGTCTCTTTAAGAGAGAAAGTGGGATTGTTTCGTCTATTTATGAATATAGTTGCTGAAGAAAGTCTGTCCTGTGTTAGATATCTTGTTAGCCTGAGTACTGGCATAAGAGATTTTTCTTTCTTTCTTTAATACAGAGACCTAGATGTGAGCTTAATTCTGATGTTTCTGAGAGAAACCTTGGCAAGGAGCAAAATGAGTCAAATCATTGTTGCTCTTGGGCAAAACCTTAAATAGAGTCATGAGCCAAAGAGAGTTTAATGAGAAGTTGCCAAGTTTGAACCTAGTCCATGTGAACCCAGAACTTTGGTTCTGCACCTTAGGTGTTTGGATAATGTTGACATGATCAGTCTGGTCTTCTTTCTGTTCGTAGAACATGCCAAGGACATTTCTAATGTTGTTTCTCCTATGTAACATTCCCTACCCAATTTCCATCTTTGCCTCTTCAAATAATATAATGCCAATCCTCTAGGGATAAACTCTATAAAGTCTTTTCCATAAAATTTTGCCCAATTAATCTAGACCACAATTATTTCAACTGGGCTCCATTAGGGCATATTCCTGATGCTGCTCACAGCACTGGTAATGTACTGTTTTCTAATGGGTTTTTAAAACTTTCAAATTTTTGTGTATGTGTGTGTATGTTGCATGTGTGTGTTGTATCCTCAACTCAAAAAGATGAGGTCAGAAGCTTCAAGCATCTCACAATCTTTCCTGAGAACCATGTTCTGAGAAAGTTCAAAGAAGGCAATTAAGTAGGCAGCTTCTGTCCACCTTCTTTCTCTGTGACAGTATGATTCAAACTGCAAGAGAGTATTATCTTTTAAAGTCCCCAAAACAGGCCATGATTCATGGTTTTCTAGGCGATACCGAGGCCAAACAGTGCTGCAAAAAAACACTAGTTTTTCCTTTTTAAGGTCTCCAGAGAAATTAAATTTTTCCCAATGTTGTAAAAGACAACCCAAAGGGGAACTTTTGGGAGCTACAGGTGTAGGGCCTGGAACTCCCTTCCTCCTTAAAGGAAGGTTTGAGAGTAAGCCTCGAAAAACAAACAAAACAAAACAAGGCAAAAAACCTACAAAAAATACCTTGAGTTTTCCCAGTTCCCTAGCACTGAAAGAATTTAGCTTACACTTCCAGATGGGGCATCTGTCCTTGTCCTCCATTCTTCAGAAGCTGCGCACATGTCCATTTTCTCCAAAATAACCAAACAGGATTGAGAACCTGAGGTCAGGCTGAGTATGAGACAGCCTCCTAGATGTCTGAACTAATGGGACCTGAGAGGTCAGGCGCACAAAAAAACCACCAAAAAAAACATGCCTCCAAGGTAGTTGGGAGAACAAGGAGGCAATAGGGAAAGAGAGAGGCTTACGTACCCAGGTCTAGCCTCGGCTGGAGAAGAGCTTGAGATTAGCAGTGTTTCCCGGTGTCAGGGAACCACAAAAATGAAGAGGGTACCCACATAGGGTTAGGGTTGCCTGAAACTCCAAAATACCAACGTGCTGGGTCCTGCTGAAAGAATTCCACTCAAGTCTTCTCAGCCAAAGAAAACCAAAGTTTATTAATAGTTCACCATATGGGGTAGACTCTCAAGGAGCCAGTCTATGCTAGGTCATTCTATGGTGCTCTCACACCACATGGAGGGGAGATGGGATCTTATATACAGAAAGGTTGTGGGAGGAATCTAGGGGTGGTCTAGAGGAGGAGTTTGGGGGGGGTCTTCAGGAGGAGTCAGATGAAGTCAGACTTCAGTAACGAATTTAGGGAGGGTTTTCAGCAGTCAGGATGAGGTCAGACTCCAGTAATGAGTAATTAAGGATGGGAAGTTGCTGGAGGTTACCTGGAGACCATAGACAATGTTGGGCCAGGCCAGTTCAAGGGTGAGAACAGGAGCATCAAGGGTGGGAAACTATTGGAACAAAGGAGGGCTAAAGACTTGGGCAGAGCCACAACTTAAGGCCCATAACCTTGGGCAAAATGCCTTCCCTTGGGAAGATTCAAGGAGAGCTCAAGGGAGGTCCCAGAGCCTGTACCTCAAAGATTCAAGGAGAGCTCAAGGGGGCTCCCAAAGCCTGCACCTCATCAAAAATATATTATGTGCTCACTATGTGCAAAACATAGTACCAGACACCGTGAATAGAAAGTAAAAACCAAAAGGATCCCTGTCCTTAAAGAGCACACATTTTATTGGAATTCATGAGATCTAGGACTCCTGCTATCATAGATCTAAACTGCCCTTCCCCACCCTGCCTCTGTAGGAAATTGACCTGCACCAAGGAGGAGTTAACCTTCCTAAATTTAAAGCAATTTAAAGAGGCTAACAACTTGGGGAGCGGGGGTCAGAAAGGTCTCCATACTTGAAACAACATTTAAACCGAACTTTGAAAGAAGATAAAGGATTTTCTAAGAGGTAGAGAGGTTAGGAGTGAATACAGTTAAGGCATAGGGGACAACAGCAAGGCAGCAGTCATCCCTTTTATACATTAGAGCAGCTAATATACTAACTAGGGAAGCCTTCCTTTCCACATCGGGGCCAAGTGTCAGAAAGACCCAAGTTCAAATCTGGCCTCAAACACTAATTGTGTGACCCTGGACAAGTCACTTAACTTCTGACTGCCTCTGTTTGTTCAATTATAAAATGAAAATAAGATCACCTACCTCTCAGAATTATTGTGAGGATCAAATGAGATATTAGTAAATCACTTAGCACAGTGCTTGTTTCCTTCCCACTCTGGACATACTAGGGCAGCCCCAAAACAAAGCAATCCCACACCTTTACCTTCGGGCCAGAGAAGGAACATGGGGGTTATGTGGGGGGTCAAGGGGTCAGGGAGCCCAAGAACCCCAATAACCAGAGTCCCTGGAAAACACTAACTCCCGGACTCAAGCATTCTCTGAGTCAAGATGGAAAAGATGTATTGTTATGCTACACAGCAGGCAAGAATTCTTAGGAACCCTGCAACCTTATCCTGCAATCGGATATTCTATAGCAGTGGCTCTCAACCTGTGGGTTATATTCAGTTTTTAACAATGAAAATACATCCTGCATATCAAATAGATTCATAACAGTAGCAAAATTACAGTTATGAAGTAGCAATGAAAATAATTTTATGGTTGGGGTCACCAGAACATGAGGAATTGTATTAAAGGGTCCCGGAAGGTTGAGAACCACTGTTATATAGTATAACCTATGCCAGTTATGCTAACTAGGTGAGTCAGGGTGGGATTAGGAAGGAGTTAAGGAGTGGTCAGTTCTTAAAGGAACATGCACTTTTAATTCTATTGCTCAGGAGTATTGCCCAGAATTCACTGGGAAATAGCCCAAGGTGGACTACGTGGACGTGTGGTTTTAGGCTTGAAACATCACTAAGTCAGCTATAAGTCAGATCTGACCAAGCTGCCTCCCATCAATGTCATGTTTGACAAGATGGATGTTGGGAGTATATGTATATCTCAAGCTAATGAGCGATTCAGGATGTATACAATGAGCTAAGGAGTATACATATGACTGAATCTAGGATATATATGATAGGTATGACCCGGTACACAGTTGGGTCAAACTACTAAATTCTATAGGTGCAGCTGGCCACTGTATCAGGAAGAGAGATATGTATTTTGTTAGGGCACGCTGCCCTTGAGCTAGAGAGAAACTGCCTGAGACAGTGTTTGAGGCTAGTGAGAAATGTGATTTTTGGAACTAGATGTGACTTTACAAACTGTGGTTCAAGCACAGGCATCCAAGTACCCCATCAGGGGTGGGGATGGGACACTCAGTGATAAAGCCCAGGGCTATAGGTTTTATGGGGGATAGGGCAGAGTTGCACTTAGGCTCACCTGATTGGTTTTGCATTTCTGATGTCACAAGAAGACAGTTGCCAAGGACTGAACAAGAGAAGTTTTGCCTATACCTATGCACACCACAACTCCTTCCCCTCCCCTCCCCCAGGAAACAAAGGACATTAAGGTTTCCAGCATAGAAATTTTCTGAAAGGATGGGAAGATATTAGGGAGGAGGGGACATGTTTATAGTAGAAATAGCTGGGACTGCAAGAAAGACTAGATCCAAGAAACCAGAATGATTTTTTTTCTTATTGCATTGTCACCTTGCTTCACACAGATGCCAAAATGATTTTTCTAAGGCATGAATCCAATCACGAAATTCTACTGCTCAGACACCATCACTCCCAATTGTCTATAAGATAAAATACAAATTTCTTAGCCTGGAATTTAAAGCCCTTCATAAACTGGTTCTGATTTAGTTGTCCAAATTTATTTCACATTATTGCCCTTCATTCACTTTGAGAGAAATGATTATTTTTATCTTATATTAATAACTAATTATTGTGTTGAGACCCATATTTTTTCTCTTTTCCACTTCCTCATCCAGAAATCAACCAGTGTGGGAAATCTTAGACAAAGACTTACCCAGGCCAAGATCTAATAAGACAGTAAAAGAAATTCTAAGTTTTCATTAATTGGAGGATTCCTGCTTATTATATTTATGCAGACAGGTCTGGGAAAATGTGGATCCTCCCTTTTGGCAGGTAAGTGATATGGAAATTGATGTCTCTTTGACCAAGACTTGGGTGATCCAAGTCACATACCTCAAGACCTTCATTGTAATATAGCCCACCTTTCATTATAACATTCGTTCTCTCATTAAGTGTTAACCAATCAGAATTGATTGCTACCCTCAGGAACACCCACTCTCTTGGGTGTTCCTGGGGGTGGAGATCAAACCACAATAAACTGTGAACCTACCACCATAAGGGGTCTTTAACTTCTTTTTATTAATGAACATGATAGTCATTAATAAAACAATTAAGTTACTCAGAAACTGTCTCTCAAACTTTTTTAAGCACCACAATTTTACATTTCAGTCAAACTAAAAAATTATTTCATTTCTACCCTATATGAGTTTGTCCAAGTTGAGCTAGGATTTCATGCTCTCCTTATCTTTCTCTCTCCCCAAAGCTCAACTCAGATATTACCTCCTCCATTAACTGTTCCATTGTCCCTCCTCAAAGACACACTTAATAAAAGTGTACATGACTGAAATTCATCAAGTCATATAAAATACAATCTTATGTTGTTCTTTATATATTGAAATATTTTTGTTGATGCTTAACAAAAAAGAAAATCCACATTAACAAAATTTTAGTGAAAAAAAAAATGATTGTTCTGTCCCTAAAAGGATTGTGGTATGGAGAAGATATTGAGTTTCAGAAGGCTACTCATTAGTCAACAAGCTTTTCTTTAATACCCATTATGCCAATAATGTACAAGTTCTGCCAGAATACGCTGAATTAATCTTTTGTGTGAGGACTACCCTGGGGGAGCACATAGGAACTCAACCAGAAGCTTGACTAGGGGTCATACATTGTTGGCCCCATCAACAGAGAACTATCATACAAGTGAAGGCTCTTCTTAGAGGGAAGGAAACCTAGCAGGAAAAGAGAGAAAGAGAAGTTCCATTTAAAGTAACTGCAGAATGTAGAAAATACTTGAGAGTCTCCCTGCCAACATATACATATATATACACATAAGATCTATATGAATATAACTACAAAGCACTATTTATAGAAATAAAGACAGACTTGAATAATTGGAGAAATATGAATTGGTCATGGGTAGATGGGAGCCAGTATAATGAAAATGACTGCTACTTAAATTAATTTACTTATTCAGTGCCATACTCAAACTACCAAAGTATTACTTTATAGAATTAGAAAAAAAAAAATAATGGGCATGGCTAAGTGGTGCAGTGAATAGAGCACCATCCCTGGAGTCAGGAGGACCTCAGTTCAAATTTGACCTCAGACACTTAAAACTTACTTGCTATGTGACCTTGGGCAAGTTACTTAACCCCAACTGCCCAGTCTTCTCCCTGCAAAAAAAAAGAAAAAAGAAAAAAGAAAAAAAAGAATGAAATTTATCTGGAGGGAAAAAGATCAAGAATCTTAAGGGATATAATGAAAAAAAGTGGGAAGAAAACATGTCTAACAGTACCAGCTCTCAAACTATACTACAAAGCAATAATTCTTAAGACAAGGACTGGTTTTTAGGAAAATATCTTTGTATGTCTCACATCACACCTAGTATAGAGCCCTCCTTATACACAGTAGGCACAAATATTTGCCAAATTAAATTGAAGTGAATCTGTTGCTAAAGGGGTTTTGATTTGTGTTTGTGAAGGGAGATCACACACCTATGAAATCTGATTTTTTTTGAAGCATTCAAGTATAATGCCAATGTGATATTCATAGCACCCACAGTGGGTATGAATGTGCTGATGTAGTTCTGCATCACAAAATATAACAGACTCTCCACAGGGAAGATAGAAACAAATCATTTATTCAAACACCAGAATGCTGAATCCAAACACCAGAAAGCCAAATCATCATAGCAACCAAGAAGTTGGTACACATTACCAATACAGTGAGCAAATGACCTCCCCAAGGCTTCTTTCCTTCAGGCCTTCAAAACAAAACAGGCTCCCTTAAACAAAAACGCTCCTCTCTCACTTGTGATAGCTGATGTGCCCCTCTGTCAGCTCTGCTCATACTCTCTTCTGTTCCTTCCTGCTCCTCCCTTCCCATTCTACCCTTTCAGAAAGCTCCTTCCACTGTGGGCTCCATGTGATTTACATTTGGCCTGTTAAGGACAGGGAAGGTCTTCAAATTCCCTTAGGAATTTGAGGGGCAGGAAAAATCTTCAAATTACCATTACCATTACCCTTACATCAAGTAATTGGGCTTTTTTATGTGCAGGATGGGTTAAAGACGGAAAAGATAAGAGGCTGATAGCAATCTAGGGCTTAACTAGGCTCCCTTCCATGGCTGAAACAACCCCTTCATGAGTAGATATAAACATGATCAAAGAATCAAAGATTAGTGTCTTCTAAAAATATTTGAGAAAATATTCTACCCCCTAATTGACTTTCTAACCATTTGTAAGGAAAGTTAAAAGACTAGTTACTAAAAAAGTTTCCTTCATTCTAACATATTTAAGAGTTGATTTTGCATGATTTTAACACTCTATTTAATCATGTTGTCCACTCAGTACTTCTGAATCCCTCATGACTTGAAGAATTACTTTAAAATTTCATTACAGCTTCAAGAATTCTTAATCACTACTTAATCACTCAGGAGGCTGGGGAATTCACAGAGACAAGCTACTTATGCAGTATTCAGGGTTGACTGAATTCTCTCTTTCTTTTTTATTGATTTAATAAAAAATAATGCTATCATTTTCCAATGACTTCTTCCAGCTTGCCTCTTTCCAAACTAGGTGACTTCTCTCCCTTGTTTTTTTTTTTTTAATTTTTAAAATTGATTTGTTTGTTTACTTTTAGTTTACAAGATTCAGTTCCACAATCCCTTGAATTTCAAATTTTCTCCTTTCCCTCCCCTCTTCCCCTCCCTCACATGGCAGCATGCAAGAAGATGATCATTCTTGACTGATGCCTAAGATAAGGCTCTATCCTCAGAGCCCTCATATTTATAATAGTAGAACACAGAAGCATGATGGTAAAGCCATGTTCCCAAAATGCCCACCTTGCAGGAGAACTAGACTCTAATTCTCCTTGGCTCCCCATTTTGAAGTTGTGATAAAAATCTATCCAATAACCCTTTGATAAAATATCCTGCCAGAAAGTATAACCTCCTAGCATTTGGCAATTACTTATCCTTGACTAATTGATGAGGTAGATGGCTCTTCTCATTACTTAGCATATTTTGTTGGATGCCATTTCCAAGGGAGAACATCCAATGTCTTTTGTTGCCAACAGAAAAAAATACAAGCCTTTTAGTCTGCTTTCAGAAAGTGAACAATCTGCTGTGAGAAAGTACAATCCCACTAGCATTCAAGGCTTCTTGTATTCTGGTTCTAAACTAGATATTTAGGAGCTTATTTTCAATTACTCTTCAATAAAACCCTTATCTCCTAACAAACTTTCTTTTCTTGTTTGTTTTTTTTAAATACAGTCACCCAAACATGATTTGTATTTTTTTCTTTTTGCAATCAAACTCATGGCAATCCAACCAAATGATTCTTTCAAAATATCATCCATCTGTTAGAATTAAGAGATCCTTATCTTACTCCCTAAAGTTTGCAGAGGAGAAAACTGAGTCCCAGAGAGGTAACACTCAAAATGTAGTAAGTTACAGACCTTTTTCCAGTGCTCTATGGGGTCTCCTCTTTTGACCAAGGATTTATTAAGTGCCTACTATGTTGCAGGTATTCTGCTAGGGTCTGGGAATACCAAGGTAAAAAAAAAAATCTATGTCTTCAAGGAGCTTATATTTCCTCTGTAGTAACTCTTCCTAATCCACAAATCCTAGCTCAAATCCCACCACTTCCACGGAACCTATTTTGAATGCCCCAGTCTTAAGCAATCTCTCTTTCTTAGTAATTGCAGCAGCACTCATGTCTTTGCTATTCATTCATCAATAAATCATGGACTGCCTTGTGACATTTCTGTTGTTGCTATCAATGCCTAATAATGTCTTTCCCCAAGTGGTGAACAATAAACCACTGAGGCTATCTGGATTTTACTCCCTATCTCTGTCCTTTATTAGTTGTGTGACCAAAATTCTGTCACATTGCATCTTTTTTTTAAATTAACTTTTGTTTATTTTTAGTTTACATCATTCCTTTCCATGAGATTTTGAGTTACAAATTTTCTCCCCATCTTCTCCTTACCCACCACACCAAAACAGCGATCCTACTGTATACCCCCTCCCCCAATCTGTTCTCTCCTATATCCTCTGCCATCACCCCTCTGACTTTCTGGTAGGGCAAGATGGATCTCCCTACCCCAGTACCTGTATATCTTATTTTCCAATTGCATGTTAAAAAAAGTCAACTTTTCTGTTCAGCTCTGGTTTCTTCATCAAGAATGCTTGAAAGTCCTCTATTTCATTGAATGACCGTATTTTCCCCTGAAGCATTTTATTCAGTTTTGCTGGGTAGGTGACTCTTGGTTTTAATCCTAGCTCCTTTGACCTCCAGAATATCATATTCCAAGCCCTTCTATCCCTTAATGTAGAAGCAGCTAGGTCTTGTGTTATCCAGATTGTGTTTCCACAATACTCAAATTGTTTCTTCCTGACTGCTTGCAGTATTTTCTCCTTGACCTGGCAACTCTGAAATTTGGCTATGATATTCCTAGGAGTTTTCTTTTTGGGATCTTTTTAAAGAGGTGATTAGTGAATTCTTTCAATTTCTATTTTGCCCATTGGTTCTAGAATATCAGGGTAATTTTCCTTGAGAATTTCTTGAAGATGATCTCTAAGCTCTTTTTTTTTTTTTTATCATGGCTTTCAGGTAGTCCAATTTTAAAATGATCTCTCCAGATCTATTTTCCAGGTCAGTGGTTTTTCCAATGAGATATTTCACACTGCCTTCTATTTTTTCATTTGTTTGGATCTGTTTTATAGTATCTTGATTTCTCATAAAGTCATTAGCTTCCATTTGCTCCAATCTAATTTTGAAGGAATTCTCCTCAGTGAGTTTTGAAATTCCTTTTCTATCTGGCAAATTTGGCTTTTTAAGGCATTTTTCTCCTCATTGGCTTTTTGGGCCTCTTTTGCCATTTGAGTTAGTCTATTTTTTAAGGTGCTATTTTCTTCAGTACTTTTTTGGGTCTCCTTTAGCAGGCTATTGACTCTCTTTTCATGATTTTCTTGCATCCCTCTCATTTCTCTTCCCAATTTTTCCTCCACTTCTCTTACTTGATTTTCAAAATCCTTCTTTAGCTCCTCCATGATCTGTAGGAAGTTTATATTTTTCTTGGAAGCTTTTGATGAAGGAATTTTGACTTTACTGTCTTCTTCTGGTTCCATTTTTTGATCCATTTTGTCCCCCCAAAAAGATTCTATGGTTTGATTGCACTTCCTCTGTTTGCTCATCTTGCCAACCAATTACTTGACTTTTGAACTCTTTATCATGGTAGAACTCTGCTTCCAGAGTGGAGAGAGCTGTGTCCCAAATTGTGGGGGTTTTCACAGTTGTCAGAGGGCTGAGAAGGGCACCCTCTGTACAGCCACCACAAGCTCTGGCACACTGGTCACACATCCTAGGACTACCACCCAATACTGTGACCCAGATCCAAGCAAGAGCAATTACCCTCTGAATGGTTGCTTGGTCCCTCTATGATCTGCAGGCCAGGAGCTCTGGAGGCAGCCATGCAGCAGCAGCTGCAGCCACTTGAGCCTCTCCCACTTCTTGCCTGGGGGCCAGGGGCCAGACTGTGCTCTTCAGTTCCAATAGAGTTTCCCACTAACCTTTTACTTTCTCTTTGGCATTTATGGGTTGAGAAGTCTGGAAACTGCCACAGCTACTTGTGATTCACTTTCCTAAAGTCTGCTCTGGCCAGTCTGTGCCAGTGGTCAGGGCCGCCCTGGGTCTGGACTTGTGCATCTCATGCAGGACTGAGCTTGGTTCCTAGTTTGGTGCAATAGACCCTTCCTGCTGGCCTGCCAGCTGCCTTCAGTGGAAGACTTATTTCTCTCTGTCACTTTGTGGGTTCTGTAGCTCTAAAATTTGTTTAGAGTCATATTTTACAGGTATTGGAGGTGGTTGGAGCAGGAGCTCAGCCAAGTTCCTGCTTTTACTCCACCATCTTGGCTCTGCTCCTCATTTTTATTCTTAAATGGCATGAAAGCCATCATAAAAGACATATATGACTGGAAAATTAGATTGGGCAGTCTTGTAGCAAGAGTGGATAAGATACTTGAGTGCTGCCTTAGTAATCAAGATATACTGTAACAACAAGAGGAAAACACATAGCTCATTGGCTACATGCACTCTGGAGAATTCATGGAAAGACATTGAATCACAGAATATAAAACAGGCAATTTTGATTGCATAAAATTGAAAACCTTCCAGACACACAAAATCAATACAACTAGAATTGGAAGAGAAGTAAATAATTAGGGAAAGTCTCTGCAAATCTCTCTGATAAATTATGATGAGAATTATTACAAATATAGAATACAAACCACCCCAATGAATAAATGATCAAAGGATATAAAAAGACAGTTTTCAAAACAATAAATGCCATAGATCAACAATTATATGAAAGCATTCAAATTGCTAATCATAAGATTTCTAAATGATGCTGAGGGGCAGCTAGGTGGCACAGTGAATAGAGCACTGGCCCTGGAGACGGAAGGACCTGAGTTCAACAAGTCCAGCCTCAGACACTTAACACAGAACTAGCTGTGTGACCTTGGGCAAGTTACTTAACCCCAGCTGCCCTACCTTCCCCCTCCAGAAAGCAAAAAATAAAAAAAAAATAAAGTGATGCCAAGGCTTTGCTTCACATCCTTGAAATTGGCAAAGACAACTAATGGCAAAAAAACGACAATGTCCAAGGAACAATTAGAAGACATATACATTGATAAACTGATAGACTTATAAATTGATCCAACCATTCTGGAGGAAAAAAAATGGAATTATACTTTAAAAGGTTGATCAATTGTAGATACTTTTCAACCCAGTGATACCACTACAAGGAGGTCATAGACTCAGAGAAAGGTGTCATTTATCCAAAATACAGAAGCCTTTCTTATGTGTCCAGCTGTTTTTCAGTCATGTCTGATTCTTTGTGACCCCATTTGGGTTTTTCTTGACAAGAGTGATTTTCCATTTCCTTCTCTAGCTCATTTTATAGATGAAGAACTGAGGCAAATGGGATTTAGCAACTTGCTCTTGATCACACAACTAGTAAGTGTTTGAAGTCACTTTTGAACTCAGGTCCTCCTAATTCCAGGGCCAGTATTCCATCCAGTGCACCACCTAGTTGTGTACCCTTTTGGTAAATCAAAGTTCTATAAGGAGTACAATCCTTTCATTTGAGGAGTGGCTAAAAAAAACATGGTATATGAATTTAATGGTATGCCTCTGTGACATAAATATCAAATATGAAGACTTTGGAGAAACCTGGAAAGATTTGTCTAACCACATGCAGGGTGAAATAAGCAGAGCCATGGGAGAAATTTTACACAGTAATAATAAGTTAAAGGAATGCAACATTTAAAGACTTCAGAATTCTCAAGCACATGAACTAGTCCTGACTTCAGAGGACTTAAAAGTTAAATAAGCATCACACTTATTGGCAAAGAGGTGTGATAATGTTAGACAGATGATAAGACTCATATTTTCAGACATGATCAATATGTTGATCTATTTTGCTAGACCATTTTTATTTGTTATGTCAGGATACTTTGGAGTCAGAGGACAGTCATTGGGAAGTGCCAAAAATATTTAAAAAAAATAAAAAAGCATCAGTATTTTTTAAAATAAAAGACGTATACAAAAATTACATGAGATAAGAAGGTTATGGATAGATTATGATCTGTATTGAGGAAAGCAGTACCCACATGGATGAGCTCATGAATTATTAAAAATGCCAAAGTATCAAAAATACATTAATTTTGTTATGCAAGCCTGGGTTTTTTTGCATTTGAATCTTGACTTTTCTTTCTCTCTTTTTTTTTTTGGAGGGGGGAGGGCAGGGCAATTGGGGTTAAGTGACTTACCCAAGGTCTCATGGCTAGTAAGTGTTAAGTGTGTGAGGCCAGATTTGAACTCAAGTCCTCCTGACTCCAGGGCTGGTGTTCTATTCAATGCACCACCTAGCTGTGAATCTTGATTTTTCAAGTTACATGCTAAGTGATGTATGCTTTCACTTTTAGAATATATTTAAATCAGATTTCCCTGCCTGCCCAAAACTTCTTATTCATAAAGAATGGAGAGTTGAGCTTTCTATACATAGATAATTTATGGGTAGCATGATAAGAATATGACAAATATCTGTATATCATTTTTAATGAAAATGAAGTCACTTTTATCCATGCAAATAATTTATAGGGTAATATTCCATTTTGAAGAAAATTAAAAATTAATGGTACATATAAAAAATGAGGATACCTGTCAAATAAGTTTTAAGACCAATGAAAAGAATCACTTCACATGGAAGATTCTAAACCTAGCAACTGACTGTTTGCCATTGTGATTATTTCAGTTTTATTTCAATGATATGTTAAAAAGTCATGTTGATAGTGCTGTCCATAAAGAAGAGTTGATATTTGTCTTTACTTTTTGAGATTACATGGTTAGAGGATGTGGCTCCTGCCACACTGATGCCAGATGAAGCTTTATCCAATATGTACTGATTTTTTTTAATGAATCATTTATGTACTGCAATCCATGGACCAAAGTCCCAAGCTCTAGGCTTGCATGGACCCATTTCAATCTTGGGTGTTTCTCCAATACTTTTACTTTTTGGTTCATTTTTCCCCATCCAGACCTTCCTCTGGGAAATCTCAGAACATAGTTTGTGTAGCTCATAGCTAGGTCTCCACTGATGTGGGTGAAAGGATCCCCATCTCCTGTTTAAGGAGACAACCTGTTACCTATACACTGAAGATAGCAATGCCTATGGAGTATAGACCTGCTTTTATCTAACCCCACAAAAAACCAGCAAGCAATACAATTCTCTTCCCTTTCTCATAGAGGCATCCTTCCTAAGGGTGCTACCCGGAGGGCTTGGAGAAGTCAAGTCAACAAGCATTTATTAAGTACCTACTATGTACTGGGCACTGTGTTAGATATTGGGGATACAACAAAGGCAAAACCAGTCCCTGCTCTCAAGTAGTTTATAATCTAATGTTGGGGGAACAACATGCAAGTAACTATTTACAAATAAGATATATATGGGATAAAATGGAAGTGATCTCAGAATGAAGGCATTAAGATTAAGGAAGACTGGAAAGGTCCGGACTTCTTTGTTTTTGTTCAGTCATGTTTCAGTTATATTGACTCTTTGTGACCCCATTTGGGGTTTTGTTGACTAGAGTGGTTTGCCATTTCTTTCTCCATTTTATTTGACAGATAAGGAACTGAGGCAGAGTTAATTGACTTGCCCAGGGTCACACCACTAATAAGAGTCTGAGGCTATTTTTGAATTCAGGAAGACAAGTCTTCCTGATCCCAGGCCTGACACTTTGTCCACTGAGCCCCCTGGCTATGCTAAAGGTGGACTTTAGCTATGACTCGAAGGAAGACAGGAAATGGAGGTGAGGAGAGAATTCTAGGCAAAGGGCACAGCTAGTAAGAATGCCTGGACTCAGGAGAGGTAGTGTCTTGTGTGAGGAATTTCAAGGAGGCAGCATCACTGGATCACAGTGTATGTGGGTGGGAATGATGGGGTGCCTCTGAATATTTTGGGGTGACTTTTGTGGCATAGTTGTAACTTCAGTCTTTACCATCAGTTGTTCCTAAGAGTGATACTGAGCCATCCTACCTTCTTGCCCTCACCAAAGACCCTCTGTAGCCTCTGCTTGCTGTCTCAGCTTTCTGAGCGGAGCACTCAGGTCTGAAAGACCCCCAGGTCCGTGAAGGACCCCAAAACCAGACAAGTATTCCCTTCTAGGCAAGGGAAGTATGTCACCCAGGTCTGTAAGAGAACCCCATCAGGACAAAGGTATAAAAAGACTGGAAAGCTAGGAAGGGGGCAGGTTATCAAGAGCTTTAATAGCCAAAGAGATAATTTTATATTTGTTGCAGGAAATAATAGGGAGTTAATGCAGTTAACATAATCAGATTTTCACTTTAGGAACATCAATTTTTATTTTTTTTTTGTGTGTGTGTGTTTTTTTTTGGAGGGGGGAGAGCAGGGTAACTGGGGTTAAGTGACTTGCCCAAGGTCACATGGCTCGTAAATATTAAGTGTCTGAGGCCCAATTTGAGCTCAGGTCCTCCTGACTCCAGGGCTGATGCTCTATTCACTGCACCACCTAGCCGCCCCAATGTTTTTTGTTTTTTGCCTTTTGGAACATCAATTTAATAGCAGAGGATGAATTAGAGCTGAGAGAGCACTGAGGCAAGGATACCAATCAGAAAGCTATTCCAATAGACCAGACATTTGGTGATGAATATAGAAGAGATGTTACAAAGGCAAGAACAACAGGACTTGACCGCTAACTGGAGACGGAGTGTGAAAGAGATGGGCAAGTTAAAGATGACATATAGGTCATGTGGCAGATGGAGAAATCACTTTGAACAATGGCAGCTGGAGGTTCAAAATCATTGGGATAGGCAGGGGATGACAAGATGGGAGTTGTGTGCATTATTAAGGATTAAATTCAGGTAGGTTTTCACTGTCCATAGGGGGTCAGCCAGGGGGTGGAGTTGTCCCAGGGTGTCAGGTAGCTGGGTGTAGCTGGATAGGGAAGTCGGAGGAAAGTTCCTGGCACAATGGCAAGACAACTACTGTAGTGTAGGGAGTTCATAGAGGGTGCTTATAATGCAATAAAATGACTGATTAGGGAAACTGGAAGCCTTAGGCAGGTGCAGGAAAGGTAAGTGTTGTGGAGTTAGAGGGAAATGCCTCTGGGCTTGCCACTGGGGAATCCCCTTCCCATATAACCTTCCCTCTTCAAATAGCTCATTGTGATAGTAGACAGCAAGGTTCACATCTTTTGCTACCCTGTCATGGCTCTGTCTTATTTTTCTCCTTCAGGTACAGCATCATGTGCTCAAACCTCTTCTCCCAAAGAAAGAACTGCCCAGGAACTCCCCTTTCCCCCTCTAGAACTTGGAGTCTAGGAATTCCCTTATTGGGTGTGTGATTACACTGTACCTCTTCCCCCAGGCACCCATTAGTAGCTCTTGGGGAGATGGTCATGACCACAGACTCGCCTTAATCTCCAAGTGTTCTTTTAATGACTGATTCTAACTGCTCCTTTAACTTGTTGTCTCTAAAAAGAAGTCAGAAGGGACAAAATTTCCTATAGTGGGAATGAAGTCTCCATTTTATATGCCCAGTCATCCCTGATCATCTCTGTTCACTGAGAATTAACTTATCCTGAATGAGGTGTGAATGGGTCAGCCAGAGCCAGTGAGCATGTCCACCCCTCCATAGAAAGAATGCAGTAGGGGCAGCTAGGTGGCACAGTGAATAGAGCACTGGTCCTGGAGTCAGGAGAACCTGAATTCAAATCGGACCTGACACTTGACATTTACTGGCCATGTGACCTTGGGCAAGTCACTTAATCCCAATTGCCCCTCCAAAAAAAAAATTTATATTGAAAGTTATTTCCCAATGTTTTTGAATCTTGTCAGATAATCATATTCCCCACCTCTGAATTGTTTAGCAATTATTTGCTGAATTTGGGTGGCTATTGAAGCATTAATAGATAATTCTGGTAATTAAATTAACCTTAAATTTCCTAGATGCAGCTAGGTAGTAAATAGACACATGACCCTAGGCAAATTTGCCTCAGTTTCCTCATCTGTGTTGTCTTCCTCCCATTCCATGCTTTGATCCTTTTTGTCCCTCAAGTAGGAATCTAGAGTTCGATTGCTATTCTTACTTTGCTTCCTTTGCCTGCTCATGTTGCTGCCAATCAATTACTTGACTTTTTAGCTCTATGGAACTCTGCTTCCAGAAGGGAAAGCTCTGTCCCAAATCACTGGGGTTTTCACAGCTGCCAGAGCTATTAGGAGCCCCCACCAGCTTTGGCTCACTGAAAACGCACCCCAGGATCACCACCCAAGACCACGATCAGGATACAGGCCTCTGAATGCAAGAGCACTTAGCCTCTGAATGATTGCTTGGCCCCCCTGCAGTCTGCAGGCTGGGAGCTTCTGAAGCAGCCAGTGGAAGGGGCTGCCGAGTTGCCACTTCTGCTGCTCCCTTGCCCTGGAGGCAGTTTAGCTGGACCACTTTTCTCCCCCAAATTTAGCTGAGTTCCACTGACCTTTCACTTTGCCCTTGTTTCTTATGGGTTGATAGTTCTGGAAACTGCCACAACTGCGGGTGATCCACTCTCCTGAAGGCTCTAGCTGCAGCTTGTCCTGGCCACCCTGGGGCCAAGCCGTGGTTTCAGGCTGGACTGGTTTTGGCTCCTAGCATGCTGTGATGAGCCCTTCCTGCCGAGCTGCCTTCAGCAGGAGATGTGTTTTTCTGTATTTTTGTGAGTTCTGGAACCTTAAAATTTGTTTTGAGTCATATTTTATGGGTATTTGAGGTGGCTACGTGGGAGCTATGGAATTTTCCTCCTTTGACGCCACCATCTTGGCTCTGCCCCAGTTTCCTCATCTGTAAAATGAGCTAGAGAAGGAAATGGTAAACCTCTCTAGTGTCTTTGCTAAGAAACCCCAAATGGGGTCATGAAGAATCTGACTCAACTGAAAAACAATAACAAAATTTCCTAGTGTAAGTAACAAGCATCTTACCTAGAAGTCCTGGAAGCCGCTGGTGAGTTAGGAAGGACTTTTATTTAAGATTCTTGCAAGCACAGTTGCCAAGCAGGCCCAAACAGTAAGACAAATACACAGCTTTTTATTCTCTATTCCTGATTCAGATTTCCCTCCCCTGTTTCTCCACTGGCTGGTTACCTGAGGGTTTACAGCCTATCAGGAATGCCCAAACTCTTCATGTGATTCTCCACTCCCAGTTACATCTACCATTACCCTGCCCTTTTCCCCTCATTTTCTTTATAATTTCTAGCTGCCTCTTAAGCACCTGCATCTTGTTTAGCAACTTGGCTTTTATTCATAATGAATAACCTCCTTTTTCCCCATACTAGGTCCTCTGCCTTAAAATGGGGCCATAGTTTTCTGAATTATTCAAATTACATGTCTATCCTGTCCAAATCTACCATTAAAAAAAAATTAAGGCAGCTATATGGTGGGGGAGATAGAAGGCTGGATCTGGAGTCAAGAAGATTTGAATTCAAATCCAGACTCAGTTAGTTTCTAATTGTGTGACCTGAAAATCATTAAATATCATATTTTGGCCAATGTTTGAATTAATCAAACAGGCTGTTTTGCCTCATTTTAAAAAGGCTCTTTTTCTGTGTCAGCAAATCCAAAGACAAGATAAGGTTGGAAGTAGGATTTAAAACAGGTACCCTGAGATCATAAATTCCAAAGAGATCCAGCTTTGTCTTGCTCTCAGAGAACACCTCTTCTTATGTTAACAAACCAAAAGAGGCCTACTTTATGGCCCTTAAGGATTAGACTCTCAATACGAGGCATTAACTTGAGTAATGGGACTTTTTCATATCTTAATATTTTCTGAACATATACTATGTTATGGCATGTTAACAGTAAAGAAAACACAGATATCCTGGGTCATAATTTCAATTGGCACTTTGTCAATTCTCTTGTTTTATTATATTTACCATTTATTCAATTAAGAAAATTTCTCTCATACTATGATTAAATATTTATGGGGATCATAAATTTGTGTGACACAGCCACCCTGAATTGGGATGGTCCTAAAATGTACTTAAACTATCTCATCCTTTTGTTCATCAGTCAGGACTCAGCTCCTGCACTCCTTGTACAAGTCTGCTAGCTTTGGGGAATAAATTCTGTTAACTGTATATCACTGTTTATCTCCTTTAACCAAATCTTTAATAGAGATTGACAGACCCTAAGCAACTCACTTAACCTTGTCTGCCTCAGGTTCCTCAGCTGTAAAATGGGGATAATAATATAGCACCTACCTTCCAGGATATGTTTGATAAATATTTTATATAAAAATTATAAAATATTTTACTTTGTAAAACTTAAAGTGCTATAAACTGCTAGCTATAATTTTTATTTAATCTTTCGCTTTGCTTTGGCTCAAATTTGAGTTTTAATGTTATCCATTTCAATAGATTCCCTCCTTAAAATCCAATGGATATTTACCACTTTATTTGAATTAAAACCTTTTCCCGTGTATTCCTAGTTTGAGGGGAGGGGCAGAGCAAGGGAAGGAGAACAAGAAGCAGTATCATTCTTGGTGCCTTTAATATCCATGGCTAAAGTATAAATTATATTTTAAAAAGTAGTCTGAGTAAGGCTGGAAAATAGAATGGTACCAGGTTGGGAAAGGCCAATCAAACATAGGGGAGAGCAGGATGGAAAAGGGTATGCTTTAATGGGATTTCCCCATTTGTCAATTTAAATATTTTAATATTACAGACACAACAGCAGAAGAATATCTGTGATAAGCATTGAGCAAATTTAGTTTATCATGAATCCAGAATCTTCATGTTGAAGTTCAGGCTTTCTCTCTTTCTGTTCTTAATAGACAGAAAGAAAATGCAGTCATCACCTTCTATCATCATCATATATTTGAAGTTTACTAAGTAGTTCTTTAGCCTGCTCAGGACTAATTAATTCTGATTACATTAAACTTCTAAAAGTCTTCATCTCTGACACTTTAATTGTATTTGAAAACAGAGTTGAGGATGGAGGAGATAATTTCACTCCCTGAAGTTGTATTGTTCACAGTATCTTTATTTTGGGACGGCAAGGAATCCAAACTCTTTTCTACTAGATTCACATGAGCACTCGTTTGCTGGACTGTTCTGCAATGCTCCTCCAGAAATTTAATGCTTTTATCTCATCTCTAATTCACAAAGATAATTTAGTTAAGTAATAGCCTATCCACCAGACAAAGTAAAAAAGACACTTAAAACCACCTGGTTTTCAACCAAGGAATAACTTAAACTCTGGAAAGGTAGTCTTCCTTGAGTATTAGTAGTATGTAGAAGGCAGATACTGAATTTTCCTTAAAATTTTTAAAATTAAATTTCTGTTTAGGATATTGAACAGCTGGAGAGTGGGAGAAAAAGATCAATTTGATATCCAATGGATACATTCAATCAGTTTTGCCATCTTACATTATTTACTACCCAATATTCTTTGCATCTCTAGTCATTCATCTGTTTTATTTTTTGTGCCATTTATATTAATGTCACCATGCTTAATATGAATTTGCATCAGCAAAACATGCATGCAAAAGTTATTTTTGGTTCTAACAATAAAATAATAGTGTTCCATTTTTCAACGGAAGTGTTATAATTTATCTTGGCCAAACACTTGCTAACTAATTTTGCATGTCTTAGTTTTTAATTCTCTTATGAGACTCGTAGAAATATTAAAAAGAAAAATAAAGATGGGGTTTGATTTATAGCTACATTTTTGGTAGGGGGGAAATAGAAGAATACAACAGTATTCAATGTTGAATTGCCCAAGTGTTTGAAGTATCAACAGGAAGCAATATTTTGTATTAGCTTTTGTACTGCTTGTCCTAATTTTACATTGAAAAAGGGAAAACAGAGAGTAATAGAGTTTTTAAGATGTAACAAGCTCTCTTTTGAATTTAATAAGCCCAATAGTGTAACAGCTGATGTAAATACTCAATGTTGGAGGGGTCACAAAAAGACAGACTCACTACTGTTTGTGGAGCTATGAAGTTGTCCAATCATTCTGAAAAACAATTTTTAATTACGCTTTTAAAAAAAAGTGACAAAGATGTCAATGGCCTTAGACCTAGATATTCAACTACTATACATAAATTCCAAAGAAGCCAAAGGCAGAAAGAAAGGAATCATATTATAAGCCAAAATATTCAAAGAGGTATTTTTTGTGGTTGCAAAGAACTGGAAACAAAGTAGATGATCGTGGACTGGGGAATGGCTAAATGGAACATTACTGAGACATAAGAAACAATGAATATGAAGACAAAGAAGCATGGGAAGACTTTTGAAATAATGCAGAGTAAAGTAAGCAGAACTGGGGAAACAGTATATTTAATGATTACAGCAATGTATACATAAAGAACAGAAGAATACTATGTAATTACAATGACCAAGAAACTTGGTCCTCAATAAGATAAGAAAATGATCTTCCCTCCCTTCTTTGCAGACTTGAAGTATGATAATATTCCATATACTGTGGCACATAGCTGAAATGTTTTTGGTTTTGCTGAAGTGACCCTTTTGATCTTTCTTTCCTTCTTTATAAAAAGGAATGGCTCTCTAGACAGGGAAACAAGGAATGAAGATATTTAAAGATGATGGAAAAATAAAAGATACTAATAATTTTCTTTGTAATAAATGCAAGAAAAAGACATCTGGGTCTGTAATATAGGATTCTGTAGTTACCCTTTTGCAATTTTTCCTTATTTACTCCCTGTTTTTATCCGTCTCCTGTGTTCCTTTCTGTGGATTCTATGTGTAGTGTCCTTTGGAACTAAGGAAGTAAGGATGCTGAAATTGAAGACCTGCTGGTTAGGATAGAAATCCCCCAGAGGTCTTTTCTTTGACCCTTAGAGAATTAGTTCTGACCCTGCGCTGACCTAGTAAAAATTTGACTGACAATCCAGTCCCTCTCATCATTGGGGAAGGGGACAGAAAGCACTGAGAGGAAAAGAAGTAGACTGGGAGACACGCCTACCAGCACCTGAGACAGGTTAGATTGGCAGGCAGGACACCCACCACTAAGTGATGCTCTGGGATTCAGCAAAGAGACTATCTGGTTAAGCTGTTGACCACAGACATGAAGCATATTCTGGATTTGTTGAAATTGCACAAATTATTACTGAGACCAACACTGGTAATTTCTCATGTTTCTTCTGTCTTTTGGGAGAAATGTGTTTGATTTCTGAATCTCCGTTTCTTAGGAGTTTGTTTTCTTTATTTCTCTCTCAAAGTTTTTTCCTCCTAAGATAAATAAGGCTAGTCTCTCTGTTTCTGACTTGTCTTTCATTACTGAAATGAAGCAAACAAAAGAGAAGGGGAATGTCTGCAAGAAAGAAAAAATAAAGATTTCTTTTAAATGCATCATATATTCATGAAGGCTATTTTGGGGATCTTTAAGTTATAAATGAGATAATTATTTAGTTTTTCCACTTAATAGTATTTTATTTTTTCAGTTACATGTAAAAATAGTTTTCAACATTTGCTTTTATAAGATTTTGAGAGTCAATTTTTTTTTCTCTCTCTCTTCCCTCCCAAAGATGGCATGCAATCTGATCTAAGCTATACATGTACAAGAGGAGAGAATTGATTTCATTTTACACCTCCCCAGGGCAAAGAAAGGAAATCTAGTGTCAGATATTTCTAGGCCAAATGAATCAGCAATTTCAATGGGAAGAGGCTGTGGTGCACCGGGACTGATGGGAAAGGCGGCAACTCAATTATTTTTCCTTCTTATTGTCTTCTTGCAACCATTTGGAAAGTAAAACCATTCTCCAAGAGGAAGAGGCTAGAGGAAAAGCCATGACAGCAGGGAGAAGGCTAGGGAAAGTCTAGGAAAGACAGATCTAGCCCCTATAAATAAGAGTAGGAGCAAAGAGGAGACTTGACATTTCCTGCTCACTTGCTCATCAAAGTACCACCACCATCATCCAATAAGAGTGCTAGGTATATACTGTGGTTCTTCCCCTTTTTTGGGTGATCATATAAGAGTATCTTGTGTAACTCTGAACCTATCCTGCTTATATCAGATGTATTGGAGCACTATTGATAATATGGGATACACTTCCTTTATATCACAGCAACTGAGCTGTTACATACTGTTTTGAGAAGAAGATGAGATAACATGAGTTCTGCTACCAACAGCATTCTTCTGTAGTATAAAGAAATATACTTAATCTTTTTGGAGGAGAG
Source organism: Pseudochirops corinnae (assembly GCA_028646515.1). NCBI lineage: Eukaryota > Metazoa > Chordata > Mammalia > Diprotodontia > Pseudocheiridae > Pseudochirops > Pseudochirops corinnae. The sequence goes on from CM053586.1 coordinate 56,377,559, forward strand.
GAAAAACACACCAAAAAAATGATTCAGGCAGTACTCTTTAGGGAATGTTATGAGGTATTTAGGAGGGGTAGTCTTTTGTAAATGGTATTTTCCATACTATCACTCTTACTCCCTTAAAATTAATGGCTATCCATTTGGAATTGGAACAAAAGTCACCTAGAATATGATTTACTTGAATGTTAGAGTATGCCAATCCATGCCCTGGGTGACTTTTTTGCTAAGTGCCACCAAACCTTAAAGAGGAAAAATATTAAGGATCCCCAACAGCAGAACCAAATGGTATCAGATAGGATGGCTTAATGGCCCTTTATAGAATTATAATCAGAGAATTTCAAGTTGGTGAGGGATCTCAGTGGCTGTCTACTTCAACCCAAACAACAATCTCTTTTATAATATTCCTGGCAAGCCATTGTCCAATCTTTCCTTGAAGACCTCCAATAATGGGAAATGCGCTACCATTTCACTTTTGGAGAGGAGGTCCAATTTTTAGCAAGTTTTTACTTGTAGAAAGTCTAAATTTGCCCCTACAACTACTACCCATTGTTTCTAAGTCTGCCCTCTGGGGTCAAACAAAATAAATTTAATGATAGACCTTCAAATATCATTCTTAGATTCTTCTCTTCTCCAGGCTGAATATCTTTACTCCATTCAATAAATCATTCTATGGCATGGACTCAAGGCCTTTCATGATTTTGCTGGATTTTATTGAAAACATTTCATCTTTTAAACAGGTAGGTAACAAGCATTTATTAAGTGATAGCTAGATGCCAGAGACTTTGCTATGTGCCAGAGAAAGAAATACAAGCAAAAAGAGAGAGGTAGACCACACTTTGATGACCACTGGACTAGTTAGTTGATCCCATGACTAATGAACAGGATTTCTTGATGAATCATTTTGGAAAACAAAAGAATCCTTTTTTGCTACAGATAGTCATTTTCCATAAACCAAGAAGATTTGCACCATTCTATGCTGGAAAATATACAAAAGCTTGAAATAAGAAGATCTGGAGTTAGATTTCAGCTCTCCCACTTACTGGTCTTCTTTTTTTTTTTCCATACATTGGCATTTATTATTTAAGTGAAGAACAGGTTATGAAGGGGTTTGGGGAGGGGCCTAGGAGAGAGGGAAGAAGGGAGGAGACAGAGAGATGAGAGCCTCTCATATGGGTCTGCTCTAGACAGAGTTGATCCTGATTTCTAAGCTTTGGTCCAGGGCACACAAGGAAGCATGTGATAAGATGAAGTTCCAGGGGAACAGGTTGGGGAAAACAATGGGGGAGGCCAGAGCAGCTACACATCCAGCCAGAGGTGGGGGCTGGGATTCTCCTTGGATCAGCAGCACTGCTTCCTTTTAGGAACTGAAGCCTAGTGAGAAATTCCATCCCATATATTTCAGCTCTTAGAAAACATTCTTGTAGTTAAAGTTTTTGTGCTAAAGAATTCTTTCATTGCTTCTCTAACTTCTTGTCCTTTGCTTCTAGTTTCTTTGAATATGCATCTGACTTGTAAGCTGCCTGCACAAGAGCTGTTACTTGCTCCTCAATTAAAGTGATCTGATCCAGAGAAGGCTGAAGGGCTGCAGATTTCTAGTTTAAGTCCTTTAGGTTTCTACTTACATGTTTGTTGCAATATCTTTCATTTCTAGATACTTCAAGCTAGTCAGTTTGTTCATATTTTCCAGAAATTTATAATCTTCACTGGTGGCTGTCAGCTTGCCCATCAAGTACATGGCCATTTTGGAGAATGTGTCCTGGCACAGCTCCATGATGTCTGCCTTGGAGGCTCAGCTATCTCCACCACGGCATCGTCTAGGCTGGGGAAGGGAGGAAGGAGAAAGGACAGAGGAAAGGATGGGGATGGGAGAACAGTGAGGGGAAGGGGGAGGAAGAGGGAGAGAAGGGGTCCCATTTACTGGTCTTGTGACATGTCATGGACAAGACTTTTAACCTTTCCAAGTTTCAGTTTCCTACTCTGTTGAGCAGGGATATAAAACTCAACACTATATATTTCCCATGATTGTTGGAGGCTCAAATGAGATATATTTCATGAATCTAAAGTGCTTTGCAATCTTCAAGCCTTATATAATTTCAAACTATTGTTACTATTTCATGAATTCAGCTTTTCATATATGTATGTGCACAGCCTAGAGTGCATCTGGAGAAAAATAATTTTTACTTCAGCAACTCTGTTAGAAAGACCTAACTTAAGGTCTAGCATTCTTCTCACTTCACCACTTTCATGTGGTTATATGCTGTCCACTGAGTCATTGGATAGATTCTTTCAAAGTCTGTGCAAGACTGTACTCTGTTGACAATACCCATCAATCCTGCTGAAAAGCACCATTTTGAGAGATCTGTGATGAATGTGGTGAGGAAAATAAACCGAGATATGGAGTGGGTATCTTTTATAGGAAAGTCTGAATCAATGTACAACAGAAAAAGTTTTCTTTTCTAGACTAACTGTAACAAAATTAGTTTTCTAGAAACAGATCACAAGTTTAGGGTCAAGAGGTCTTTATTGTCGAGATATTAGGAGACACTCTGTTTTCTGGAGCTAAGGCCTAGCCAGCAAGCTGTGCCCTGAGCTTGGCATAACAAACAATCCTTTGCACTCACCCTCTGAATGATCTCACCCTCTGACAAAATACCATAATTATTGTATGGCTTTGGTCAGCACCAGGTGTTCTTTGAGCTCAGACAAGCTTGGAGAAGTTTTGTACATGAACCCCTGCTAAGAATCAAACTTGTCACATTGTTGCTGTTATCCCTCATTGTCAGAACAACAGCACTGTGCAACCACCATTGGTATAGGTATTGAGGTCTCCTCACACTGCTTTGGGTCCCCCTATTAGGGGTGGGGCCCCAGCACATCTGGGGCCTTCTTGCTTGTAAGCCATTTCTCTTACTTTGAAATTAAAGTGCTGTTTGATTCCTGACTCTCCTGTTACTAGCCTGCTCTGTTCAGCTTCAGTCATCCACAGGTTAGAGGTTGCTTCAGTCTGGTTGACATTGCACGCAAAAGGAATTATTGATAAACACAAGAACACTCAGAAATGTGCATTAATAGGGTTCAGTACCAATTTATAACTACTCTTTGGGAAACTAATATTTAAAACTCATTAAAGCACGAAGCATTTTTCAGTACTGCTATTTAGGCATATTAATTTCACCTGAGTTCAGCACTGTCTTTTACAGTTCTGTAAAATAGCCAAGTTTAGGGTAATCTCTTGTCATTGGCCAACCTCTGTTATGAAGAAATTTCCTCTGCTGACAGTCATCTCCAACTCAATGGAACCTAATGCTTTCTGACCTCTCATACTTTACAAGGTTGCTTCCAAACCTGAACACACCCATCTTGGAGTACTCATTCATCTATGAATAGCAAAGGATAAAAAGAAACAAGGGATGTAAGATGAAGGGCACAAGCTTATCTGTGCAGGAAATGAAGACAGCATGGAGATTGGGTGAAAAAAGGACAATCATCCCTAGATAGCCATAGAGGAACCCAAGGCGACATCCTCACTGGGAGAAGGGAGCAGTCTTTTTTCTGCCATTCTATCCTATGAGATCAGTCTTGAGGTAAATAGCCCTGTCTTTTAAGTGACTGCATCAGGATGATTCTTCCTTCTCTGACCATGGTTTAGACAGGATGAGCTAAGGGTCCTGCTGTTCTGCCCCACCATGTCCTATTCTTCAGCAGACAGATGACCTAGTCTCCAATGCCCATAAAGACCCTCAAGGGAAGCAATTTGGTACACTAGAAAGAGCGGGGGATTTGGAGTCAGATTACTGAGGTTTAGAACCTGGCTCTACCACTTATTATCTGTGTGACCTTGGGCAAGTTATTTTGTGTCACTAAGCCTCAGTTTCTTCATCTGTAAAATAGGGGTGGGGGAGACTAAATGCCCTCCAATGTTCTTTCCAGCTCTAAATCTGTGATCCTATGGTAAATTATTAGCTAGCAGAGTTAAGGAATGCTGGGATTCTGGCTAATCTGGTTAATAGATAATTCTCTACTCAATAGGAAATTTCCATTTATATCAATCATGAGATTTCAAATCATGAGTTTCAAAAGCACAAAAGTATTGTAAAACATTCATAATACTGAAACTCACAGACAGGTGGCTGAAAAAGTCGTTGAGAGATGGTAAGGAGAGCTGGTACCTGTAGAGTGTCCCCCAACTTGGACTCTGGGGACCCTATTTTATAGCTTACCTCTTCCAGCTGTTTTCCTCCTCTCAGGCTTCGGTCATCACCGGCATCAAGACTAGCTTGAAGAACTACCCGCCACAGAGCACCCAGCACACTGATGTAGTTTTCTTGAGGTCCTTTTATTGCAGCAAGCGCAGAAAAAAAGGAGAGAGAGAGCTACACTCAAGCGGTTCCTCTTTTTATCCCCTAGCTTTTGATTCCCACCTAAGAGTGCCGTCATCGCCCAGTGAGCCACTCACTTACCACCCCGAAGATAAGGAGACATCTCGCGTGATCATGCCTTCTTCATTGCCTACGTGATGTCCTCTGTTAAAGCCCAAAGGCTGACGAGGCACTCACGGCCATGGCTTAGAGACATGCACGGGCCTCTACCCCGTCCCCAGGCTGTCGTGGTGCACCCCCAGCGGCTGATGACGTCAAACACCCTTACAGGTACCAGCTCCAATGCTGCCACTAATGAACAATTCACACTACTCCATAGGATTATAAATCATGAATCCAGAGTTGCAAGGGACATCAGAGGTCATGTAGGCCAATCTTCCCTTATTTTGCATATGGGGAAACTGAGGCCCAGTGAGAAGTGACTTCCTCTCATTCTCTGATGCTAATTTCATTTCAATTTTTAAAAAGTATTTTGATGTCTTTTGCTTTTTATATATCTTCATCATTTGCTATATACCTGCCACCCCAGAATCTTCCTTTGTAACAATAAATAATAGCTAAGTAAACTGATAACTTATGTAATATTCTACCCTAAAGAGTTCCCAGCCTCTTTTCTGGGAGGAGAGGAATGTATCTTATCATCTGTTCTCTAGGACCAAGATTGGTTATTGTAATTAATGAGTGTAGTTGTTCTCAACTTTTAGTGTTGTTCTCAATTATGTTAGTATAGTCATAGTCTTCCAATTCTACTTTTTTCTGTCTACAGTAGGTCATACAACTCTCCCCATAAATCTCTAAATTCCTCTTGTCTGTCATTTCTGAGAGCATAATAATATTCTCTTGTATTCATATGCCACAATTTGTTCAGACATTTTCCAATGGGTACTCACTTTGTTTCCTTTTTTTGGGAATGTAAGCTATTTCAAAACAAAACAAAAACAATCCTCTCCCCCCACTATATGAACACACTACCCACCTTCTACCAGAGAGGTGAAGGACATATGTTGAAGTGTGGAACATACATTTTTGAATATGGATCATATGGGGATGTAATTTGCTTGCCTGTGCATATTTGTTAAGTATTTTATTTTTATTTTTCATTATTCAGTGTGTATATGTGTGTATGTGGAAATATGAAGGAGAAATAATATGAAAGCCACTAAATTGTTCAGACCCTTTGATCCCAGGATTTCATTGCTAGGCATATACTTCAAGGAAATCAAAGAAGATCCATTTTGGACTTTGGAAGTTTATTTGACACAGCATAACAAAACATATCTCCACAGTAATCACATCCAAAAATGTGTTCCCACACTGTGTAATGGTAATGGGAATTTGAATATCTTTCCTGCCCCTTGTATTTGCAATCAAATAGATACTTAGCACCTTGTTCCAAGTTAATGATTGTGTCAAGTATTAAGACCCAGAACTTGGGAACCCCACAGTGGGATGGACTTGTTGACAGAACAGGAGGGGGGCAGAACAGGGAGGAGCTAATACCATGTATAAGGAAAAGCCCAAGCTGAGATAGGCCAGAACTTCTGGGAGTGAGCATCTGGAGGCTGGGCTGCTATGCTGGAGAGAGAGAAGAGAACTGAGAACTGAACTGAGAACTGAGAAGAACTGAGAAGAGAAATGAGAACTGAGAACTGAACTGGGAAATGAGAAGAGAGGAGAACTGGGAGGAGGCATAGCTGTGGTGTCAGTACTTTGTCTGTCTGTTTTGATGTTACTTTGTCAGATTCCTCTGCTGTAGAGGATGGTACTGTTGTTACAGAAGCCCTGGGACCTTGCTGCTGGTTCGGACCCTGAAAGAGGATTTTCTTGTTGTACATTTACAGAAATCCTGGAGGAAGGTATTGCTGATGATTTCGGAAGTCCTGGGACTATACTGATGATTTGTGTTGATTCCTCAGACCTTGTTATTGGGTCTATGTTGATTTCACAGGCAGAAAGTGAATTGATGAGCGTGCTGGCAATGTGAATGAATGTTATTATGGCTTTGTTAAGCTTTGTCTTCCCAGGAACAGAAATTGTGAAGGACTTGAGGTGGACCAGAGACTGTGAGCTTCAATATGGAACAGGAACTGCACAAGAAGCTGGACAAAGAATTGAAAGCTGTCTGCTTTTGACCCAGGGGGCAGTTGGATAGATTTGGGCAGGAGCTGGGACCATGGAAGAGGAACCATGGAAGCTGAAAGCCTGCCTCGAATCAAGATGAAAAGACTTCTCCTTGGGTATTTAATGCAAACTGAGAAAATCATGACTTATTGTGGCTTAGGGGTAGAGAACTCTGACCTTTATATTTAGATAGAGTTAAGGACTTTTCCAATTAAGAAGAGGACTTTTTGATTAAAGAGATTATGACAATGTGATCTAGGGGTGGAGGACTTTAACCTTTGTACTCTGTGTCAACTAAGAAGGTTTGTCTCCTTAAGAATGATTGAATTAACTATTTACTAAATGATTATGTTACTAAATGAATGTTATCTTCTGCTTAAAACTATGTAACCACTTTGGTGAAAACTATGTGGCCATTTTAGTGATAAGTTGTTAAGTTATAACATTGTGAATGCTGTACTTTGATTTTCTATGAATGTTTTGCCTTAATCTGTTACTGAATAAATAGAAATTCACTATACTGTGTAATCAGAACCTTGAAATCTATTCATAGCAGCAGTCCTCTGGAAAGCTGCTCATGCTTAGCTTTACACACTGCAACACAGATCTTTCATGGAGGTAGGTGGTGTGTTTCATCCTAAATCCTCTAATTGTTTTCTGGAAAAGTTAGACCATTCACTATTCCATTAACATCTACTTCCGTTGAAAATAATGTAGTATCCTGGTATAACACGATTTACCACATATGTTAAGAAACAGAGCTTTCAAATGAAAGAATTGTGTGCATTCAGAGGTGTCAAACATGAGGCCAGTGGGTTACATGCAGCCATAACATTCCCCAGTGTGGTCCAAATTGGGAAACATCTAACAAAATAAAAATAACATAAAACAGATAATATTACATTTTAAAAGTAAGTCACCATGCAGCCCATAGGGATCCTTATGGACAGTTTAGTGGCCCCTGTTTTTATTGGAGTTTGCACCACTGGTGTGCAACACAAGCCAGATAAAACTGGTTTAAATTGTCTCTTACAGGCAGGAGAGTGCCACCTGGTGGCATTGGATCTTCCTATGGAACTCAGGGTTGACTTGAAGTAAAAATTTAAAAATAGGCAAAGGGCAAAGTTAGCCTTTGGATTCCCTGTACCTCCTCTTCCCCAACTAATCTGTAAAATTTCATTCTCTACTCTCAGGTGCCTGTACCTGTTGTTTCTGAGGAATACTGCATTCTCCAGAACTACTCACAACCTACTCTCAACCAGCAAATATTGATTGGAAAGACTCAGATAAAGTCCTTGATGCTAAATTAATACAAATCTAATGTGTTTTTTCTAAAATGGCTTACATATTAACAGGTTGTGATACCTTTACTCAATGACACTGGTGAGCATTTAGGCATGGAAGGCCATGGAGGAGATATTGCTGTAGCTGAGGGATAATTACTAGATTGTCCTAAACTATACCAATAACAGCATTGATTAATATAATACTTCCAGGTTTACAAAGCACTTTATATGCATTATCTCATTTAAACTTTGCAAGCCTATGAAGTAGATATTATTATTATTATTCCCATTTTACAGAAGAGGAAACTGAGGTTCAGAGAAATTAAGCCAATTGCCTAGGGTTGTGTGGTTAGTATTGGAGGCCTTTTTTTCACTCCATGTTTATTGCCCTTTCCAGTTCACCATAGACAGTTACTTATATCAGGCCAATCCTTTAAATTACTACCTTGCATAGCTTCCAGAGATAACACTTTGCTTGCTATTCAGGTCATGGAGCTCAGGATAGTATTCAAAACACACTTGCCTTTGAAGGGTGGTAGCTCAATGGCTTCTTCCAAGTTTTTGTTTATTTTTTAAAGCGTCAGGTCAAGACCAAAAGGAATAATTGTGCACTGGATTTTTAAATGAACTTTACCTAGATAGTATTATACCCAAACTGTTACATACCCTTTATTGAGACATTTTACTTAGCATTTTAATTAATGTTTGCTCTAGAACAAAAAATGAAATAGTAAGATTTATGCCATTGTTCATGGAAAGACGTATCTGAACTTATGCAGAGACAGAAGAATAATAGACACAGTCTATACTAATGTAAATGAAAAGATCACGAAGGACACTGAACTCTGAGTAACTGAAATCCTAATAATGGTTCTTAGAAACAGATAATGTAACATTTCTCTTTCATGTTCCACTCAGTAGAGACAGAGCACTACAAGAGCATAATGTTGCATATCAATGGCGGTGGTTGCTATTTAGGGTGTTTTTGCTTAATAGTTTTTCTTTGTCAAGGTTCAATTTCCAGGTGAAAGCTGTATATCCAGAAAGGATAGTAGTACATTAAAAAAAAATACAGCAATAAAACTTTTTAAAAACATTATGCTACTATTTTTGAAGATCAGTGGGGCTCTATCCTTTCCCTCTAGGGGGCTTGGTTAGCTAATTCATTACTGTCTCTATAGAATAAGAAATGAGGAAATAGATGATTTCAAAGAGACACCAAAAAACTTATAAACTGAAGCAGAGTGTGGTAAGCAGAGCCAGAAGAAACAACAACATTTTTTTCTGTAAGATCCGCATGATAAAAATGGACAATTCTGACAAACTTTATAAACTGATGAAAAAAGAAATTAATAGAACCAAAAGAATGATTTATACAAAAACAAAAAAAACCCCATAAAAACAGCTTTGAAAATTTTAAGACCTGTGTGTGTGTGTGTGTGTGTGTGTGTGTGTTTGTGTGTGTGTGATTCTATTACCTCTCTGTCAGAATATGCTAGCATGATGCATCACTGGTCCTCTGGAATGAAGGATGGTCATTAGTTGATGATCGTAGTTCTTATAGCTTTCACAGTTGTTTTTACCATGTTGTTATTGTAATAAATTATTCTCTCTCTCCTTGTACACACATATGCACATGTATGTATTTACACACACATGTGTGTATGTGTATATATATGTATGTATATATATGTACACATTCAACCATTTTCTTAAGAATTTACAAGCATTGCAGCCAACCAGAGTTCTTGGGAAATTTATTGTATTTAACCAAGTGGAGTTAATAGCCACTCAATGAAAACTCAATGATAGTCACTCAATGGTGTTAGGTGAAACAGAATTATAGAGGTCATTAACTCCATGGATATGATCCAAAAGGAACAACTGGATGATATAAATTATAGCAGGTTTTCATGGTGAGATAGGCTTTGTTAATTGTAAATGAATAATCATCCGGCTGCTTTGCTATGTATACTTATCCCCTAAAACTGTTATTGAAGGATCTATGATTAAATCAGTGTATGCACTCACTTCACTAACTTTGAATGTAATCCTGTTATAATTTAGCAAATGATCTTAGGGAGTTGCTGTAATAAAAAATTTGTCATAGCAGGAAGTCACTCACTCACAATTCTCTAAATTTAGTGGCAGCTGATTCTTAGACCATGTACAAAAATTTTTTACTGGGATCACACTCCAAACCTTTCTCGCTTTGCAGGATCTGCCTGAGCTTGTTTCTAATGGCATACAACCTTCATGAAACTAGAACTGTCTTCCCACCAAAATGAGGCATTGGACTAAGGTGATGGATTTAAAGCTAGAAAGAGCCTCTGAGGCACCATCTAGTCCAACTCCCTCATTTTATAGATTAAGAAACTGAGGGCCAGAGCTGTAGAGTATTTTACCCAAGGTCACACAGAAAGTAAGGTGCAGGGCTGGGATTTGAACTCAAAGTCCTCTGCCCTTCAAATCCACGGCTTCCCATTATACCACACAACTTCCTGGTAAAAGAAATGTAGACTCTATGGACTACATAATATCTGCCACTTTGTTAAAACCTCTCTTAAATTTGATGTGTCCAAAATGGAATTATGTTTTCCCCAAACCCAGCTCTCCTTTGAACTTTCTTACTTTTGTTGAGGATACTGTCTTTTTAGTCTCCTAGCTTTGCACCCTTTGTCATCCCTACCACTATTCTCAGCCACCTCCAGTATGTTGTCAGATCTTGTTCTATCTTTATAGCACAGCTCTCATCATCATACCTTCCTTCCCACACAACAGAGTCTCAATCTCATCATCTCTACTCTGGAATATTGTGGTATCTGATTTTGTCTCCTTTCCTGAAGTCTGTCCTCATTCAAATCCACTTTTCACTTAACACCTAAAGTGATTTTTCCAAGGTATAGGCCTTATCAAACTCCAGTGACCCCTATTGCTCCTAGGATTAAACAAACAACTCTGTTTGGTATCTAAAGCTCTTCACAATTTTTTCCCATTCTATCTTTTTTCAGCCTTATCATGTGTTACTCTCCTCCATGACCTCTATGGTCCCAGCCAAAATGGTCTTATTACTACTCCTCATGCATAATTCCCCTCTCCTTATTTTCCTTGCCTTAGCACTGGCCACCACTATTCCCATGCCTGAAATGTACTGTTTCCTCCCCTTTACCTCTTAGAATACTTAGTCTCTTTCAAGACTCAGATCAAGTATTTCCTCGTTTGTCTCTAAATTTTTAAACTGTTTTTTAAAAATCAGTGAAAATCCACTTTCTCTCTCCTCCCATTAAGGAAAAAAAAAACTCCTCTGTTACAAACATCTATAGTCAAGCAAGACAAATTCCCACATAAGGTATGTTAAATACACATGCAATACACATATATGTATGCATATGCACACACACATACAACTATATATGTGTGTACACACACACACACTGTATATATATATTTCAATCTGCTCTCTGAGTCAGCAGGTAGGTAGCATGCTTCATTACTAGTCCTCTGGAATCATGATTGGTCATTGCCTTGAATAGAGTTTCTAAGGCTTTCAAATTTGTTTGTCTTTAGAATATTGTTGTTATTGTACAAATTATTCTCCTGGTTCTACTTGCTTCACTCTTCATTAGTTCATACGAGTCTTCCCAGGTTTCTCAGAAACCATTCCCTTCATCATTTTTATAGCTCCAACAATATTCCATCACATTCATACACCATATTTTGTTCATCTGTTCCCCAGTTGATGGGTTTGTACCCCTTAGTTTTTATTTCTTTGACAACACAAAATAAGCAGCTATAGCTGTTTGTGTCCATAGGATTCCTTTTCCTCTTTCTTTGACCTCTTTGGTGTATAGAGCAAGTAACCACATTGTGGAGGAAATAGGTAAGCAGTTTAATAATTCTGGGGACATAGTTCCATATTCAAATACCTTTTCTACTGTCCATGGCTGTCATTCTGCCCTTTTATTACCTTTTCTTTTGTTTCTACTTTCATGTGTGCATGTTGTCTCCCCTGAAAGAAGACAAAGTCCTCAAGAATAGAGCTATTTACCTTTTATCTTCGTAACCCCAGCACTCAGCACCATGCTTGGCACTTAATAAATGCTTGATAACTGACTGAATCATAAAAATGAATGTCCAATCATACATAGAAATACATATAATAAAAATGACAAAGAGAAAATTCAATAAAAAGAAATGGCAGGAGAACCAGGAGAAAACTTACATAATAACAATATTGTGAAGACAAAAAAAAACTTGAAAGACTTAGAAACTCTGTTCAAATTGTTTATTTCCCTTGTTTTTATTAGGTAGAAAAATTAGACAACATGATAATGATTCTCAGAGTCTTCATTTAATAAAAAAATGGGTGAAGGTCCTTTCTCTAGGATTGTCCAATTCCAACAATCAGGGCTATTACGAATATGAGATTTCCACACAGGTAAACTATTCCCAGGATTTTTTCATTTTTTACCTGAGAAAGGAAGAAAAATTCAGTAAAACATTCCCTTTGCAAATCTATTTCCAAGATGATATATGATTTCTAAGGTCTCTTCTAGCTGTAAATTCTACAAAACTATAAAACTTCTTGAGACATTCTACTAGAATAGACGTCTGGTAGAAGATGGCAGAACATTTTTACATCTGTAGATACAGGTACAGGTCTGCTTGGACAGCCACTTCACTAAAGGGAGAAAGATCGGACAGTTTTAGTTTTATAGTCAGTTTAAGGACTTTGAATAAAAGAAAATGTACTTCATTTTCAGCGATACCCAACTAATGGAATGGTCAACAGGTAAGGTGGCCTCTACATGAGAACCCTCTCTGTGGGTTTCAACCTGTTTCATTTACCTGAGGCTTAAGTGTCAGAGGCACAATTTGAACCCAGACCTATCATTTTTTCAGTCATATGATGAAAAGAAACCAAGACACCCAAAATAACTACTAATGACTAAAATGTATAGACTATGAACTTGTCCCATATGACAAAGATTTAAATTCAGAGGGTCCCAGTTCAGATCTCAAATTTACCCGCAGACAATTTGGAAGGCAGTTGAATTTGATGACTCCCCCCTTCCCACTCCCCGCAAGGTCCTTTTGAGGTCTGAGCTTTATGGATTTTATGATTTTGGGAGGGTAAATTTCCCCTTGCTAACTTTTTCAAACTTGGGAAGAATTGTTATATGTAAGAAGGATTAATCTCTCTCTTTGATGAAATACAACTAGAAACAATGGTTAGAAAATGAAGAAGTAGAATTAGCCTCTACATAAAGACAACCTTCCTAGTAATTAGAGATGGACCAATGTAGACTGGACTTAATTGCAATGAGTGCCTCTTCTCTCTTTGGAACACTTCCAGAAAGGACTGGATGGTACCATTCGGTAGATATGTTGTGGAAGGGATCCTCATTCAGGTGAAGACTGGACTATATCACCTCTCCACACACTCTACATTCTGCCTAAATGGGCCTACTTAATGTTCCTCTCATTCACTCTTTCCCATACCTAAAAAGCACTTTCCCTCTAAGGATTCTTGCTGTTGTTAGGTTGTTTTCAGTAGTATTCAACTCTATGGGACCCCATTTGGGTTTTCCTTGGCAAAGATACTGGAGAAGTTTGCCATTTCCTTTTCTAACTTAATTTATAGATGAGAAAACTAAGGCAAACAGAAATTAAGTGACTTTCCCAGGTTCACACTAATGAGTGGCAGAGGGAATATTTGAACTCGGGTCTTCCTGACTCCATGCCCACTGCTCTATCTACCATGCCATCTAGTTGCCCTTGGTTTCCTGAGCAAGACTCAGCCTGACCTCAATCTTCTATATCACTGGTGTCAAACTCAAATAGAAATGGGGGTCACTATTCTGTACATAAAGATCTCTGTGGGCCACATAGTGGCTTACATTTAAAATGTAATATTATCTTGTAATAAAAATAAATTTTAATTTATTTTGTTAAGTATGTGCCAATTGCACTTTTTCCAAATTACATTTGGTTCCGGCTGCACTCAAATGTTTTGTGCTGCATGTCGGATACTTCTGTCCTACCTGATACCCTTCCTACAATTGCCACCAACTACTACTGCTTTCCCCTCACCTCATGGTTATTTGGTTTTTTGTTCTGTACATCCCTGTGCATGTGCATGTCTGCCCCAGGTAGAGCAGAAGTTTTTTGAAGGCAGGAACTATTTGGCCTTTGCCTTTGTACTTGCACTTTAGCACTGTCTGACACATAGTAGGTACTTACTGATTGATACTACAAACAGTTTCTTTAAACTAGTTTGTTTTCCTATTTATAATATAATTTCTCAGAGGCCTCTTTTCTTCCTTCTATTATCTATTACACCTGCAACCAAACAATAAACCCTAGCCTTATCTAAGTGACATAAATTTCAAATTACTGGAGCAGGGATATGTTTATTGATCAGATGTTTTAAAGCTGGACTGGATAACCCCAGAGGAGATTTTGTAGTTCAGTAAGAAAAATCAGTGTTGCTGTAAAAGCAAAGACTTTACCTTTCTTTTTGAGTTTTCATCACCATCTGAAAAACAGAACCATCAAAATTAATGAAAATCAAGTTGAATAATTTTGCCAAGCAAGTGAATTTTGTTGTCTCTCAAGTGGTTTAAGTTGATCCTTACTTTTCCTCCAAAAATAAGCATTTCTATAGAACAGCACATCTCTTAATATTTCCCAGCCAAATAATCCTCCCATCACTTTTTCCATCCATCTATTGGAAGATGCATTAACACTCTCCAATCCTAGAAATATAGTAGCAACTAAAAAGAAAGGGAAATACTGGTTAAGGTAAATAATGATCTCTTTTGACTTTATACAAAATTATTCAGGCAAAATTAGGTGGGTTTTTTTTTTTGCAGTCTAGTTACAAAATACTGAAAATGAAAACCACTAGATGTGTTAACCTACATTTTGATTTACTCACTGTTGACATGAACATGGGGAAGCTAAGTGATACAGTGGACAGAGTTCTACTTTCAGTAAGGCCTGAGTACAAATCTGTCTTCAGACACCTGCTAGCCGTACGGTCCTGGGCAATACAATTAACTTCTCTGTGTCTCAATTTCTTCTTCTATAAAATGGGTTCTAGTAGTACCATATACTTCCCAGGATTGTTGTGATGATAAAAAGAAGTCATATTTGAAAAGTGCTTTGCAAGCCTTAAAGTACTAAATAAATGCCATCTATTATAAACATGCTAGTCATTATTGTCTTTTTCGGTGGTCAACTACCTTGCACAGAGTCTGACATTTAACAAATGCTCAATAAATACCTACTGATATGAATTATTTAAATAGATTAAATACAAGTTAATCTATCAGCTGTGAAGACATCTGTATAGAAATAACAATTCTTAGAGTCTTTTTTTTCTCTATCTCTTGAGTGAAAAAGGTAGGAGTATTCTTTATACTTCTAGTTTCTAAGACGGCATATGAGTTAATAGGAACAAACTGACCCTTCCCTTTGGGGTGACAACTTCTATGTCAAAAATGAATAACCAACAAATAATTTTCTGAGTTTCTATGAATTTGAAATTTAGATTCCTTGCTTCTTTTAATTGTCTTAATATTAAAAATTCATTTTTTTCTTCATAGGTTACAGTCTTTTCATGTTAAACAAAGTACTTTTAAAATCATGTCTGGCTCTAAAACAGATTACACTTTTTCTTTTGAAGTTCATTCTGTGGGAAACTTTGCTTTCTTAACTGGTTCAATGCTTGTTGAAGAGGTGACTTGTAAAGTATCAAGCCACTAGCAGTGAAAAAGCTCTTCAGGTACATTTAATATTTTTCTGTTGTGCTAGCTAACAAAAAGATTGTAAGAAATTCATTGACTACTTATGCGGAAAACTGTGCTTTATAATAAAATGTGTGTATCTGTGACTTGGAAATGGAAACTTTTCCAATGACACTCAAATGAAAACTTAAGTTGAATAATAACATGTTAATTTAATATCTAAATATCAAAAATCATTTCAGGTTAATAGCTTCAGAATATCCAGGAACTCAAAAAAAAGATTTATACATACAAAGAAGTTGAAGTAGTTACCTGACAAAATCCTTAATACAAAACCATTTATACCATGGAACCAATTAAAGAAAATTCTCCTATAGAAACAAAAAAATAATATAAGATTCACATTTTGTTTTTTTTAATTTTTTTGAATGACTTGTTTGTTTATTTACTTTTAGTTTACAAGATTCAGTTTCACAATCCCTTGAGTTTCTGATTTTCTCCCCTCTCTTTGCCCCCCCCCCCCACCCATGGTGGCATGCAATCATGTA
>CM053586.1:56394137-56408474 GCA_028646515.1 Pseudochirops corinnae
ATAGTTCCAGATTGTTCTCCAGAATGGTTGTATCAATTCACAACTCCACCAACAATGCATTAGTGTTCCAATTTTTCCACATCCTCTCCAGCATTTGTCATTTTCCTGTTTTGTCATCTTAGCCAATCTGACTGGTGAGATGTGGTATAAGGTTCACATTTTAGTTTTAATAACATTTTTATTAAATTTTAAAAAAATTTACTGTATGCTATATACACAAGGAAGTTAGTGAAATTACTTGGGGCTATTTTCACTTTTACAAAAAGGCACAGAACTATATCTCTGTTTTTTATTAGTTCTTTTTTTCTCCTTCACAGAAATCTTTATTCTTATAACTCCAATTAGAGGAGTTTTTGGATCAGTATGACCTGGATCCTATATACATAAGTCCTTTAGTCCGATGGGACTAAGAAATGCCTGTAAGGATTAATGGCAGGACCTAAGACTTAGATAGGTGGAGAAAAAATTGACATGGAAAAGGAAACAAAACAGATGGAAAAGAAAATAGAAATAAAAGATTCACAGAGTCTGTGCTCTGTCCCTCTTTCTATTGGAGGCAGCCACATATTAAATGGAAGTTTCTTTTCCTTCTTATAAGACATGAGAAAACACTTGAGTAATGTCTTAGAAAGAATGAAGAATTCCTAGGTAGGATGGAGAAAGATGGAGCCATGAAGAAAAAGTGGAGCCAGTGAAGAAGCAGTGGAATTAAAAGCAGTGCTGTCTTGAGTGGGGTAGGGGTAAGGGGAGAGAGTGTAATAGTTTGGCTTGTTTGGTCAATGAGATGGTAGGATCTGATGTAGCATGATATGACAGAGGGTAGGTAATGGTCTGGTTTGCCATAAGCTTGATGTAATCATGGTCTTAAAATTTATCATTCTAGTATTTTAAAGTTTGTGAAACATTTTACCTACATGATCTCATTTGAACTTCACAACACACTGTGATGTGGGTACTACAGGCATTATTGTCCCCATTTTACTGATGTAGAAAATGAGGATCAAGGATGTTAGAGGGTTGACTGATAGACTGATACTAAGTTGGGAAAAGTTTCTAGTACAATGTCATAAGGTTTATTTCTTGGTCACTGATGGGTTCAATATTTTGACTGGTAACTTAAGCAACGACAAAATTTCAAGATAATATAAAACTGGGAATGATGGTGCTTCTGCTCTGACTACCGACCTCCTTGGCTTCTCTTTTTTTTTTTTTCCTTTTATTTTTTTGGAGGGGCAGTTGGGGTTAAGTGTCTTGCCCAAGGTCACACAGCTAGTACACTTTGGCTTCCTTTAAGTCCCAACTAAAATATCACCTTCTATAGGAAACCTTTCCCAACTCTACTTAACTCCAGTGCCTTTCCTCATCATTTCCTATTTATCCTATATATAGTTGCTTTATATATATTCATTTACATGTTGCCTTCTCCATTAGATTGTAAACTCCTCAAGGGAAGGGACTATCTTTTGCTTTTTTTTTTTTTTTTTTTTTTGTATCCAGGACACTTAGCATAGTGCCTGGAACATAGTAGACACTTAATAAATGTTATTGATTGATTGATGTTGGAAGACAGAACTGGAATCCAAAAATACCTCT
This sequence comes from Pseudochirops corinnae, assembly GCA_028646515.1. Taxonomy (NCBI): domain Eukaryota; kingdom Metazoa; phylum Chordata; class Mammalia; order Diprotodontia; family Pseudocheiridae; genus Pseudochirops; species Pseudochirops corinnae. Next base: position 56,395,731 of record CM053586.1, read on the forward strand.
ATAGACTAGAACAACGAGCTTAATCTAAGGTGGTAAAACTGGGCAAGAATAAATTTAATAGCTTCTTATACTTAAGTTAAAAAAAATACACAGAAAAAGGCTGTCATCCAAAAAGTTATCATAAGCTTAGGCTGCATTAATTCATATGGTAAGAGATGGGACCTTAGTATTATTTTATATGGTAATTGCATTAATTCATATGATAATTCATTTAGTAAGAGATGGGACCTTAGAAAATAGTAATTGTGTCTGAAACAAGAGAAGCCCTGTTTAGTATATTCAACTGTGCCAAATCTGGAATCCTGAACTTTGGAAACCATATTTTAGGAAGGATATTGACAAATTGAAATGTATCTAGAGGAAGATGAACAGGATTGAGAAAAATACTAGAATCTAATCTAAATGAAGATTAGCTGAAGGAAATGAAGATATGTAGTATGGAGAAGAGAAAACTTTCCAAAGGGAAAACTGGACAAGCCATTTTGAGCATGTGAAGAACCATCATCTTGTGGAAGGATCTGGCTTGAAAATAGACAGGAGAACTAGGAATAGTAGTATGTGGAAGTCAGAGAGGCAGATTTAGTCTTAATCTAGAAAAAAAAATTCCAACAATTGGACATATTTAAAAGTGGAATAGGCAGTGTTTCTCCTTTCACTGGAGTCAAGGGAAGGCTTGGCAAAAATCTTTCAGAGACATTACAGAAGGGAATTTTACTTAGGTCTGGGTTAGTCTAGGCATCTGCAGTACTTTTTAACTTTTATATTTTATGATCATATTAGTTCATGCAAAATTCCAAAAGCAATTCATGTGATTCCAAAATTGCTCACTCTGCTCTACTGTTCCTAATCATTCTAGGTCTACTGTTTTTTTGTATTTCTAATGTACTTTGTACATTATTCCCTGAAGTCCTAACTCTCAGCCTGATAATTAATATTAGTGTATTTCAAGGGTATCTACAACTGGACCATTGGTTAGCAGTGAGTTAAATAACTTATTTTGAAATTCCCCATTTTAAAGGGTATTTACCTTTTATGATGAGGTGGAGGTCGAAAGAGAGCAATCACTGGTTGCAGGAAAGCCAGTGCCATTACAATACAACCAATAATAGGATGAGGCCAATTGCCCTGCAAAAGAAATAAACTGCTTATTTTTATAATCTTTTAAAAAATCAGTTTTTAAGAGGAGTTGTCACTTTCTTAATGCTTTAATTTGACTTTGCTCATTCACATAGAGAAGGAAAGAATTGGCAGATACCACTTAATATTCACATCTGTCATTGTCTACATAAAACATATAATTTTGTTCAAATGCTAAAGTAGTCCATTTTCCTGTGTGAAATTACAAAAGTAATTTGTAAGTAGCAGTAATATGAGGCTTTTAATGAAAAAAAATTTCTTAATATATATGCTTTGGTAAGAAAAGAATGAAATTTGAGAATGATCTCAATGTATTGGTTCTATTGTTTGAGAATTGGCTAACTCTTGTCAAATCACTTGACCTGTCAATATCCCAGACAACTCTCTAAGATTCTGAGTAGTACAGAAGGTGCTGACCTGCCTTGTTATAGGGAATTAGACCAGTAGAATCACAAAGGCTAGTCCTAATCCCTATTCAAAAGGAGCAGCATCATGTGACTCAATTTTATTACCTGAAGAAATTTCACTTGCAATCATATAACATTTTAAAACTGTCCTCTTTCTTTTTTCTGATTAAGTGGCCAGTGAAAGAAAAGTAGACATCATGAGCAGAGCAACAGAACTTAGAAGAGGTAGGTGATTAGGATGGTTATTGAATTCCTAGAATTCAAAGGAATCATAGAATCCTATGGTTGCAAGGGATCTCAGGAATCTATCCCAGAATGACAAAAATGAAAAAAAAAAAACACCCTCTGTAATACGTTTCCAAAGTGGTCCTCTAGTCTCTTCCTAAAGACCTCCAAGGGAAAGGAACCCACTACCTCTCATGAGGTAGCCAATTCTAATTGTGGATAGCTCAAATTGTTAGAAAACCTTTTCCTATATTAAGCCTATGTCAACCTGTTTGCAATATCCATCACTACTACTTATTAAGAATCTGTTAAAAACATAATAGCAGGCAATGGAGATACAAAGGCGAAAACAAGCAAATAGTTTCTTCCCTCCAGGTATATTCTATGTCCTTCCATTGCTTGAGCTTAGTTCTGCCCTCTGAGGCCAAGAAAAAGTAAGGGAACTCTTTCTTTCACACAACAGTCCCTCATATCCTTGAAGGCAGCTAGCATGTCTCTTCTGTAAGCCAAACTTTTCTTTAAAGATGTTCAACTGACAAACTAATGAATTTCAAGGGTGTCTAGAGCTAGGCTATTGGTTAGTAGTGAATTAAATGACCTTATTGTTATTTTTAAATCTCTTCTCACTAGTCCAGTGGTTCTCAACCTGTGGGTTGTGACCCTTTTGGGGGTTGAATGCCCCTTTCACAGGGGTCGCCTAAGATCATCGGAAAACACATATATCTGATGGTCTTAGGAACTGAGACACCACTCCTCTATCCATCTCCAGGCGGGTCTGCCCACACACAGATACACCCACATATGAGTATTAAAAGGTCGCAGCATTAGGAAGGTTGAGAACCACTGCACTAGTCTGATTTCTGTCTTATGGGCATGCTCATCCTTCTCTAAATTGTGGTGATCCAAACTGAGCACAAAACTCCAGATATGGTCTAACCAAGGCAGAATATAATGGAACCATCATCTTTCTTTTTATGAGCATTGTGTTCCTCAATTCTATCTAAGACAGCATTTGCTTGGGCTTCCTGTGTCATACACTATTGTTTCATACTGAACCTGTCTACCCCTAAAATCTTTGTATCTTTTCAGACAAATTGTGGTTTAGCAGCATCTCTAAGATCCCATACTTATGAATTTAATACTTCTAAACCCACATGGAAAATTTTTTTTATTTACTCATTAAATTTCACCTTATTCAGGGTTACTCATAATTATAACCTAGTAACATCATCTAGTGAATTAGAATGATTCTTTCCAACTTTGTACTCTTTCATCAAAAAGTGGAATGGGTTGTCTCAGTAAGCAAAGAGTCTACCACTGTAGATCTAGAGATTGGGTGAGCATTAGCTAGGAATTTGGTAGAGGAGATTCTAGTTTAGGTATGGATTGAACTAGGTAACCTTTAAAACTTTAGGATTCCATCATTTCAGTTTCTCATATTTTCAGCATCAGAAACAAAAACAGATCTGGGTCCAGAATTGAATGGGAGGAGAATGGGCTGGATTGCCTTTGGGGAATTGTACAGTTCTTTTGATATCACCAAGTTTCTCCATAAGACCTTCCCCTTCCCTACTTCAAACACACACGCGCACACACACACACACACACACACACACACACACACACACACACCCCACTATTCCTCTGGTGTTACAATGTATGGCTATAAGTCATACAAGAATCTCTGAAGAATTAGAATAAAGGAACATTTAAGGGGCAATGGAGAGGTACCCAGTGAGTGGGCATGAGTGGGCTACCATACACTGCATAATAGGAAATGATCAGAAGTCATGTCAAAGAATGATGTCAGAGAAATGTTTCATGAAAAAAAGAGGGATTGGTGAATTTAGTGAAAGGTAGGAGTAACTATAATATCAGGAAAACATGAGGAAGGTCTCTCTACACAACGCAATGGGTGGATCCCCTATGGAGTATTTATGGGAGGGCATGCATAAAAAGCCCATGAATGGGCAGGCATTGACAAATTGTGATTTGTACCACTGGAAGCAAGACCCTACTGTGGAGATCACAGATTTACTGAGGTATGCACACATTTTGATACACTAAGGATTTACAATTTAACTGGAGGAAATACCCATAACAAATCCAGATTGCAACCACCACTTTTTTTGGGCCATATTGGATGTTCTTAAAGACGTCTTGCAGCAGAAAAATTTATAACCTAGCCAGTTATTGGCCAACATCACTACACATCACTATTTCAGCAAAGTGTAGCAGAAGTTCCCAATCCTGAAGACACATTGAGGAGAGTAACCTCTCTTTTCATTCCTTATCCCAGCAAACAGACTCCCAATGGGGGAGAGTTGACATATTCCTCAAAGAGTTCATCTATGTTCCGGGACCATAGCCAATGGATTTTCCCCTCCCTCACTACTCTGAAGAGGAGAAAGAGGACTATCATATAGTAAATGCTTGCTAAATATTTCTCTAATTGAAATTAATATCTCTTGCCCTCCTTTAGTGCCACATTTTCAAGTGCCTTGTAGCAAAGAAAAAATATGGCATCACCTCACCATCATATGCCCCTCACCAATTTTGGTCAGTAGTCTAAGATGTCCATTGCTCCCTTCAACTTATCCATCTTCCTCTCACTGCTCTTTTAAATTTACTGTGACAAATTTAGAAATTTACACATGCAAAGAATTGAGAAGTACTGACCTCAGATAGGAATACAGATATGCTTCAACCTACATCTGCATCTATGTGTCACTGTGGATCCCTGGACCTATTTCTTAAAAGAACTTGGAATTATAGCTGGGGATGAAAGTAGAAACTTTGGTCCTGCTATTGGATGTCATTTAGCACAAATGACTCATGTTCTTTATATAATCTTTTAAATACAATCCCATATTCATCTATGAATCGTCAGCTGTTAACGAAATCAAGGTGTAAGTAATCAGAAGATATTGACAGTTTTACTCAACACTACAAAATTAATAACTACTCAACAACAATAAAATGCAAGATAAACTTACGCTCCATCCTTGGACGTGTATGAAGGGCAGTATAAAAGCTGTCAATGTAGATATCACTGTCAATGTCATCAGAGAACCATGGACCTAAAAAAGTGCAACAGCACGAAATAAGCAAAAAGCTTGGCTCTTGTCTTTAGGGAGCTCCCACTCCAATTTCGTTTGCATAGGCGATTCCCAGGTAAGGAAACCCCCTCTACCAAGGAAGGCTGGTACTTTCTCAGCAGACTGTGGTCTCAGAGAGTTGCCTAGGGCACTATGACTTGTTCAGGGATGTACAGCCAGGGGTTTGCTTACTGGCTCCCACTGGTGTGTGAGCATTTACACCTTGGAAATTGGCGAATGAAACAAATGAGGACTTGCTTATTTGTTTTGTTGATTCTCCAGACTTAAGAAAGTAGTAGTTGATAAAGCAGGTAAACATAAAAGTGTGCAATGTACACCTTTGTTTTGGAGAGCTGATGGTTAAACATTTGCCAGTGTGTCCTTGATACACAGCCAGTACGTGTCTGAGGAAGGACTTGAACCCAGATCTTCTTGGTTTTAGTTTTCTATCCACTGTGCCATATGGCCTCTCAACAGCTACCAGTCAATCAATTGGCAGTTTTAGAAAGCTGTTTTTAAAATATCCAAAGGCACTTTAGTATGTACTGAAATTTTAAAAACTCACTTTTCTGTAGGGCTTTTAAGTTTTACCGAGTGTTATACTCAAAACAACCCTGTTGGGAGCAGTTAGTGCAGCCCCTGTCCTCATTTTATAAATGATCCTGAATGAAATTGGGAATCAAAGGGATCACATGATGTGTCCAGGGTCACACATAATTACTAGCTAGTAAATGTTAAAGCCAAGTCTCACCTCCAAGCCCAGCCCTCTTTCCAGTATTCCTTTTACACTGCCACCTGTGTATATGGAAGCTCTCCCTTCTCACTTTCAGTTCTTGGTTTGCTTCAACTCAATTCAAATCCCATTTCTTTCAAGAGACTGGTATAAGGTCTTCCCTTTGAGATCACCTTTCATTTACACTACATATATTGCGAACGTGGGCAGTAGATAGAGCATTGGGCCTGAAATCATTGGACTCATCTTCCTGAATTCAAATCTAGCCTCAGATACTTAGTAGCTGTGTGTCCCTGGACAAGTAACTTAACCCTCTTTGCCTCAGTTTCCTCATCTGTCAAACAAGCTGGAAAAGGGAATGGTGAACCACTATAGTCTCTTTGTCAAGAAAACCCCAAATGGAATCATGAAGAGTCAGACACAACTGGAAAACAACTCAACAACATATCTTGTATCTACATATTTGTTTACGTGTTTTCTCCCCTATTACAAGGTGAGCTCTTTGAGGACAGAAATCATGCTTTACCTTTCTTTGTATTTATAGTGCTTAGCACAGACTGACCCATACTAAGTGCCCAACAAATGATTGTTGACTACTTGACTATAGATTCTCATTAGTCTATCATATGTCTGTCTGTTTCAAGTCAAGGTGAGTCAGCAACATTAATTAATCACTTATTGTATGCTAGACACTGCTTAGTTCTGGGGACAGAAATCAAACAAAAAGGAAGACAGCATCTGTCCTTAAGGAGCTTACATTCTAATGGGGGGAGATAACATATGACTTCAAGTCACAATCTCTGTTAACTAAAAAAATAAATAAATAAAATGAGTCGCCTTAGTTTGTGATATGTAGTAACTTCAGTTCCTTTATCTGACTTTTCTCCTTTGGTTTTGTAGTATAACTGGATTTATGGCTAGAATAAGGCCACTGATATAAACTGAACAAATGTAAAGTTTAACAACCTGTAATAAAGACAAGATAATAATTTACAAGAAAAATCCACAGTGAAGGGAAATAAAAAAGCTTTAGGTGCTGTTGTAAAAGGGGGATAGGTTCATTATTATGACAAATTATGACAGAATACTCCATTTTCAGGTATTCCACATTCACACTCAATCACAAACCTGAAACCAGAGCTCTTTGCCAAGGACTTGTTTTACCATCACACCTTTCCAGTAATAGGCAAAGACCATGCCTATGCTCCCTGATGTCATCCAGGCAATAAGCATCAGAGAACCTGTTTTTAAAAGGGCAGAAACAATAATATGTTTTTATCTAAATAGGTCTTATGTTGTGAGCAGTTCTCCTGCTACAGTTGTGTTATGCTGCTATAAAAATCTCCTCCTGCTCATTCAGTGTTTAAAGCCCAGGTTATGCTTATGAAATCTCCTGCCTATAGAACAGTACAGTCCTTTCCCCCACTGAACCCTACCTAGGCCCTTCTCCCTTTAGACGCCCACAAGTCTTCCAATTATCACTAAGGTGGGATAATCGTGACATTAAATAAGAGAATTGATTAATACAGTAAAAATTGGTATTAATGATTTAATTCTGATTCTCTGAGATTTGCCACTCTTTCCACATTTTTGTGTAGTAAAGGAATATGCTTTTAATATGGTCCCTTATTAGAATGTAAATTCCTTACAAATAGGGATAGTTTTATTTACTGCCTTTGTATCTCCTGTACCAAGCATGGTTTTTGGTACACAGCAGACACTTAATAAATGCTTGTTGATTAATTTAACTATTTAGGAGGGGAGAAAAATTTGTAACCTAACAAGCTGTGTTATATTATGGGATGAACAGCAATTTAAAGGGCTTATGCCCATAAAGAGATTGTGAACTGATTCCACTTTTTACACAGTAATCCTAAAGGTTGCTCCCTGACACTTAACTCTCCATTATTTGCTCTTTTCTTCAATGCAAAATATATATATATAACTTCAACTTTCTGTTCTGCTAGAGGCAGTATGTTGGATAGAGCTGAACCCGGAATTAGCAAGCCGTATCTTGCTTTAGGCAGTTATTAGCTGGGCAAGGTATAACTTCTCTCTGCCCCCGTTTTCTTATGTGTAAAATGGAGGTAATAACAACACTTATCTTTCAGGGTGATATCAAGGATCAAGTTAGATGACACACACATACCATGTGCACACACAAGCACGTGTACTTACACACAGATACACACGTAATGCTGTGCAAACCTAAAATGCTATTTAAAGCTTAACATGCTATTAATATGAACAAATACATGTTTGCTACTAAACAAATATACGTTTGCTACTAATAAATAAAATTAGGGTTGGAAAAGACCTCTTATCAAGGGAGACATCAAAGTAGACGGACCAACATCCTTCCACAGTGCTAAAAATCTTTCCGTTCTGAGTATTTAATAAAGATGTTAACAGAACATACGGATTCTTCTCTGATTTTTTTATACAAAGTTTTGATATTGTTTAGGGAGATCTTTGCAGGGAAATTTCTGCTGAAAATACAAATCTGCAAGTATTCTGTAAATAATAGTCTTAAAGAATGCTTTTGGGGAGAGTGGGATGTTGGTAGTGGTGGTGGTGATGGTATACATGCTTTGAGGGGGTTAAATATCTAGCCTTTAACCCCCTTAGAGGGGGTTAAATATCTAGCCTTGTTAAAGCTAGGACTTGAATCCAGGCTTTTGTGATTCCAAGGTTGCTCTTCTCATCTGTTACCAGTTTTCTTCTAGCAATCTCTTATTTATGCCATACACATATGTAAAAGCTTAATAAAAATGAATGAAAGTAAACCACTGAACAAAATCCAATCTCAAAAAAGCTAGATACCACTACTCACTGAACTACTAAGGGCATTTCTCTCATTGCCTTTTCCCTTCACTCTCTTGGCTAAATATATCAACTTTAAGATACTCTTTAGTTTCTTCTTTAAGCTTTGACATAACACAATTAAACCAGTTAAACCGGTTTAGTAACAAAAAGTTCAAGCAATCCCATTTCTTTATTTATCACTTAGGGAAAGACTATAAAAAACCATACGTACCATGAACTTTAATAAGAATTGGTGTAGATGGGTAGGAACCTTCTGCTTCTCTTGGTTCAGAAATGTTTACTTTCCGAGATGTTACTAAAGGAGTGTCAGGATGTTTCCGTACAATTCCTGCAAATATTAACATTGAAAAAGTCAGCATGAAGAGCAATGAATGCATGCAGGTGTGTAAAGCTCTGACAATCAGGAAAATCTTTGATTTATATTTTAAGAGAATGTGACAGTGATGAAAGTATTTGCAGATCCTATACTTGATTGCATGCTGCCATGGAGGGGGGGAGAAGAGAGAGGGGAGAAAGTTTGAAACTCAAGGGATTCTGGAACTGAATCTTGTAAACTAAAAATAAATAAACAAATCAATTTTTTTTTTAAAATAGAGAATGTGACATTGAGAATAAATTTCACCAACACAGTTGCAGCATTATGTTCAGGAATATCTACTAATTTAGAGCACTGATATTTCATTGATGTAAAGATAGTTTTAAGGCCTTATAAATCTTGGAATGTATTACATTTTCTTGGATTTGGAGTTAGAGTTCTATTTAATGCTGTTTTTTAGTGTAGAGAACTGTGGGGAATTAAATGAATTACACGTACACAACTTTATCTAAAGTCCTAGGTTTGCTGTAGTTTGTATATTACATTAGGAACATAGGTTTTCCGAGTGGGGAGGAAGCTTAAAAATCCTTTAGTTCTAGGGGACCACAAACATAGATGGGAAAAGAACTAGTCTTTATTTCAATATAATTAGTTTCCTTTGTTATAATCCTGTGTATTTTATTTTATGAATTTAATGATATTATTTTAAGAAGGGATAACAGGCTTCACTAGACAAAAAAGAGATCTATTCAGGAATATGCTGGGGCCAGCTCTTCCCAGCTTCAATTGTTAAGTTTTTAGTATATTTACAGTTTGGAAATCGGCAAATACTACAGATCAGACTATTTGTTTCCTCATGGAGTCCCTTGGACAGCCCTGCAGAATTGCTGGGATCCATGAAATCACAGTTGAGCAATCATTGCACCAATTTATTGATTCTTGTATTATGTCTTCTCAAAAAAATGGGAGAGGTAGGAAGATTGGGAGAAACAATTATTCTTCTTTTTGCATTTTTCCCATTCATCACTGAAGTCTACACCCAGTGGGTCTATAGAATAGAAAACAACAGGGGCGAGAATAATACCAAAAAAAAAATATCTTAAATAATTCTAAAAAAAAAAAAACCAAACCATTTAATCACGTGGACTCTTTGAGATCTTTCTAAAGCTCTGAAAAACATAGTTTGTTTTGCTTTTTGATAAAATCACTTAGGAAAACTTTCTATGTTAAAAATACACTAAAAATGCAAAAGATAAAGAAATAAACAGACTAAATGATAAAATACAGGAAAGGAATAAAGTTCAGAATACTTAAAAGGTCCGTTATAAAGCTTGCAAAGGATTCTTTCTTTTCCTGTACCTAAAGTGGAAACATCCCATCTTACCATCATTGTTATAAGAGAAGCTTGGTGACTTGTCTCATGGAAGCTTATGTAAATCTAGATGAATGTCACTCACCATTCTGAACTGGTCCCAAAGTTAAAAAAACATAATAGAGCCCATCGGGATCACTTTCTTCAATTGATATGGGATTGCTGGTGATGAAACTGCATTTGATGACACCATTGTCGAAAGATGTGTCTATATCCCTCACTTCACCCTAATAACAAGGCAGACAGATGATTACTGTATTTGCCAAATGCTTTATTTCCATTAGAAAACTCTCTGAAACACTATATTTACATTTTTAAAAAAAGTTTCACCTTTATTTTTATTTTTTCAAGTTTCACCTATCATCTCTCCAGTGAAAGCATCATAAAGTACAATCAAAAAAATTTTTTTGGGGGGGCGGCTAGGTGGCACAGTGAACAGAGCATTCGCCCTGGAGTCAGGAGGACCTGAGCTCAAATCCAGCCTCAGACACTTAACACTTACTAGCTGTGTGAGCTTGGGCAAGTCACTCAACCTGAAATGCCCTGAATTCCCCCCTCCAAGAAGCAAAAAAAAAAAAAATTTTTTTTGGCATTACAGAAATACCTCATTTTAAGCAAGCAAATTCTGATTGACAAAGCAAATAATGTGTGTGTGTGTGTGTGTGTGTGTGTGTGTATGTGTGTTTTATTCTACAAAACACTGAGCTACCCTACATTATCTCATCGGATCAGATAGGCAGGGGAGATATCCATTTTATGGATGAGGAAAAGGAAGACCAAACAGCAAAAATGATTTGTCCGTGGTGTCAGGGCTAGAACCTATTCCAGTTAACTTTAATTTAAATGATAGGAATGATTGCATGATGTTTATTTGGAGATCAAATACAGATCACTATATAAAGTGCTTTACAAATTTAAAGCAGCATATTGATATCAAATATTAATAATAACATTTATATGGTTCTTGAAATGTTATCTCATTTGATCCTTAGTGCTTTTCCCACCTGAAATAGGTTTCAAATAGCAAAAAGCCAGTTTATGTGCAACTTCTCAAAAGCATAGTTTTAAAGTGAGGTACACCTTGTCTGTAGCTATTTAACTCCATTTTAGGACCATTTCACGAGGTTGAGTTTTTACAGATTTACTTTCAATATCATGGGAAAAACAACATTTTATAAATCTTCCAGCACTATATAAATGGGCTATTTTAATTATTTCTTTGTTGGACAGTGTGACTTTGTTCTGCTGCATTCTATGAGTATATATAGGACTTCTAATTACAGCAGACCTGGGTAAGTACGAATTAATCAGCACTATTTTTGTGGTCAGAAGACTAGGGTTCAAATTCCACCTCTGACCTTGAGCAAATCACGAACATCCAAAGACTTACTTTGCTCATTTGGAAATGAGGGAGATTGGGGCAGTTAGGTGGTGTGGCGAATAGAGCATCGGCCCTGGAGTCAGGAGGACCTGAGTCCAAATCTGGCCTCAGACATTTAACACTTACTAGCCATGTGACCTTGGGCAAGTCACTTAACCCCAATTGCCCTGCCTCCAAAAAGCAAAAAAAGAAAAAAAGAAAAAGAAAAGAAAATGGGGGGGTTGGACTAAATGATCTTTAAAGTCTATTCTAGCTCTAAATCTGTGTTGACTATCAAGAAAATCTTCATAGTTATGCATTAGTGGTAACACAGAGCTGTTGTAACACTTCAAGTACTATATAAATGTTATTATTAATATTTAACATTTATATGTTGTTTTAAGTTTTGCAAAGCACTTTATGTAGCGATCTGTGTTTGATCTTGTAATAGTAATGGAATTTGAAGATCCCCTTGTATTGGCAAGTAAACAGGTACTTAGCACTTAATTTCAAGTTAATTATATCAAGCCTCTGTTAAGAAACAGAAGGTATGAACCTGTGTTTTTTTTTTAACATTTAAATTTATTTATTTATTTTTAGTTCTAAACATTCATTTCCACAAGATTTTGAGTTAGAATTTTTTCTCCCCATCTTTCAAATACCCCTTCCCCAAAATAGCAAGCCCACTGAATATCCCTTCCTCCTATCTATTTCCCCCATATCCTCCCTCATTACCCCCCTAACTTTCTAGCAGGGCAAGATGGACCTTTGTACCCCAATGCCTGTACATCTTACTTCCCAGTTGCATGTAAAAAACACAAGTTTAAAAAAACATTTATTTTTGAAACTTTGAGTTCCAGATTTTTTGACTTCCTCCCTCCTTACCCACTCCCACTGAGAAGACAAGCAATTCAGTATAGGTTGTACATGTGCAGTTACCCAAATCATTTCCATAGTTGTCATATTGTGAAAGACCAACTATATTTCCTTCCATCCTATCCGATCCCCCACTTATTCCATGTTCTCCTTTGACCCTATCCCTTTTCAAAAATGTTTGTTTCTAATTACCCTCTCCTCCAATCTGCCCTCCTTTCTATTATCCCCTCTTCTATCTCCTACCCTCCCCCCCTATTTTCCTGTAGGGTAAGATACCCAATTGAGTGTGTATGTTATTCCTTCCTTAAGCCAAATTCAATGAGGATAAGGTTGTTCCATTCCCTTTCACCTTCCTGTTCTTCCCCTCCATTACAACAGTTTTCTCTTGCCTCTT
>CM053586.1:56408574-56424606 GCA_028646515.1 Pseudochirops corinnae
AATTTTATTTTTTAAATATCATCCCTTCATATTAAACTCATTTTGGGCCCTCTGTCTATGTATACATGAACATACATATGCCCAAACTCACATATATATTTATATACACATATACCCTCCTATACATACATATATATGTATGTATGAGTGTATGTGTACACACACACACACACACACACACATATTGCCTTCGACTGTCCTCATACTGAGAACAGTCTTATGAGTTACAATTATAGTTTTTCCATGTAGGAATGTAAATAGTTCAACTTTAATGAGTTCCTTGTGATTTCTTTTTCCTGATTACCTTCTCATGCTTCTTTTGTTTCTTGTATTTGAAAGTCAAATTTTCTGTTCATCTCTGGTTTTTTCATCAAGAATGTTTAAAAATCTCTATTTCATTGAATGACCGTATTTTCCCCTGAAAGATTATACTCACTTTTGCTGGGTGGGTGATTCTTGGTTTTAGTCCTAGCTCCTTTGAACTCTGGAATATTATATTTCAAGCCCTTCTATCCCTTAATGTAGAAGCTGCTAGGTCTTGTGTTATCCTGATTGTGTTTCCACAATACTCAAATTATTTCTTCCTGACTGCTTGCAGTATTTTCTTCTTGACCTGGCAACTCTTGAATTTGGCTATAATATTCCTAGGAGTTTTCTTTTGGGGATCTTTTTCAAGAAACAAGCGGTGAATTCTTTCAATTCTATTTTGCCCGTTGGTTCTAGAATACCAGGGAAATTTTCTTTGAGAATTTTGTAAAAGATTATTTCTAGGCTTTTTGTTTTTTATGATGTCTTTCAGGTAGTCCAATAAGTTTTAAATTATCTCTATTTTTTAGGTTAGTGATTTTTCCAATGAGATATTTCGCATTGCCTTCTATTTTTTCATTTGTTTGGATCTGTTTTATAGTATCTTGATTTCTCAAAGTCATTAGCTTCTATTTGCTCTAATCTAATTTTGAAGGACTTATTTTCTTCAGTGAGTTTTTGAAATTCCTCTTCCATCTGACCAATTTGACTTTTTAAGGCATTCTTCTCCTTACTGGCTTTTTGAGCCTCTTTTGCCATTTGAGTTAGTCTATTTTTTAAGGTGTTATTTTCTTCAGTGTATTTTTGGGTCTCCATTAGCAGGCTGTAGACTCTCTTTTCATGATTTTCTTGCATCATTCTCATTTCTCTTCCCAATTTTTCCTCCATTTCTCTTATTTGATTTTCAAAATCCTTCTTGAGCTCCTCCATGGCCTGTAACCAATTCATATTTTTCTTGGATGCTTTTGATGCTGAGTTCTAACTTTGCTGTCTTCCTTCTGCTCCATGCCTTGATCCTTTTTGTCCCCAAAAAAGGAATCTATGGTTTGATTACATTTCCTGGGCTTGTTCATCTTGCCAGTCAATTATCTGACTTTTGAGTGTTTTGCCACAGTAGACCTCTGCTTCCAGAAAGGAGAGAACTTTGTCTCAAATCTCTGGGGTTTTTACAGCTGCTGGAGCTATAAGTTGGCACCCTCTCTACAGACAACACAAGCTCTGGCTCACTGGTCACACACCCCAGGACCACCACCCAAGACCATGATCCAGATCCAAGCAGGTTAAAGCAAGAGAGATTACCCTCTGAATGGTTGCTTGGTCCCCCTGAAATCTGCAAACCAGGAGCTCCCAAGACAGCCAGACAATGGCAGCTGTGCACCCACTGTGCCTCCACTGCTTCTCACCCTGGGGGCTCGGCCCAGCTCCCAGCCTGGTGTGATAGATCCTTCTTGTCAGACTGTCAAGCTTCTTTCATCGGGAGCTTTGTTTCTCTTTGTCTCTTTGTGGATTCTATTGCTCTGAAGTTTGTTTAGAGTTAATTTTTTACAGGTATTGGAAGTGATTGGAGGGGAGCCCACACAAAGTTTGTGCTTCTACTCTGCCATCTTGGCTCTGCCCCCATGACATGTTGCTGACATAACAGGAAGGGTGGAACAGGGAGGAGTTAATACCTTATATAAGGAAAAACACAAACTGGAGAGTCAGAACATCTTGGAGCAAGCTGTGTGGAGACTGAGGAGGAGGGGCCAGAAAGTGATTTTGATTTTGAGAATGGAGCTTCTGCTGAGACTTTTCTTCTGGGAACTTCTGCTGAGAGCTTCTGAGAACCAGGCTGAGGAGCTACCATGAGTGAGAGAGGAGGATCCCTGCTTGAGGGAACCTGTTCTATTGTGAAGGCTTGGGAATGTGTACTGGCTTCATGGTTACTGTAATGACTTTGACTTCTGGTTCTGGGACTTGGTTTCCTGGTATTTGAATAAGGACTTGA
Source organism: Pseudochirops corinnae (assembly GCA_028646515.1). NCBI lineage: Eukaryota > Metazoa > Chordata > Mammalia > Diprotodontia > Pseudocheiridae > Pseudochirops > Pseudochirops corinnae. Next base: position 56,410,868 of record CM053586.1, read on the forward strand.
GGTGGACTAGACACTCTGAGCTTCAATATGGAAAAGGAACTTCATAGAGAGCTGGACGAAGAACTGGGAGCTATCTGCCTTTGAATTCAGGTGGCAGTTGGTTAGATTCAGGCAGGAGCTGGGACTATGGAACAGGAACCATGGAAGCTGAAAGCCTGCCTTGAGTCAAGATGAAAAGACCTCTCCTTGGGTATTTAATACTGACAGATGAGATTGTAACTTAATTGTGATCTAGGGGTGGATGGCCTTTGTACTTTCCACTACCCCTTAAGAGGGTACTGAGTAGTGACTGATGAGATTGTAACTTGATTACACCCTATGGGTGGAGGACTTTGACATTTGTACTTTGTGTCAATAAAGGAGGCTTGCCTCCTTAAGGAGACATTCATTACTAAATGAATGTTATCTTTTGCTTAAAACTATGTGACCACTTTGGTGAAAACTACGTGGCCATTTTAGTGATAAGTTGTGAAGTTATAACATTCAGAATGCTGTACTTTGTTTTCTGTGAATGTTTTGCTCTGATTTGTTACTGAATAAATGGATAGTTCGCTATACTGTGTAATCAGAACCTTGAAGCTGTTCATAGCAGCAGTCCTCTGAAAAGCTGCTTGTGCTTGGCTTTACAGATTTCCAAGTAAATGTCATGCAATCATTCTTATCATTCAAATCAAAGGTAATTTGATTGAGACAGATTTGATAGACATTGATGACTAAAAGAAGATATATCTAGCATTTTAAATTTTCTTCTTTATACAAAAAATTATTGTTTCATTTTATTTTTTTATTCAGGGGAACAGAGTAATGACTTTTACCAATATTTTTAACACAGGCACTATAAAGGTCAGTGATCTATCTGCTATCCTTATCTAACAAGAAGTATAAGAAGAGTTAAGGTATATAGAATAACACCATTACCAGGTCTTTAACAGTTAGAGCGCTTCGGCCAGTTGTTAAGGCATATTGTACTATTACTTCTCCAGTGTCATTCAGCAAGCAGCTATAAACATCGTCATTCCCCTAGAAAAGAAACATCAGAGGTGGCTAGGTGGTGCAGTGAATAGAACACTGGCTCTGGAATCAGGAGGATCTGAGTTCAAATCCAGCCTCAGACACTTAACAATTACTAGCTGTGTGACCTTGGGCAAGTCACTTAACCCCAATTGCTTTACCTTCCCCTCTCCAAAAAGGAAAAAAAAAAGACATCAACACTCAAAGAAATTTCATGATTACCACAGAATATAAAACCCAAATACTAAAAACTAATGGCCAGTTGAAGGAAAGACACCATATATGGTTTAATGTATCTATAGAACTATCTATCAAATTTGTTTCTAAAAAGGAATCCCATAAGTGGTGAGTTGATCCAACCATTTTGGACAGCAATTTGGAACTAAATTGTCAATTATCAAACTATATATGCCCTTTGATCAAGCAATACCACTTCTAGGTCTATATCCCAAAGAGATTAAAAAAAGGTGGGTGGGGGAGAACCTATTTGTACAAAAATATTTATAGCAATTCTTTTTGTGGTGCCTAAGAAATGGAAATTCAAGGTGATATCCATCAATTGAGAAATGGCTAAACAAATTATGGCATATTATTGTAATGGAATATTGTAAGAAATGACAAGCAAGATGATTTAAGGGGGAAAAAAGGAAAGTCATATATGAACTGATACGAATTGAAGTGAACTGAACCAGAAGAACACTGTACACACTAACAGAAATATTATACGATGATTAACTATGAATAACGTAGCTATTTTCAGCAATACAATGATTCAAAGACAATCCCCAAAGGACTCATGATGAAAAATTCTATCCACTTGTAGGGTGATGTTGTTTGAATATGGACCGAAGCACATTATTTTTCCTTCCCTCCCTCCTTCCCTATCTCCTTTTCTTCCTTCCTTCATTTTCTTGCACAAAATGACTAACATGGAAAAAAAATTTAAAAAATCCCATAAAACAAACAAACCCAAATCTGGTAATTTTATATCAGGAAAACAGACCATGTCCCGACCCAGATTCTCCTCTTAGAATCCTAGTTTAGTTTATTTCTCTGCCCTATTTTTGTTGAGCTACTGATAGATAGGGATAGGAATGAGACAGGCTGCCATAAGAACATGAGCTCTTTGACTCTCTTTGAATCTCCCAGTGCATAGCACAGTGCCTGGCACACAGTTAGCACTTGAGAAATGCTTGTTGACTGTGATATATGTAATTCCCAGGTGAGGAAATTCCTTGTACCAATGCAGGTTTGTACAGTCCCCAAAACTAATACACTTAGAGAGCTGCCTTAGAGCAGTGAGAGTTTAAGTGACTTGTCCAGGGTCATTCAGCTATCCTGTATTAAAGGTAGGACTTGAACATAGATCTTCCTGGCTTTAAGGCCAGTTCTTGATCCATTATGTAACATACTTGAAAATCATATCTACTAAAACAGGGCTTTCATATTCATTGATTGTGATCAAATTATTGGTCTTCAACAAACTACTACTGTTCTGCTCTACTTTTTTTAGTTTGATTGAATTTTGAATGGGAAAAGGACTGTAGCAATCTCTTTCTAACCTTGTACTTACCCTCTCCCTCCTGCAAATCATAAGGAAAATGAAAAGTGTTTAATCCTTAAGAAAAAACTTGAAGTCCCTGGCATAAAGTTCTTAAATGAAGATGGTTCATTCTTTCCTGTAGAGAACTTCCAGGGGTCTCCCAGCCCCACTAATGGAATGTTCCCCTCTCCTATACAAACTTCTGTGAAGTTACAGGGCAGATAATCAGGAAGACAGGTAGTCTTGCTTGTTTATGGCTCTGGACATGGTCCTAGGATAAAGCCTTAATAAATAACTAGCCTCAAGCTAGGGTAAAGAGTGAACAAGATCAAAGGAGGGTCCTTGTACATTGTTTGCATTTTTCTTCCAGTCACATAGATCTTCTGTTGGGGGACATATAAATTTTGTGGGCTCTTTGTATCATTGGCTCTGTATGAAATGGCTCTGTAATAAACAGACTATTGATTACACCCTCATCTCTTTATTCTCACTGATTGCTAGCCCACCCAACTGCACTGGTTGCAGCACTTTCCTTTTAAAAATAGAAATTTTTTTACATAGACTTTTAAAATTATTTTCTTAATCAGAAAAAAAACTTCCTTATCTCCCTCCAACATCACCTTCTCCTTGCCCCACTGAGAAAGAAAGAAAAGGAAAAACTGTATTACAAACATGCAGAGTCAAGAGAAACAAATTGCTGCATTGATTGTATTGAAAAAGAACCTCTCTATCAGGAGGGTGATGGTGTGTTTCATCATGAGTACTCTAGAATTATGGCTTATAATTCTGCTGGTCAGAGTTCCTAAGTCTTTCAAAATTGTTTGTCTTTACAATAATGTCATTACTCTATAAATTATTTTCCTGGTTCTACTCTCTTCCCTTTGCATCAGTTCATGCAAGTTTTTCCAGGTTTCTCTGAACCAGCCTCTTCCTAATTTCTTATAGCACAACAATATTCTATTATATCCATACACTATAACTTGTTCAGCCATTCCCCAATTTATGGGCACCCCTTCAGTTCCTAATCCTTAGCCATCAAAAAAGAGCTCCATCCTTGGGGTTTGTTTTGCTTAGGAATAACTCGCTGGCCTTAATCTTCACATACTCTTATTCCCCACCTCCCTCTGTATTTCTGTAATTAACTTTGTGCATGTATGCATGTATTCACATTTCCCAAAAGGGAAAGCAAAAGACATGAACATTTGACTTTTAAGGCATAAAAAGGTAATAACCTAAGAATAATCAAGATTGAACAAACCTTCTAAACCAAGAGTTCTTAACCTATTTTGTATCATGGACCCCTTGGCAAAGACTATGGACCTCTTTAGGGGTAGCTATGTGGCACAGTAAAGTGCTGGGCCTGGAATCAGGAAGACTCATCTTCCCTAGTTGAAATCTGGACTCAGACACTTACTAGCTGTGTGACCCTGGGTAAGTCACTTAACCCTGTTTACTTTGGTTTCTTCATCTGTAAAATGAGCTAGAGAAGAAAATGGCAAGCCATTCCAGTATCTTTGCCAAGAAAACCCCAAATGGGGTCACAAAGAGTTAGACGTTACTGAAAAATGTCTGAACAACAACACAAATGGACCCCTTCTCAGAATTATGTTTTTAATCACAGAAAATAAAATATATAGGATTACAAAAGACAACAAATACATTGAAATAAAGTTTTATTTTTCCCTATTCAAATTCATGGAATTCCTTAAATCTATCCATGGACCCCTTTGGGGGGGGGGGGGTATCTGTGGACCTCAGGTTAAGAGCCTCTGCTCTAAACTTGCTCAATAACTTCCTTTCATAGGAGTACAGAATTAAAACAACTTTAGAAAATAAAGTACTTTCTATGCATAGTAGATACAGTTTTGGACCTAGAATCATGAAGACTTGGTTACAAATGACCATTATTAGCTGTACAAGTCCTGTAACATCCCTGAGCTTCAGTTTCCTTATCTGTAAACTAGGGATAATACTAGCTACCTTATATAGTAGTTATGAGGGTTAAATGAAATTATGATGCATATAAAGCATTTTGTAAATTTGAAAGTGCTATATAAATGTCAGTTATTATCTTGCTTGATCCCGTTTATGTTTCAATGGACTTTCAAAGCACCATATCTGCCACCCAGTTTGGTGTCAGATTTCTACCTTTTGTCTGAAAATGTCTTCCTTGCAAAATATGGAACTTACCATTACAGTATCACTGGAAAACCCAATGGAAACATAACCTTCAGAAAGGCTGCTCATTTCAAATCTGAAACTTTGATCATCCACCAACTCAGAAGACATGAACAGACAATTTGCGTCTGTGGGATCACAGTTGTCTGGATCTCTGAAACAAAACTTGGTTTTACCACAGTCCCCGGAATTCATTGATTGTAAAGTCTGTAAACAAAATGCAAAAAACTCTTTTGTTTTCCAAATCAAATTAAACCTGAAAACATTATTAAATACAGAGTAAACAAAACTGAAAAATGCTCCCCAAATAAACATACTTGGATCTCACTTTAGGATTTAGAAATATATGGGTATACTTTGCTTAAGGTTGCCCTGAACAATAATGTTTCAATATAACATTAATGCAACGTGATTGAATCCCAGAGTAGTTACAAACTCCCATTATAACAATATTAAGTTGACCATCCACTTTTTTTAGAACCAAATGTATCTATAATGACATTTTACCTAATCCACTTTTGGGCAAACAAAGTCAACTAGAATTTGTTAAATGCCTACTATGAGTCAGGGAAAGGCAAAAAATGTTCTCAAATGTCTCAGTCTATTAGCTAATGGTTAGGTGGGGGTTGAATGTCAATGTAATACCTAAATATGTGTATGTGTAGATCTGGATCTAAGAAAAGTTAAATGAAAAGTTAAAGTGAATATGATTTAGGTGGGCTTACATATATTTCTATTTATTTTTTCTTTGCTCTTTTTTTTTTAACTTTGCTCTTATTATCTAGGAGGTTGCAGACACTCCTATTTTTTCTGGTGCAAGTTTAGTGGCTGGGTTTAGAGTCGGAAAGGCCTGGGTTCGATACTTATATCTCAAACTTAATGCCCATTTAACCTCTATATGCCTTAAGCAACTGCCTAGGATTTCTGCACTAAGTTATTCATGCTTTTATTAGAGGGAATTTAGTCTATTGATCTGATAAGTTGCAACAGATCTTTTGATATTCTTATATATTCATATAATATTTGCCTAGATTCTACTTTAGGTCTCACCTTTCAAGCTCTAGACCATGAAATTCTCGAAGATAGGAAGGGTGACCTGTATTTCTTTTATATTTTTTAAATTTAGTTTTATTTTTAGATTCACATTCTCTCCCTTTCTCCTCTCCAGTACCATCTAGAAAGCAAAAAAACCTCTTGCATTCAACAGATATAGAGTTGGGCAAAAAAACCCTGGTTTATTGACTCCCTGTCTGTTAGGTCCCACTATGCCTAAAGGCCTCCTTCCTACAGGTGGGCCACCAGTTTAACTGTCCAAATCTGTAGAGGTGCAGGTACTCCAGATAAATGTGTGCTAAGAAAGGGAGAAAACCTTGATTCAACTTAATCTCTTCCTTCCTTTTTCTCAGAGTTCTAGATTGTAGCTGAAGCTTTAAGATATGTATTTACCTTAGTTGATCTTGTCAAAGTTTGGAGAGTCTGGCTTTTAATACTAATTCCAGGGTCATCTAAATCTTGAAACACAGTTGCTCTGTCAAGGAAATAAGACCCAGATTACACACGAGGTAAGAAATTTTTGTAAATTCTTTTGTGTCACAGTTAAACATGTCAAAAGGAAATGTTTCTTCCCTCTGCCAACCAAACATATGCACACACACACACACACACACACACACACACACACAGGGACACAGACACACATAGAATTTCCATCTCTGTTAATGGCATAACCATCCACCATCTACTTTCAAAACCTTAGTCATCCTCAACTCTTCCTTCTTCCTCATCTCTCCCTTACCCAACATATGGAATCTATTGTCAAATCTTTTTTATAGGCCAGTTAAAGCTTTTTAACAAAATTTATCCAAAGCATTTATAGATTTTTCTCACAAAAAAATTATAAACGAAAAACCCCCAATGATACATAGACTAAGGAACAAAAAAAGATATGCAAAAAATTTTTTTCCAGGAACACAAAGGTTATCTTATTATCAGTGATAATCAAGCCAGCCACCTGAAAACAAATAATATTTATACTGGCTTTGATGATTACTGCCAAACCTTTGCTTCAGTTTTGCACCCACTGCTTATCTGTGTATTGTAAATGAACATGAGGTAGTCTTAGTGCAATACAGTGCTGTGATAATAGTTTGATTACATGTGATAATAAATAATAAGCTTTAGTAGCTTAAAATCTTCCTAAGATCTCTGTATAAAAAAGACCAAAGTAATAGCAGTGAGAAAACTAGTATTTACTGTTAAATGGAATGTTGTTTCCTTCTTGAAATATACTAGCACACAATCATATTAAAAACTAATTTAAAAAAGGCATTTTTCAGGGAGATGTTTAAATCCATTATGGCTCTGCCTAGCCTTAAATTCCTTATGATCTCTCCTAAATAGGACTATATATGGTCTCCAGATTGGCTGAACCAAAAATGTGTCATGGATCCAGTGGAAAACACAATAAACAGCTTCATTAGTTGATGTGATCTTTCTCCAATGATGTCAAAATTTGGACTGGATAAATAGAAAATTCTTAATATATTCTATGGAAAGGTATAGATTGAAAGCTTCAAGCTTAAATCCAGGTCAAATTAAGCCAACAGACTATGCTGATACTTATAAATGCTTTGGTATCCAGGCAAAATACACAGCAAAAGTATATCCAGGAGAAGATTTGGCTTAACATATCAGGAGATGTACTGGCATTTTGAAATCAAAGCCAAATGGGAAAAACACATTTAAAGCAACTCAATACCCTTTTGCAATAATTTGCTAGTAATGTGTTGTTAAAATGGCTTTAAAGGTGTTTTTTTCCCATGGTTGATTTTCTCTTTGAAGTCACTCATATCTGTTTGCTTCCTTCCATTCCTATTATTTCCAGCCTCCAGGCCCTTGTCACATCTTGCCTCCATGATCACAACAAAGGAAGCCAAATTGACAACAGACCCAGTGAGTGCTAAAAACATACTCACCAATTCCAACTCCTTAGCTCTCCAGATTTCAGAGTCCACGCAAGCAACCATCTTTCTGATAGGCAACATTGTCTAGCACGTGGTAAACACTCAATAAAACTTGTGTTGACTTACTGACATGTTAACATACTGCTGAGAAGAACATGGCTAACTGTTACCTTAGTTACACTTCAAGAGACACTCTTGCTGTCTCAATACTCTGTTTATACACACACTCTCTCTTAAAGTATGTTACTTTTATAGATGACTAGTCATGCATTTTTGTATTTATTTTAGGTTTAGTTTCAGGAGGGTATTTGTAGTGGGAAACAGAATTCTTTACCTGTACAAAAAAATCTACCTTACTTGCTCTCCCATTTGTTGTATTGTTTAACCTTTACATGCTGACAATAGAAGTGACATGATGTTGTAAATAGTTAACCAGGAGGACCTGGGTTTGAGTTCTGTCTCTGACACACATTGGTTGTGTGACCTTGAGCAAGTCACTTAACTTCTCAGTGGCTCAGAGTTAACTCAGGGGATATATTGCGGAGATAGTGCTGACCTGAATTTGCAGAGGGAGTTTTTAGCTGGTAGTTCCTTATTGTCAATGAAATCAATATCAATGAAATCCATTCCCTATCCATTAATATACAAATATGTTTTCCTGTATTAGAAATGAGAAGGGCAGGAGCAGCTAGGTGGCACAATGAATAGAGCGCTGGCCCTGGAGTCAGGAGGACCTGAGTTAAAATCTGGCCTCAGACGCTTAACACAAACACAAAACTAGCTGTGTGACCTTGAGCAAGTCACTTAATCCCAATTGCCCTACCTTCGCCCCTCCAAAAAAAAAAAGTTTGGGCTTCTGTCTTTTAGATAAAGCCATCTCTCTTTATTCTTCTTCATGCCTGCGGTCAATGAGGTACTCTTTATTTCATCCGGGAAGTTTAATTGCACAATTCTCATACTTAGTGCCACATGCCAGGACTGTAGATCCTGGTATAAGTGCCAAACAAGTCCTTGAAATCTCCTCCCCTCTGCCTGATCCTGACCTCACTAAACAAATCTTGCTTGCTTTTTATCCCTAACATAGTTCCCTCACATCTGTAATTGTATGAACAAGCTGTTATATTCACCAACACTTTGGGGTCCATTGGTCTGAAAAAGAGTGAATTCCCTAGCTGCATAGCTATAAGAAATAAACTCAAAGACTATACCAGCTAAGCAGAATGTAGTTTTCTTTGTGTCATGTCATTTTTCTTTTTACCTTGTTTCCAACAAGAAACATTATATCAATTATTGGGTCATCTTGTATTTTGGTGGTGGCAATAAGTATTTGCAAAAAAACCACCATAAAAATAATTGCTACCTATTCACCAACCTCTGTCTCAGAGAATAAACAAGTAGAGATTAAAAAAAAATAAAATAATTACTATTATATATAATCTCATATCACATACATTCATTATATTATTATAAATTTCAATATCAAATTTCACACAGTAGTATCAACACTACCTTATTTATGTCCCTTTCTGAAATTTCTTCTTTTTATATTTTTTAATGTTTAATTAACACTTTTCTTTCTTTTGTCCCCACTAAAAAATCCTTCTTTATACCACATAAGTATATTCAACCAAAACAGATTCACACATTGGCTGCACCTGAAAACATATGTCTCATTCTTCACCTTTAACCCATCACCTTTTTGCCAAGAAGTAGAAATCATGTCTCTTCATTAGTCTTATGGAGTCATCAAGGTAGGGAGATTCTACAAAGAACTTGGCAAAACCCTACAAATTGAATTGACACATAGTCTTTCCGTATTTCTGTTAATGGCATTACAAATATCTGTCCAGGCTCAAAACCTTGGAGTGTCCCTTTACTTTTCTTTTTTCCTCGTTCCTCATATCTAAATGGTTGTCAAGTTTTGTTAACTCGACAATTTCTTGTCTATACCCTTCCCTCTAATCCTACTGTAGTCCAGGACCGGAAGTTACTTTTCTATTTCAATTATACAATAAGCCCAATTAATTAATAAACAATTGCTTGGTTGGTATAGATTCATAGTTTCCTACAAAGTTGAGGACAGTAAAAAGATGTTTCAGGAATAAGGAAGGAGAGAGGCGAAAGAATTGTAGGTCTCCATGTCATTAATATTTTCTTCAAGACAACAATTTGAAGGAGCCAGGAGGAGCAAGCATCAAATATAAACAAACAGAAAAGGAAATTGATGTTTTTGATCAGCAGAAAGTGACTCATTCATATGTATATAGTCAGATCCTGATTTATTAGGGAAATTAGTATAAACCTAGAAAAATTCAAATTACAAAAAGATATGCCATGCAAATAAAATACCTTTAACCTGAATTAAACAAGTTATTGATCATTTTAAAAAGGAGATACAGACAAAAGGACAAAGATGTCAATTACAGTTATTTCCTACAAAAAAGTCTTTAACAGGAAACACTTAACTTACTGGCTAAGTATAGAGTTATGATGGCCAAGAGCAAAATGAGTTTAGATAATAAACTCATTTGCAAATTCTTATGGAAGATGGTGGAAGATTTTGGGCACATTACTTCATTAAACAAAAAGAAGTAAAGGAGAACAAAATCAGTTTAAATAAAACTTGGTGAAAGATACTAAACAAAGCTTTCTGAGGATATTTATAGAGGACAAGTAAGAAGAAAAGATGAAAAAGAATTGCAAAGAGTTTTTATGACAAACTTTTCAACATCAAGGAAAGTGGAACCACTATGTTTAGGTTCAAGATGCTAATGAGAAAGTAGAAATGGCAGTAAAGAGAATGAAAAGCAGCCAGAGTAGGCCAAGTACATATAGAAGAGATCCATGCTAGAGATTATGCCATTGAGAGATTTGATTCATAGGGAAACACCAAAGGTGCAAGAAAAAAAAAATCTGTCCTTATTAATACCAAAGAAAAGTGACTGAAAGAAGGTCAATAACAAATTAACTGGAGTATATGTATATTTTCCCAATCTACAGAAATTTTTATGAGAATAATTTATATACACTTCCAGAATGTTTTTGATGAAAATAGAAAATAGTCTGGTTTTAAAAAGTGTTTTCCAGTGTAGATCTTATTTTTATAATTACATAATAAACTGAAAGATATAAAGAATAAAAGATAGGATTAGGCTTATTTTTTACTATAAGAAAATTTGATTTTGTACAACAAAATGCCACCTTAAAGGTTATATTCACAACATGCCTTAAATACACACATCAAAATTATGCAAGATTCCTTGAAAGATATAAAGAACCTTGCTTGGCAAGTTTATATATGCAGATATAGATGTTTTATACATTACAATAAGATGAAAGGCGTGTCGTGGCAGACTGTCTCCAAATCAAGCAAGGACATTTATTTGGGGTCATGCACCCAGCGGACTCTATTGCTTAGGGGAACTCCCCACTGGAGTGAAGTATGGGGCTTATATAAAGCAGATAATACTAACAAATGTCCTGATTTGGTCCAAACCACAATTGCCTGGTTATGAAGGCAACGTGGAGCTGTGCTTAAAGCTACCCATAACACAAGCAGAAAAACCCACTGGAGAGGTTATGTGTTAATTTATGGTAATGATATTATTATGAGCTAGGTTCACCTTTAGATGAAACACGATGGATAGCGCACAGGCTCTATGCTAGGGAAAGTCCTTTCTGTGGTTTTGTGGCCAACATCTTATGTGGGTAATACATTCATTGGTTAAAAGATATTTATCTAGGCCAACAGGTGGTTGCTCATTGTTTAGAAACTGTTGCTGTGACTCAGACTGTTGCTAACATTGCTACTCCCATCAATTTCCCCCTCAAGCAATATGGGACCCAAAATAATTCAGGAGGATGAGGGGTAGAGATCTCTATAATATATATTATAGGTCTAGATCTATCAATCTATCAATCTATATCAATCTATCTTAGACACTGCAAATGGACAGATTGGGTTCAATTAAACAGGAGGAAAGCAGGCTGGATTTTTTTTTTGGAGGGGGAAGGCAAGGCAATTGGGGTTAAGTGATTTGCCCAAGGTCACACAGATAGTAAGTGGCAAGTGTCTGAGGTTGAATTTGAACTCAGGTCCTCCTGACTCAGGAGTTAGTGCTCTATTCACTGTGCTGCCTAGCTGCTCCAGTGTGCCACCTAGCTGTCCCTGGATTTTTTTCAAGAAAATTTTGAACTTTGAAACGAAGTCTCATCTTTTTAAAACCAATATTTTGTTAGCATCATTGTATGGTTGCTAGATGAACATTGCAGCTTCCAATCAAAATTAAATTAAGGATTTATTAAAAATTATTATCACACAAAGGGCAGTGGGAGAGGCACATGGTTGGTGTGAGCAGACTGTGATGCATTACAAATAAGAACCTACTAGGAAGAAAGAATAAAAGATGTTAAGGAAAGATGTAATGGAAAAAAATGGCTTAGACATCTGGCAAGAAACAACTAATGGACAGCCATATGATCCATGCATATCCTATAAGGAATACCAAATGTCGAAGAGGAAAAGAGAAAGGCCTCTAACGTATTGAATGAACCTCCCCTATGGGAAGGGCATGGGAAAGGATTATGCAGAAAACAATCTGTATTATTGGAAGAAATATTTGAGCCTCTAAATTCTGGGACTCCACTTTGTTTGGAGGTTGCAACCCCCATGCATTAATTATAAAATGCATTCTATCTTATTTGGAAGAATACTGATATTCTTTCCCCTAAGATTAGCAAGGATCCAAACATTAAGTCTTAAAGTTACCAAGACGTTTACAAAACAGCTGTAAATCCTATGTATACAATATAGAAATTATATTAACAGAAAAGAACACAAACTAAAATGAAAATATTTAACAAAATTTTGTTTCTAGATTTTACCTACAGGGCACCATAATAGGTTTGCTTCCTAACAATTAGAACTATCCAAAGTGCAATGGGTAGCTTTGGGATATAGAGGATTCCCCTTCACAGAAAATCTTTAAGCAAAGGCTAGACCACCATTTGTCAGAGAGAGTTCATTTGTGGGATGGACCAGATGGCCTCAGAATTTCAGCTCAGGTTCTGTGATTCTGGTCTCCTTGCTTTCTACTCACAGTAAAACATTGTTGTTGTTATTCATCCTTCATTTTCAAAGAGGACCAAGGACAAAAAGATTTTGTGGTAAAATAGTGGATGATGGGTGATTTCTTAATTTGCTCATGGATTGGATTTAAGTGAGACAGAATTGCATGAAGTTATCAACCTCTCTCTCTCTCTCTCTCTCTCTCTCTCTCTCTCTCTCTCTCTCTTTCTCTCTCTCTCTCTTTTCTAGAGTCCAGTAGCAGGACAAAAAATCAAGATGACTAGTGATGGTCCAGGATGCAGAGGAGTGCTTGGCATCTTTGAAATCTGACTAACTGTAATGCCAAGCAAAGGTAACTTCCAAGGTTTGGATTACCAGCATAGTAAACCCCATTTATTCAGCAAACATTCACAGAACAGAGAAAGTCAAAATACAATGTAACTTGTTCTTTTAGCAAGTAAGTTCTCAATTGCATCCAGGTACTACTCCACCCCTAGGCAGTACATTCATTTAGTCAGTCAAAAGTCTCTTCTCAAATGGAGATTAGTCTCCAATCATAAACAAAGTACATTCATTTGGTCAATCACTCAGAGGCTTCCCACTCCTGAGTATCAAAAGGGGTAGGAGAGCACAAAAGGTCATCCATCCTTAAGTTACAACAAAGTTAAGCTCAGCATCGAATACCCAAGGAAAGGGCCTTCTTTCATCTTCACTGGAGGCAAGCCCTCAGCAATCTCAGTTCCTGGGGAGACAAGGCTCAACAAAGCCATAGCCAGTGTCCTCATCAAGTCACTCTCTGCCTGTAGAACAGTCCCAGAACCCCTGAAAACATCAGCAAGGCCCTCTTCCAGGATTTCTGTGCAGGTACCACAAGAAAATCCTCCTTCAGGGCTTCTGAAGCAACAGCCAGGTTCCAGGACCTCTACAACAGCAGCACTGTCCTTCACCATCAGGTGAATCTGGCAAAACAACATCA
>CM053586.1:56425106-56451884 GCA_028646515.1 Pseudochirops corinnae
TGATTGATTAAAGTAAGATTGTTAACCCATTTTGAGTTGCTTTCCTTTAGAAAAGCAGATCTAAGAATCTGTGCTAGCAGCCGCCCTAGGTATGCTAGGGTGCTTGCTGATACACTAACCTCTAAGTCAGTGGTTCTCAACCTTCCTAATGCTACAACCCTTTAATACTTGTATGTGGGTGTTTCTGCATGTGGGAGGACCCTCCTGCAGATGGATAGAGGAGTGGTGTCTCGGTTCCTAAGACCATAGGAAATATGTGTTTTCCAATGGTCTTAGGTGACCCCTGTGGCCCCTGTGAAAGGGTCCTTCAACCCCCAAAGGGTTTGCGACCCACAGGTTGAGAAGCGCTGCTCTAAGTGCTACACAGAACCTGCTTTAGCTGACTTCATGGCCATTGGAATGTATTGTTCTCATTCACCTGTTCCACCAGGGAAAGCCTTCACGTGTTTAGGGTAGACATTCTTCTAACTCACTGATGGGTTTGATGCCTTTCTGTTACCCTCAACCCAGTTTAGCCCATCTGCCAAGACAATTTTACTGGGGTGTGGCTGCTATGTATGCTATGGTTTCTTAGAATCACAGGTGACAGTTGGATGATAGATAAACATGAAAAGTGGATGAACAGCCCTGAAAAGGGCTCAGCAAGTCCCCACCCTAGAGGTTCTAGTCCTCACTGAACACCCCATAGTTCTTCTGATGTCCTCTGTTTTGATCACATCATTCTCTTGCTCAAAAATCTTCAGTGAGTTCCTGTTGCTTATCTTTTATCCTGGTCTTAAGAATCTCTACAATGTGACCTTCCCAAAGCCTACTTACCTAACTTCCCAAACTTACCTTATTAAACTACTTTCACTCACTTTCTCTGTGTCCCTAGCAAACTAGTCAATTTATTATGTTGAATTGATCCTATCCTTTTCTGCTGCTGACCACTTGTTAATATCATTCCCTAACCTTAGAACTTATTTTAACTTCATTTTCTGTTCAAATATTCTTTACCTGACTCTAAATCACTATTGATTAGAGAAATGCAGATTAAAACAACTCTGAGGTACACATCTATCATACTGACTAATATGACAGAAAAGGAAAATGATTAATGTTGGAGGGGATGTGGGAAAACTGAGATATCAATGCACCATTAGTAGAGTTGTGAACTGATCCAATCATTCTGGAGAGCAATTTGGAACTGTGTCCAAAGTCTATAAATCTGTGCATACTCTTTAATCTAGCAATAATGCTACTAGGTCTGTATTCCTAAGAAATTTTTAAAAAAGGAAAAGGAATTATTTGCACAAATATATTTGTATCAGCTCTTTTTTGGTGTGTGGTGGCTAAGAATTGGAAATTGAGGGGATGCCTGTCAATTGGGGAATGGCTGAATAAGTTATGATATATAATCAGGATGGAATATTATTGTACTATAAGAAATGACAAGCAGGATGATTTCAGAAAAATCCAGATTAACATGAACTGATGCAGACTGAAGTGAGCAGAACCAGGAAAACATGTACACAGTGATAGCAATACTGTACGATGAACAACTGTGAATGACTTAGCTATTCTTAGTAGTGCAAAGATTCAAGACTAATGATGAAAAATACTATCCACCTCTAGAGAAAGAACTGATGTTATTTGAATACAAACTGAAAAACATTATCTCTTTCTCTTTTTCTTTTCAAGTTTTCTTCCACAAAATGATTAATATAAAAATACGTTTTACATGATTGTACATGCACAACCTATATCAGATTACTTACTATCTCAGGAAGAAAAAAGGGGAAGGAGGATGGGATAGAGTTTGAATGTTAAAAAATAATGTTAAAAATTATTTATACATGGGGTGGCAGCTAGGTGGTGCAGTGAATAGAGCACCAGCCCTATAGTCAAGAGGACCTGAGTTCAAATCCAGCAACAGACACTTAATACAAAAACTAGCCCTGTGACCTTGGGCAAGTCACTTAACTCCAATTGCCCTCCAAAAAGCAAAAAAAAATTATATATACACATAATTGGGGGAAAATAAAATATTATTTTAAAAAATAAGATGAAAGAATAATTACCTTCCATCCCAAATAGTCTCTACCTGTCAAATACTCTCTCCTTAATGAAATCTGTTGAATTCCTCTTCAGAATTCACCCTCCCTCCTCAGATCTCTTAGAGTCACTATTCTGTACTTTTTTTTTAGTGCTTAACTAGAAAATGAACCAGATCAAACCCTGACTATGAAATCCTTGAAAAAAACTTTTTTTTTCATTTTCCACATTCACTTCTAATAAGATTTTGAGTTCTAAATTTTCTTTGCCTCCTTCCCCTCCTGAAGATGGCATGTAGTCTGATATAGGCTATACCTATACATTCATATTAAACATATTTTCACATTAGTCATGTAAAGAAGAAATAGAACCAATGGGAGAAACCATGAGAAAGAAGAAACAAAAAAAATAGAAAGGGAGAAAATAATATGTTTTAATCTACATTCAGACTCCATAGTTGTTTCTCTGGATGTGGATAGAATTTTGCATTGTGAGTCTTTTGGAATTTTTTTAGATCCTTGCATTGCTGAGAAGAGCTAAGTCTAGCAAAGTTAGTCAATCCACAATGTTGCTATTACTGTGTATGATGTTATCCTGCTTCTGCTCACTTCATTCAGCATCAGTTCATATAAGTCTTGACAGGTTTTTCTGAAATCTGCCTGCTTATCATTTCTTATGGAACAATAGTATTCCACATAGTATACCGCAACTTTCAGTCATTCCCCAATTGATGGGCACCCCCTCAGTTTTCAATTCTTGGCCACCACAAGAAGAACTGTTATAAATACTTTTGTACATGTGGGTCCTGTTCCCATTTTTATGATCTCTTTGGGATACAGAAGTGGTATTGCTGGGTCAAAGGATATGCACAGTTTTATAGCTGTGAAGTCATAGCTCCAAATTGGTCTCCAGAATTGGTGGATCAGCCCTTTAAAAATTTAGTTATTTTCCCAGCCCAGGTTGGTGAAGGGAGACAGATGTCTGGGGATGGGGTCTAGCAGGAGTGGCTGCATGGGGTCTTCAGAGCACAGGAAATGAACAAGGATATGCCCCAAGCTGTATCAGGGCAAGAAGGGGTCTCAGATCTAGGACAGAGGGACCTCACCTTTTACAGTGAGCAGAAACCAGTGCCAACTAGATGCTCTGTCATTCACTACCATGTATTGAGTCCAAGATCCAGTAAAAACTGAATAGAAGATCTGCATCTGGTCGGGGATATAGACTTATACAGTCCAGGACAAGGAGCCCTTTGATAAGTACTAAGAGAACAAGTACAGAAGAAATAGCAACTCTGTGTCTCTGATCCCAGGAGGAAGTGGGGTCTCAGATCTAGCTCCAAGCCCAATCTGTTTCTTGCAACAGAATAACCAGGGCAATAAACCCAGACCAAAGAGAGATCTGCCATTCTGTCACTCAACTTGCAGAATTTTCCATTTGATTGAGTCTAATAGTGGTCTACTGGAGCTCCAACCAGAGACAAGCCCAAAGTTATGTTGCTCAGACACAAACTGAAGTGAGAAACTTACAGAGCTCAGACCAGGAGGGTAACACTTAGACTTTATCCTAGTTCAGGCTACTTTGGGCATACTGAAAGCTTGCATGTCCCCAGACTGATCTGTCTCTTAGATCCTAGAATAACACAACACTTAATAGTCCAAGAAAGTAGGAGCAAAGATGACATAAAACAGGACAAGCACAACCCAGCCATTCTATCCAAAAGTAGATAGAGCCTAACCTTAATATAAAGTCCAAAGTCAAGACTTAGGTTGGAAGAATGTGCAAACAAACAAAAAAACACCATGATAACAAGCTATTATGGTGTCAGTATGCCTAGATCCTAGTTACAAGCAACCCAGGAGAGGGGTAGAGGGTCATGTCACAATGCCCAATGCTCTAGAGGATTCCCTTAACTCTTCAAACATGTTAGTCTTCTTTTGGCGTTTGCCATCTACACTACTTAACCCAATACCACCAGATATTGTCTTTTAATTATTTCATGTATGTATGTACATATGCAGTATTTCCTTAGACTGAAGTCTTGTGAGAAGCAGAAACAGTTTCTTTGTTTTTATGAGGGGGTGATTGTTAAGTACTTATAAATGCCAGCAAATTGCTCTTAAAGTGACTCATGTGAAGAAATCAAATTTACTTGTGCAGCCGTATTAGAAACTTAACATACCTGAACTGAACATTTCCACTTTCAGGAGGTGCTATCCAAACTGTTTGGACTGACTGCTTATTGCTGATTTCCCTGTGACTTACTGAAGAGTTCTGTAATGAAATAAAGTCAGCATAGACCAAAGAAAAGTAATACATCTCTTCAAAAGATGTTTCCCATATTCACAGGTTTAGATGAAGTTGTTGAATTTTAAGAATTTACTTCAGTCCATCAATCAATGGAGCAAGGTACTAGAATCAAAGACTCTTTGTTCAATGTCTGTTATTTTCTTTTCCAAGGATATATAGGGGTATTGGGGTCACTTGGTGATCAATTGATACTCCTTAAAATAACAAAATATTTCTGTACTGATTTAGAATGCCAAATCTCAGAGCTTTTAAAAATTCAATATCAATACAGACCATCTAAACAGGGTTTTAAAAAAACTTTGATTTTTTTTTAAAAAGGCAACTTCAAAAGCCCTAAGGAGATTTATTTATTAAACTGTCAGAATTAATCATGTGCATTTATTCCCTTTTCAGTGATTTTGTGAGAGAATACAATAATATTGAAGAAAAGCATTATGCCTTAAGATAATTTTTCTATAGTAAATACCTTTATAGTAACATCACATAAAAAGGTATAGAGGATATAATATCTCGCTATATATTGCTCTAATAAAACATTTGACTGGGTAGAACAAATCTTAAAAAACTTTACTCAAAGCATCTCCTATATATATGGTAATTTTTTTTTTTGGTCCTGATAAAGAAGATCCCTTGAGTAACACAGATCAGTCATTATTCTACAATATATAATCTAAGACAATAGTTACCTGAGGCAGAGATAGTTGTCAGTCAACAATCATTTATTAAGTATTTACTATGCAATAGGCACTGTGCTAAGGTTTGTAAACAGACAAAAACAGAAAATCACAGTCTAACAGGGAACAGGGAGACGGCTTGTAAATAACTAGATAGCTTCAAGATATATAGAGTTAGATAAAGGCAGTGCCAAAGTGGAAGGAATTAGCAACTGAGGGGCATGGGAAAAAACCTCCTACAAAATACAGGATTTAAGCTGAGTATTGAAGGGTGCCAGAAAAGCTGAGAAGTAGAGGTGAGGGGTAAAGCATCCCAAGAATGGGAGCAGCCAGTGCTGAGGTCGATGTAATTGGAAAGTAGGAGGTCTAACTAGAAAATTTGGAAGGGGCCAAGTTATGAACTATATTAAAGGTCATAACAGAGATCTTTATAATTGATCCTGGAGGAAATAGGGAGCCACTGGAACTCACTGAGCAGGGGGCTGACTTAATTGGATCTATGCTTTAAAATAATCACCTTGTCAACTGAGTGGTTGAGGGATTGGAGCGGAAAGAGACTAGAGGCAGAGAGACAATTCCAAGGCTATTGTAATAGCCGAGGCAAGAGGTACTGAGGACCTGAACAAGGGTAGATGTCAGGTTAGTAGAGAGAGGGGGGCGATGTGAAAGACAGGAAGGTAGAAATGACAAGATGTGGCGATGTGTGAGAAGTCACTCCAAAGCATGTGACAAAAGATAATGGTACACTTAACATTAATAGGGAAATTCAGAAAGAGGGGAGGGCTTCAGGGTAGGAAAGATGAGGAATTCTGCTTTTGATGTGTTGTGTTTGAAATACTTACAGAATATCTAATTAATGTCCAAGAGGTAGTTGGAGCTATGTTTCTGTCACTCAGCAGAGACTAGGGTTAGACATATAGATCTAGGCACCATTTACACAGAGATAACTGAACTTATGGGACCTGATGTGATCAGCTAGTGACTTTACCCAGGGGAATATAGTTAATATTCACTAGAGCTGGGATGTGAACCCAAGTGTTCCTAACTCAAGAATAGGTCCCTGCCCAAGGACCATTTAAAGGCTATTTTTTGGCCTTCCTGGTTCAGAGTGAATGTAAATAGTAACTGTTTCTCTTTGGGCTAGCAACCCTGAGGGTCTTCCCTTCCCAGTTTGATTTTTTTTTTAATTAAAGGAGCCATCCCTTGACTCACTTAAAGAGGCCTATTCACTGAATGGGCATTATCTCAATCAAAATGAAAAACCTGAAAAGACCTTACCCTAAAAGGGCCAGGGTCTCCCATTGCATCTCAGGCCATCTCTAGTCATCCTGATTAATATCTGGCCACTGGAGGAGAAAGTGAGGCTGGTGACCTTGCACAGTCCTCTCTTCCTCAAATCAAAGTCAACTGCAAGTCATATCATCATTTCCCTGATATTGTGGTCCTCTTCAAGAATGAAGGACAAACACAATCCTGACTCAGAGACCTGGCTATTTATCTACGGTAGCATATAATATTATCTATCTACTGAAAAAAGATTCATCTAGTCAGTAAAAGGGGAAAACCAGTGAAAAGAAACTATTAGAAATTACTTTAAAGATTTATTCACTTAAGTAAACCTCTAAAAATGTGAGGTTTTACAAAATAAGGAAAGCGATTTGAAAAAGAAAAGATTAAAATGTTCTCAAATATCCAATTCAGCCCATGAATGAAAGAAAAACTATCAAACATCTTAAACAAAATGATTTCTCCTTTTGGATATAGCCAGTAGAATAATTTAAGTAATGAAGGATTTTTATAGAAATAAACATTACATACCTCAATATTTCTACATGTGAGGCCTTGTGTGTTTTTATCTGTGATTTGAAAAGTACCAAAAGGAGCAGTTCCATCAGGACCTTGGGCCTGGAGCAGGAATCTGCTGAATCCAGTGCTGTTGGTAACTTGTAGAGTTACTGAAGAAACAGTGACATCAGTAAATTGACATGTCTTTCCCCATAATGTTACACTCTTCTATAAGAGGCAAATTCATCCATTTCCCCTCCCAGCTGTGATATTAGGCCTCATCTGCAGTCTCACCCTGAAACATTCTTCTGTTTTGCAACTTTCTCCCATTGGCAAGTTCCCAGGGCCTCCATTTTATGAGAGGCAATGCTTGTGACATTCTGTCACTGAACACCATGCCCCCTTCACTCTCCCATTTCTCAGCTCCATTTTGTTGTGTTACCCCAAGGAGATCTTTGAGAGGCAGAACCGGCTTCTTGTCTGTACTTACCCCCAGGGCCTGGCACAGTAATTGCTTAATGCATGTTTGTTTTCTTGCTTTGCCTCTGTCATAACCGTCATAACCTCTTAGCACAACAAGTATCTACAAATAACAACCAATAGCACTTGGAGATTCTTCTCACAGAGTTAAATTTACAAAGGGAGACGTTCTTCAAAATTAAAAATGCTTTTTACCCTCATGGAAGTGGTAGAGAAACTTAAGACATACTGCTTCAGTATTTCAGAGTAGTGCTATTAAACTCATAAAGAAATAGGGGCCACTAAACTATACATAAGGATCCCTGCAGGCCACATGTTGACTTAGATTTAAAATGTAATATTATTATGTTTTATTGCATTTTTATTGACTTTGGCAAATATTTCTAAATTATGTTAATCTGGTTTGTGGCCTCATCCACCACTGTGCTACATTTTTGACACATATGTTTTAGAATGAGGACCTAGCTTTGATTAGAGTAATATGTGAACAGTTCTAACTCTTGTCTAGCATACTTTTGTTACAGCATCAATGAAATGCCCCCTGCTTTTAAAAAAGGCGTATTTTAGATCTCTACATAACAAGTACATAACTAGGGGCAGCTAGGTAGCACAGTAGATAGAGCTCTGGGCCTGAAGTCAGGAATACTCATCTTTCTGACTTCAAATACGGCCTCAGACACTTACTAGCTGTGTGACCCTGGGCAAGTCACTTCACTCTGCCTCAGTTTCCTCATCTGTAAAATGGGCTGGAAAAGGAAATGGCAAACCACTCTCCTGTCTCTGTCAAGAAAACCCCAAATGGGGTCATGAAGAATTGGACATGACTCAACAACAACATAAGTGTAAACAGTAGTTACTATATTAAAGTGTTGTATTTAAAGAAAAAAGTTAATAGACTGAGGTCTAGAGCTGAATGGAATCTTATAGGTCTTCTAGTCCTGTCTCCTCATTTTTTAGACAAGAAAGTTGAGGCTCACTTGGCAAGCTCCTCACCCAGCATTACAGAGGTAGTTAAGAAGCAGACCTGGGATTTTAACTCAGATCCTGTGAGTCCAGACTCAGTGCTCTTTCTCTGCTGTACCAGGTGCATTTCAGAAACAAACAAACACAATCTCTTTGTTCTTTACCTGTGATTTCATCATGTGGATTAAAAGTCCTTTGCGAAACAGAGATGTTATAAGGGATCCAGGGGTGCGGGAGATCAAGTGATTCATCAAAAGAGCTCATAGAGTTGCAGTCCAGATGGTTAGCTCCATTTAGGTCACCCCAAACTGTCCAGAACAGCACTGCAAAGACCAAATGCACCAAGCAGGTCCACTTTGCCATCTGTCAAGGAATAAATTTTTATTAATATTTATGGAGTGCTTTAAGTTTTGCAAGTTTTTTTTTCCATATATTATCTCATATCCCAAATTGATTCTGCACATGCAACAGAGACCTAGGATGATGCGGTTAAAGATAGAGGAAGGACATAGATCTGATTGTGGTGCTGAACTGTGAATATGGTTAGCACTGAAATGAGTATATTGTGTAAAATCAGTCACGAATGCAGTCATTCTGAAGTGATCCCAAGTTTTAAGCTTGTTTAACTTTGGCTAATGCAGCTGGCCTGCAAGGGAGGGTTCAGGGTATGGCAATGATGGAGGAAAGGGTCTCTCATGGGCTCCAATGGTAGCTCTACTATTTGCAAGTAGACCATATAGCAAAATTTCTGCTGTTACAAAGTTAATTATTCATGTATTCAGGGCTACTTTTAAGGAAAATAAGATCAGGTATCTTAGGGTTTGTAAGAATCTAATAGGTTATCTAAACTAAAAAAAAAAAAAAATCAAAGCAAAGCAGCCTATTCAGGTATATTCCTGGCCCCTCCTCACCTTCAGTTTTCAGACTACAAGTTCTCTTATTGAGCTGAAAGTTACTTATCTAAAGCTTCTGACTGTTGTTTTTAGTTTTACCCTCTAACACAATATATATGTTTCAAAACAATTATCATGTTTACTCTACCCTAATCCCAAACCCAAATTTTCTCCAGGTTAAATCTTTCATTAATGTGGTTTTGAGAGCCTTGACTATGTTGGTCACATGACAAGAACCAATTAAGGGAGTGTAATTATACATACGGTGGAAAGAGCAATCTACATTCAAAAGTCTACTTCTGATGGTTTTTAAAAAGTATTTTTTATAGCTTTTTTTTTAACATCCAGAATTTTTAGTCACCATAATTTCTTTCAATGTTTCTCCCTTTCCCAGAGACATCCTATATGTAAGTATGTATATATGTGTATATATATATATATATGATATACATAAATATAATTACATACACAAACACACAACACACGAGTTTAAAAAGGGGAAAAAAATCAGTGAAACTGGTCAATACATTCAAAAAGTCTGAATACATGTAATGTACCACATCCAAGTACTTCCCATCTCTACAAAGAAGTGGGGTAGGAGTGTCTTCTCATCTCTTCTTTGGGGCTAGCCTAATTCTTTGTAATTTTATAACACTTACTTTTAACTATTTTGTGATGGTTGTTCTTGGACTTTACATTGTTATAATCATTGTCCACTTGTGAATCTTACGATTTGTGACTTTGGGCAAGGTTCTTAAGTTTGCTAGGCCTCAGCTTTCTCTATAAAATCTGATTAGATGGTTTTTCCCATTCTGGCTCTATGATACTACGAATGTCTCTCCTAAAATGTAGTAGGCACAATATTTCACATGTATTTTGACCCATGCATAGTAATGGTGGGGCCATCGTCTTCCTTAATCTAAGTGTTCTTACTTGATAAAAGATCCCTTAATAATCTAAGATCCCTTTACTCGATCCCTATATACTATAAAGCTTATACTCAGGTAACCCTAGGTTCTTGAAGGTTATGTTAATAAAGCTCTGGAAAGTTCTCACCAGGCTAGAAAGGCATCTGCTACATTATAATCAGGGAAACTAGGTGCTACAGTAGATAGAACAACCATCCTGGAGTTAGGAAGACCTAAATTCAAATCTGACCTCAGACACTGAGTAGCTGTATTATCCTGGACAAATCATTTAATTTCCATTCGCTTTAATCAATTGGAGAAGGAAATGGGAAATCAGTCCAGCATCTGTCAGGAAAGCCCCATGGCCACTAATGACGTACTGGTCTTTCATGATGTCCATGGAGTCATGAAGAGTCAGACAAGACTGAACAGCAACAATTTGTACAATTTAATCCTGTCAATCCTGAGGCAGTTCTCATCATTGAGAGTTTGTTGATGTTTTTGGATCCTGATTCTAGTCAACATTTCAATGATTTCCCCAAGATTCCTGTCATTCATAAAGGTTACATCATAAAAATTGAACAAATATTATTGTAGAGTGCTAGGCCTTCAGGTCAAGAGGACCCAGGTCCAAATGCTTCCTCTGATACTTAGTTGTCTGACTGGTCAAGTTAATTAACTGCTTTGTGCTACAGGTAATTTCCTAGGTATATCTATTTAATTATATAGGGATTACAATCTTCTTTGATGAAGGGAGCACCCATAGATCCTTTGTGTAATAATTAATCATTTAGATGTGTCTTTATCAATGAGATCATACAGCAATTGAAATATCAAAGTCATTTGTTTTTCGGTCCAGATCTCCCAGTATGGAAACTCCTCCACCAGTACAGATCAGTAATCTCTGTAACTCATTGTTTTACAGACTTGTCTGAGGGCATTAGAGGCCTTGTAGCTTGTCCATGATTCCACAGCTAGCATGTGGCCAACTGCAGCACTTTCCCTCTGTCTATCACAATATTCTCCTTATCTGCCAGTGTAATAACCAATGCTAGAACAGATCCAGACCAAAAACAAATATACAAGCAGAACATTTAGAAAAGGAAGAGGAAGATGAAGGCACAGAGTGTTTGTTGAGATTCAAACCCAGGTCTTCAGACTGTCCAAGGTTCCACTATTCTCTGGCTTGTAGGTGCATATGTCTGCAGCCCATGCCACTTTTCACATGGGCATGTAAATGCGCAGAAACTCTGCAGAGTTCTCTAAGGTATACAAGATGAGCCCTAGTTCCAGACTGGTGGTTTTTTTCCCCCCTAAATTTTCTGATTTATCCTCCTATGAGCAAAATGATATATACAGTAGAAAACCCATTTCCTATTTTATACTAGATCTAAAATTGAAAAGGATATCAGAGATCATCTAATCCAACATCCTCATTTTACAGATGAGGAAACTGAGGCCAAGAGAGGTCAATTGACATGCCCCAAGTTACACAGGTAATGTTACAGGTAAGTCTTCTGATGATAGAGTCACTATACCATATAGCCTCTTCTCAGATCTGGAAGGTAGCTTAGAAGTTGTCCAATTTATCCATTATAAATCTCCAAGCAAAGGAAATATTCTTTTGATACTACAGTGGAAAATATTTTATCACATTAGTGCAAGGGGTTTTAATTCAGGCTCATAATGTTTTCAGTTTGGAAGGGGAGTGGATAATTGAATAATCCCCTATATCCACACCAATGGAATGATGAAGCATGTTGTAATAGGGTATGAAATGTGAAGGGTTTTGCATTATGGTGCTTCCACATAACTTATCTAGGTATCTGCCCAATTTTTTAGAAAGGCCTTTACTATGGAGTCATTTTTTAAAAGTACGATTTTAAAAATTTCAAAGGCATTTGCCATTTAATGTGCTATAAATATTAACATCAGTAAACTGAAGCTCAAAGTAATTCTAGGACTTTATAGTGTCTCTACACCAAGACCATTACTCTTTTTCCAATTTAATTCACACATCTGTAGACAAGGCATTGTCTTTGATAAAGATATTGAACCAAACAAGACCAAAAACAGAGCCCTGGTGGATGCCCCTAGAAGAGCACCTTTCAGGCTGACATCTGACAGCTAACACCTACTATGTGCCAGGTATGGTATTAAGACTTTACAACTATTATCTCATTGGCTCCTCACAACAACACTGGGAGGCAGGTGCTATAATTATTCCCGTTTTTCAGATGAGGAAACTGAGGCAAACAGATTTTTTTTTTTAAAAGTAGCTCCAGGGTCACACGGCTAGTAAGTGTCTGAAGCTGGATTTGAACTAATTTTCCTCACTAATGTTTCAGAGACTACTTTTGTTTCTATTGTAAGGGGGGAGAGAAGCTATCTGTGTCTAAGGAGCAACCTGGTAGTGACAAATCTCTCCAGACTTAGCTAGTACTCAGATAGCAGATATAGGCTGCTGAAGGAATAATAATAATAGCAACAACCAATATTTAGAAAGTGATCACTATGTTCTAGCACTGTGCTAAGGGCTTTACAGTTATTACTTTATTTGAGCCTCACAACAATCCTGGGATGTGGGTGCTATTAATATCATTCCCATTTCACACATGCAGGGGAAAAAGGTTACAGGCCAGGACTATATTTAGAAACTCTCAGAGTTGTCATTCTGCTGTTATAACTTTTAATTCAATTCAACAAAAATTCATTGACTGCTCTATATGAGGCATTGTGCTAGACATTAGAAATGCCAAGACAAAAAATAGTCTCCATCCTTGAAGAATTTATATCCAGGATCATCATGATGAGTCTATGATATAGAACTTACTTGGAAACATTTGTTTTCCACAATCAGTAAATACAGAGACACTAAAGGAAGTGATTATTAATTTGTGGATCATGGGGTGTTTGTAGGGGGTTTATAAATCTATAGATAAGTGAGCATTCCTTCTCTAGATAGAAAAAAGCCACACAATAATGCCACATTTCTCTGTGTAGATGCTGTGATTGCTAAAATACAAATTTAAAAGTAAATCTAGATTTATAGTGAATGTCATTAATGTATCCTAGTTAAAGGATGCTATGCTACCATGTGGGGATCTGAAAAAATATTTCTTTTACTTTAATAAAAGAGGTTCTCATACTCAAAAATGTTGGGAAATACTGGAATAATCTAAAAAAAAAATCACTCCCTGCTCTCTATTGTTTTCCTGCAGTTACCAAAAAACTACTTCCTACTGGCTTTACCTGTTCACTGCTTCTGGCTTCCCACTGCTATTTTTCAAAGTGGTAGGTTCTCATGAAAGTCACACAAATATTTGTGGTTTCATTCATGAATCCTTCCACACTAGGAGTTACACAACATGGGGGAACTGGCTCAGTAATACAGATGGAATATGTTCTTCCTATGATAAGTAAACATCACCAAAATAAATCACTTGAATAAATCTCTCTCTCTCACTCTCTTTCTCTCTCTCTCATTCTCTCTCTCTCTCTCTCTCTCTCTCACACACACACACACACACACACACACAGAGTTAAATGCAAGTCAATTTTCTGCTTAGAGAAGATCTAAAAGAGCCTAAGGAAAATGTCTCTATGTCTAGGCTTAAAAGGAAGACAAATTCTTGTATTACTGAATTTTAAAAATGAAATGCTCTTGCTAGGTAGCTAGGTGGTATGGTAGACTTGGAACCAGGTAGCCCTGAATTTTAATCCTTTGACACTTACTAGCTGTATGACCCTGGGCACATCACCTAACCACTCTGTGCCTCAGTTTCCTGATCTCTTTTTTGGGTTTGTTTTTTTGTCTTTTTTTTTGGAGGGGAGAAGGCAAGGCAATTGGGGTTAAATGACTTGCCCAAGGTCACATAGCTAGTAAGTGTGTCAAATGACTGAGGCCCCATTTGAACTCAGTTCCTCTTGACTCCAGGGCCAGTGCTCTATTTACTGTGCCCCAGTTTCCTTATCTCTAAGTGAGTATAATATTATCTACCTCTCCCATGGTTGTTGTGAGGATCAATTGAGTTAATATATGTAAAGTGTTTTGCAAACCCTAAAGGACTATATAAATGCTGTTATTACTTAATGATGGGGAAGCTAGATGGTTCAGTAGATAGAGTACCAGGTCTGGAGTCAGAAAGACTCATCTTTCTGAGTTCAAATTTAGCCTCAGATACTCACTAGCTGTGTGACCCTGGGAAAGTCACTTAACCTTGTTTGCCTCAGTTTCCTCATCTGTGAAATGAGCTGGAGAAAGAAATGACAAACCACTTCAACATCTTTGCCAAGAAACCCCAAATGGGATCATGAAGAGTTGGACATGACTGAACAAGAATAAAATTATGGAATGAAAGTAGTAAATTCCTATGCAGTTCAAGAATTATTTATTGCTCACCCACTACATATATTGTTCAAGGTGCTATGGAGACCAGAAGACATTCTGTTCCAAGGTTGTGATGCTGAAGTCTATCAGGAGATAAGGTATGTACACAAGACAAGATAATGAAAATCTATTAAGATGGTTTCAAAGTACTAGACATTTCAAGGTTTATGAGAACACAGGTGGTGGAAACAATCCAAGAAAGACTATGGAAATAAAGAATGAGAAAACTGAGTAAAATTGAAACCAGGGTTAAAAGGTTGGTGAATAAATGGCCAATGAAAAGAAAATGCTTATAGAAAAGGAAAGTAGCCTTCATTCACCCCTTGAATATTAGTTTTACATTAATTAAAGACATACAGAAAACATAAACTTGTGACAGTTGGAAAGAGCCATGCACAGTTCTTAGGTTATCTCATAATGAGATAACCTGTCTCATAATGAGCTCATAAGGTGTACTTTGACATAGGAATACCTAATGTTTCAGATTACAAGTCAATCACCACTTAAGAAATACATAACTAGGGAAGAAAGTTGCCTGTTTGGTTCATATTAAAGTCTTATACCATTTGAGAACTTGGAAAATATTTGCCAAACAAAACAAAAAATGAGCACCTATTGATTGAGTAATAAATTAACAAGTGGTAGCATATGAAGATAATAAAATATCATGTCTTAAGAAATTATGAATTAAGGGAATTCAGAGAAACATGGAAAGATTCATCTCAAGTGCAGTTCAAACCAAAAGAATTATACACATAATGACTACAATCATGTAAATGATAGCAAACCTAAATCTTAATAATGTGCAACTAAGTGACTCAGTGAATAGCAGAATCAGGAGACTTTGAGTTCAAATCTAACCTCAATCACTAGCTATGTGACACTGGGCAAGTCACTTAATATTGTTTGTTTCAGTCTCTTCATCTGTATAATGAGCTGGAGAAGGAAATGGTAAGCCATTCCACCATCTTTGCCAAGAAAGCCTCAAATGAGGTCACAAAGAGTTGGTCAAGACTGAAAAATGACCAAATAACAAGGAACTGAAGTCATCAATTTCAGCCACTTTTTTCTTCTCAGTAGAAAGGTAGGTAGGTACTACAGGCATGATAAGTGTGTGCATGGACAGACATGATAGCTGTGCTGGCTGGCTATGCTCAGGTGTTTTCTTTGTGACGAGGCAGATTAATATGTAAGAGCTGCAGCATAAAAACAAATGACAACAATAAAATGTAAAAAAAAACCCCAAAACTTTCATGCCATGGATACATGGATATCCTGGGGCATAATTATATAATCTTTCCAATTGTTACTATTTGCTTTTTCTGGTAAAATGTAGTTTTCTAAGAGGTGGTCCAAAGTCACAATGCTGTTAGTCCTGATGTCCTTCTGGAGGCCAGTCATTTGATTTGAAATTATAATTTATGCTGTAGTAGCCCCTCTGCTTTCTGAGGAATGAAACAGGCAAATGTAGGGTTAAAAATAGCTTACACTTAACATAACACTTTTAGCACACCATTCAATACCACAAGTACTTACGAGATCATTTCTGCCCTTCAGGAACTTATAACCTACTGTTGATAAATGTGGATAAAGCATAGATAAAATCAATAAAGTTATTTTGTAGGGAGTACCAATTGGTGGAAAATCTTTTTGGAGGAAGTAGCCTTTGAGCCGAGCCTTGAAGGAAGCCAAGACTTTCTCCACAAAAACACTGTAGGTTTGGTCATCTCATTATTGCTATTCCCAGTGTGCAAACAATAAAACTTTGAGAAGACTCAAGATCATAGGATTTAGAGCTGAAATTTTCAAGGAAATTGAAGAAACTGAAGCCTAGAGAGATTAGATAGTGTCCAAGATCATATAGATAGCAAATGGGCAGGGCAGGATTTAAAAGCTGGCTTTTCCTTTTTTAAAATCCTTTTCCTCCTGCACCATGAGGTTTAAGTGACTTGTTCAAAGCCTCTGTATTATAGTCTATGTTGGAACCCCTCTTACCTGTCTTACATTAATTTCACTTCCAGAACCAAGGTTAATGACAAAATGACTCCATCCCTTCTCCAGTTATCAGAAAATGCATTTTTACTAAAATTGATTTTTTGATGCAGGCCTGTGATTTTACTTATATGTATGAGATACTCTCAGTATAGAGATGCCCTCCACCATTCCGAATCAACAACTCCTTCACAACTCATAGCCTCAGAGGGCTCTCAAAGGCACCTAAAGGTTAAGTGATTTCTTCATGGTCATATAAAGACATGGGTCATATGTCAGAGGGTGTATCTGGTTCCTGACTTCATCAGAATAAATCTACTGGCCTATGTTCAATTCTTACCCTTCTTGATCTCTCTGCAGCATTTATCAATGTTGATCACCTTCCCCTGGATAGTCTCTCTTTTGATTTTCAGGCCATGGTTTTCCACTATGTCTCCTATTTGTCTGACCACTCCCTCTCAGTTTTCTGTTCTGGTTCCTCATACACATCATGCCATATATAATAAAGGGTGTCTCTCAGGGCTTTGTCTTGGTGTTTCTTCACTATTTCATTTGGGGATCTCATCAGATTCCAAGGCATTAATCATCACCTCTATACAGAATACTCCCAGATCCATATATTCAGCCCTAGCTTTTCTTCTGAGCTCCAGGCTCATATCACCAACCACCTTTTAGACATCTTGAATAGGATGCCCCATAGGCATCTCAAATTCAACACGTCCAAAATAAAACTCATTATCTTCACTCCCCCACATTTCTCTGTCTTCTAACCTTCCTTATTACTGTTGACAACATCACCATGCTACCCATTTATCCAGGTTTACAAGGTATTCCTAACGAGGAAACTCCTGCCAATGTGAATTTGCAACATATTTTTTGAGACTCTTGTGGCATTGAGAAGTGACTTGTCCAGGGTCATAGAGGCAGTATGCTTCAGAAGAAGAAACTTGAATTCAGGTCTTCTTGATTCTGGAACTGAAGTTGCCTCATACTGCCTATGTCATGCTACCTCTCTGATATATGCTAAAGTTAATTATTACGTTTTAATTGCCTTAGTCATTTTAACAGAGGTTATGACCCAGCAAAATTGCTGTAGCAGCTGGTTTTCTCCCACTCTGTAACATCTTAAATACATTTTTACTAGTGCAACAAAGACAAAGTGCTTTAGAAACTGGGCATTAAGATATATAAGCTAAATCCTCTAATATTAACTACTCTAATATGTAATTTTACATACAAGATGAATTTATCACTTGAGGGAATACTGCCACCACAAAAGCATTGTGATAATCATGAAAAATCTTTTAAAATATGAAGAGCTAGAATATGAAGCCAAATAAAAAGGCACATGTAATATTATATATAGTTTGAAAATTTGCTAGCATAAAAATAGGGAATCTTATCTCTCATGGAAGCATAATCCCGTCAGATATGAAAACCTGAGATTTCTCCTTAACACCCAGGGCAGTTTTGGCTAGAAAATTAAGAATGCACAGTGAAAACTGTAGGCATAAAGGAGGCTTAGATAACTGAAGTTATCTCTTATTTTAAAAAAATCCTTTGGAAAATAAATTTCATAAAGTTTTTGCTTTGAGCCTCATTTTTGAAAATATCAGTCACTCTTCCATGCCTCTTCGTAAACAGTAAGTACCAAACACCTGGGAACCAGAATTTCTGCTCTACAAAGGAGTGTGTGTTCGGGGAGACCTCTAACTTCCTTAGTTATGGATAAGTAGTTTTGAGTTTTGACTTACCTACTTAGATATTCGTATCTATCTGATGACCTGATCTGCCTCCAAACGGGGAAGGAAAAACTATCGAACTCTTTGACTGGGTATTTATGTTACAGATTTATGACCACAAAATTGTAGTTATCCCCAACCTGAATTTCCCTTGGCACAACCAAAATGTCTAAATTCTAGAAAAGTTGCCATGACTATTAAGTATCTTGGACAGTTGTAACTAGGTGATAAGCATCACTTCTGGTTACTAGAGGTTTATACACGAGAAGCATCAAGGCTGCAATAGTCGCGGGAGTACTAGAAGAAGCACGCAGCAATCCATAGAACAGAAACGTCTCCCTGAAGGAGTGCGGTGTGGCACTGACGGAGTTTTTGTCTTCTCAACTCTGCACAGAGGGCTCAAGCAGCCTAATAAAGGCCGACAGACATCTCAGAATGGAAAATAGGTTTAAGTTAAGGCAACACATCTTTGCTTTCTTCTTTCTACAGGGAGACGTTGCAGCCGTCGGCGGAGTTTGGAATCCAAAGTCAAGAGCGGAGGGAAAGCAACTGCTTAGCACGGGACAGTGGGCATTGCCAGATGCGCCCTAAACATGCGTTTGCAAGTCTGGAGGTGCTGAGGCATCCTGGGGAAGCCCGAATCTCGGGCCTCGGAGGCCGCTCCCGAAGTGGAGAAGAGAGGATTCCAGCCCCCTAAAAGACAAGTGAAGCAGAAGCCCAAGAGTAGGGGAAGATAGAAGTGAAGGTGTAGGGCTGGTTC
Organism: Pseudochirops corinnae; assembly: GCA_028646515.1. NCBI lineage: Eukaryota > Metazoa > Chordata > Mammalia > Diprotodontia > Pseudocheiridae > Pseudochirops > Pseudochirops corinnae. The sequence continues at coordinate 56,444,035 of CM053586.1, forward strand.
AGCCCCTCACCCATTCTAGGGGGAGATTCCTCGCGCTTACCTTGGGGTGGTGTGGTGTGGAGGGAGGTGGCCACAGCTAGAGGATAAACAGACAGCGGCTGCAAGCGGCTAGACCGCCAAGCTGTCCTGTCCCGGTAGCCCCAGGGAGTGAGCCGCTGGTAAAGTAGAAAGGGAGAGGCAGGAGCTTAAGAAGCTTCCGCTGGTTAAGTGGGCGGGAGGGATGGGGTGGGGAGTGACCAGGATAGCTTCCGAACGGGAGGTGGGATGTGTCCGCAAATCAGTTGAGATCTACATTCACCTGAGAGACACCTAAACCTGCCACTTGGAGTTTAGGATTGACCGATGAACGCGTGCCAAGAGAGGCCTGGCTATTGGACCTAGAAGCAAACTCGAGTTCTCCCATCTGTGCCCCGGGGTAGAGAGGGCACTTCAGAACGCTGTTGGGTGACACTCTGAGAGTCTCTCAGAGTTGCAGCCAGTCAGGGAAGGGTTCGCTGAGACTTCGAATCCTTTACAACATCCCGCCTCCCCCTTCCCCTCCCCCCCAGCCATGGACAGTTCAGTGAAATTATAGCTTCACTGTACGAGGTCAATGACAGTGTCTCTCTCGTTTAAAAAACCAAAACAAAAAACTATTTTATTAGATGTGTGCATGTGTCTTTTCTTTTAACATTATAAACACAGATTACGGTCTCGTTGTGTGAGGTTTCCTGTAATAAAATAAAGCAATTAAGTAAAACTAATAATACAGAGGCCTCATCTACAAGTACATACAACATTCCCAGCTCTTCCCTACCCCGATCCCCATCTTTCTTATTTGTGCCAAGGGTTTTCTGCTGGGGCCTTATTGTCCCAACATCATTTCTGTAAGTTTATACTCTGTGTATAGTGTGTTGGGGGCACACTGTGAGCACTAAGTGCCATGGAACTCTGGATTTGGAGTGACCAGACATGGGTCAAATTCTGACCGTTATTGTTTTTTTCCTCGTTATTTTCTTTAATGATATTTTGTCATTAAAACAGGTGTATTTGTGTATCTAACTGTCTTAGACCACAAATTTGATAAAAGACCATGCACTGTACTTCTTGGTATTTCACTCAATAACTAATACAGCATTATGCAGATATTGCTAATAGCAACATATATGATCTATATTTCATATAGATTATGCAGAATATTTGCTGAGTTAAAGCCCTATATCTTAATTGCCACATATGCAACTTCTTGGTCTTTGTGACTTTTTTGTTAGGCTAATAATGAGGGTCAAGCTTCTATCTACTAAGACATCCGAGTCTACTCTGCCACTCTGCAAATGACCTCTTTTGTTCCAAGGTCTGTAGCGGAGGGAGGGCCAAGCAAAACAAGGCTGCAGGCCTCCATTTATGCGATATGAATCTTGTGTTACCTATTTATTTATATATTCTTTCACTTTAGAAAGAAAACTCTTTGAGTTCAGGAACTCTTTTTGCCTTTCTTTGTATACTTAGCACTTAACAAAGTACCTGGCACATGGATTAAGAAATGCTTGTTGACAGTGACCATTTCTTCTTCCACACAATAGCCTTTCAAACACTTGCCTTCTGTCTCTCTTCTAGTAAAAGCACCCCTGGTTCCTTTAATGAAGCCTCAAACAACGTGACTTATGCTTCTGGTGTGGTGAAGTTTTTAAAAAGGGTCCTGAATCTGGCATCAGAGGACATGCGTTTGAATACTGGCTCTGCCCTTTACTACCAAGTGACCTTGGACCAGTCACTTAGTTTCTCTATGCCTCCATTTCTTGTTTAAATGTAAAAAAGAGGTGGTTGGACCAGAACACTTCCATCGTCCCTTTCAGCTTAAAATCTGTGATCATGCAATCTCCTCAAAAGCCCGGTTGTCCTCTTCTGAACAGTCTTTTATCTTATCATTATCTTTCTTAAAATGTGGTATCTATACTCAACACAAAATTCCATATGTAGTTTGAATGGGGAAGAATACAGTGGGAATATTTCTTCCCTAATTCTTGACACTCTGCTCCTTTTGGGGAAACTAGGTGGCACAGTGGGTAGATTGTTGGCCATGTAGTCAAGAGGAACTAAGTTCAAGTCCAACCTCAGACACTAGCTGTGTGATTCTAAGCAAGTAACTTAACCCCCTATGTCTCAGTTCCCTTATATGTAAAAATGATCTGGAGAAGGAAATGCAAGCCATCCCAGTATCTTTGCCAAAGAAACCCCAGATGGGGTCACAAATGTTCAGACATAACTAAACAACAACCAATGCTCCCCTTAATGCTCCCTTAATGACATTAGCTTTTTGGGGGGTACCATATTGAATTGTTGACATACTGTACTTTCTGTTCATTGAAATCTTAGATCTTTTTCGAAGGAAAACCTAAACCACTCCTGTGTGTGATGAGGTTGATTTGTTGAAGTTGACTTAGATGAAATCCTAAAAGTGTAGTCAATATCCTAGATGTCTGACATTGTATGGGCCAAAGAGCCTGGGTTCTTCGCTATATTTGTTGATTGTTATATGAATATTTTCTGTGCCTGTGTACCTTTTATTCCTTCCAAATTACCTCAACAAGTGAAAATACATATGACATTTTCTAAGGGGATCAAGAATGCACTTGTAGTTTCACTGGTAAATTCCCAGGCAAGAAAATTCCTACTAATGCCAGTGGGTCCTTTCTGCTTCAAACTATACTCAAAATTCATCAGTTCTCTCTCTGGAGGTGAATAGCATTTTTCATCTCCAGTCCTTTGTTGCTTCCAACTCTATCACACCTTTCAGATCTATTCCCCTTCTTTATTCCTCTATTCTATTTTGTGCAAGTTTGCTTGAGAGGTGAGCAATGGCAGTCATAGAATAGAGAATGTGCTAGGGTTCAAGTCCCAACATCTAGTGATGATAAGAAAGTCATTTAATTTCCTTGAGGCAAAGGCTATCTACTCATAGCTCACCTTTTCTCAGGCAAACTCAGTCAACATGCATTTACTAGATGCTTACTTATGTACCAGGCACTGAACTCCTAGAAAAAGCTGTCTACACTCACAGCCTTCTTCTCCTCTCACTTTATAATCTGACTTTTGACCTCTTTGCTTGAAAGAAACTGCTCTTTCCAAAGTTATCTGTGATCTCTTTTAATTTCCAAACCTAATGGATTTCCCCCACACTCCCAAGCCTCATCCTTTTCAACCAATCTGCTGCATTTGGTATTGAGGAACCTCTTTTCCCTGGATACTCTTTCTCTTTGGGCTTTCATAACATTCAAATGTCTAGGTTCTCCTACCTGTCTAACCACTCTTTGGTTTCCTTTGTTGGTTCATAATTCCAGATCATACCCTCTGGATGTGATGAGTGTTTCCCAAGGTTCTGTCATGGACCTCTTATTTTCTTTTTTCACTCTCTTGTTGACTTAGTTCCCATGAGTTGGTTTAATTGTCATCATTCTGCCAGAGACCCTCAGGTCACTCAATACCTGAACTTCAATACTACAACACCAGGTGCCTATTGGACATTTTGAACTGGATATCTTGGAGACATCTCAAACTCTATCAAGTCCGCAATAGTGCTCATTATCTTTTCCTCCATCCCTCTTCCCAACTTTCCTATTTCTGTCAAGGGTCCAACATTCTTCCAATCCCCCAGGTTTGTAACCTTGGTGTTGTCCTCAACTCCTCACTCTCCTTCACTCCCCCCCCCCCCCCAATCTAATCAGGTCTCTAATCTTAATACTACCTTGCACAATATCTCTCAGTCAGGCCCCTTCTCTTCAGTTACCCATCTTCAGGTCCTCATTGCCTTCTACCTAAATGACTGGAATGGCCCTCTAATTGATCTCTTTGCTTCAAGTCTCCTACTTCAGGAGAGCTTAACATGTCACTTCCCTTCTCAATAAATTCCAGTGGTGCTTTACTGCCTCTAGGACAAAATACAATTCCACAGTAGCATGTAGGATGCCTTAACCTATCCTTCCAGATTCATTGGCCATTACTGCCTCTCCTGCACTCTGTGATCCAGCCAAAAAAGCCTTCTTTGTTCCTGATACATTACACTCCATCTATTCTCCATGCCTTTGCATTAGCTGCTCCCCAAATCTGGCATGCATTGTTTCTTCACCTCCATCTCATAGAATCTCTTCAATTCCAACAAGATAAAGCTTAAGAACCTTCTCCTATACCTATAGTGAAACCTTTTCTGATTCCTTTAAGTGATAGTGCCACCCCCCCCAAACTACCATGTATTTAACTATGTGGTATTTCTTCTCTTTATATTTATCCCAAATATATTTGTATATGTCCTTGTTTTTTCTGCAAAACAATGAGGGATTCTAAGTGGAATGGGTAGGTGACTTTGAGTTAATACAAAAGAACAATATACTTTTTTAAAGAATAATAAAAAAAAATACCTTATAAGAACAATGCCAAGGAGGCTGAAGTCCAGAATGAGCCCATCTAAATGCCTCTAAGTGCCAAGTACACAAAAAAGTGCTTTTAAAGTTACACTGGGGACAAGAAGCAGAATAAGGAAGGGGTAGCAGGGAAAGACTTGAGATGGATAAGAAAATAGAAAGATGACAAAGAGAAAGAAGAACTATTCAAGTTCTATTTTTTTGTGTATGTCTTTTCTATCAAGAAGAATGATCCTTATGTACCTCTTCTGATCTAGCATCTCAACTCACAGTGGCAGATTGGGGCAGTTGGAGGATGATTACTCCAGATTCAGGGACTATGATGTATACGCTCCTAAAGTTATAGCTCATGCCATACCAATCAATCTACCAAAAAAATTACTTTATAGAGCTAGAAAAAATAGTAACAAAAGTCATTTGGAAGACCAAAAGGTCTAGAATATCAAGGAAATTAATGAAAAGAAATGCTATGGAAGGTAGCCTAGCCATATCAGATTTTAATCTGTATTTTAAAGCAGCAGTCATCAAAACTACTTGGTCCTGGCTGAGGAATAGAGTAGTGGATCAACTGAATAGATTGGGTACATGAGGCTCAGCAGTCAATGACTATCGTAATCTACTGTTTGATAAACCCAGACTCCAGTTTTTGGGATAAGAACTCATTATTTGACAAAAACTGCTGGGAAAACTGGAATATTGTATGGCAGAAACTGGGCATAGACCATTATCTAACACCGTATACCAAAATCAAATCTAAATGAGCACATGATCTAGGTATAAAGGCTGATACTGTAAGCAATCTGGGAAAGCAAGGAATAGTTTACCTGTCAGATTTATGGAGAAGGGAAGATTTTTATGACCAAACAAGAATTAGAGAGCATCATAAAATGTGAAGTAGATAATTTTGATTACATTAAATTCAAAAGTTTCTGTACAAACAAAGGCAATGTAACCAAGATTAAGAGGGAAGTAGGAAATTGGGAAAGAATTTTTACAATCAGTGTCTCTGATAAAGGCATCATTTCTAAAATATACAGGGAATTTAATCATATCTATAAGAATACAAGTCATTCCCCAATTGATAAATGGCCAAAGGATATGAACGGGCTGTTTTCAGAGGAAGAAATTAAAGATATCTATAAGCATATGAAAAAATACTCAAAATCACTATTGATTAGAAAAATGCAAATCAAAACAACTTTGAAATACCACATTTCACCAGTCATATTGGCTAAGATGACAAAACAGGAAAATGATAAATGCTGGAGAGGATATGGAAAAATTGGAACACTAATGCATTGTTGGTGGAGTTGTGAACTGATTCAACCACTCTGGAGAGCAATCTGGAACTATGGCCAAAGGACTATAAATAATTTCATACCCTTTGACCCAGCAATACCACTTCTAGGATTGTATCCCAAAGAGATCATAGAAGTGGGAGGAAGACCCATATGTACAAAAAAATTTACAGCAGCTCTTTTTGTGGTGGCAAAGAATTGGAAATTAAGGGGAAGCCCATCAATTGGGGAATGGCTAAACAAGTTGTGGCATATGAATGTAATGGAATACTATTGTGCTATAAGAAATGAGGAGCCAATGGACTTCATATTTACCTGGAGAGGCTTATATGAGCTAATGCTAAGTGAGAAGAGTGGAACCAGGAGAAATCTGGATACAACTATGTGTGATGACCAGCTTTGATAGACTGGACTCTTCTCAGCAATGCAGGGTTATAAGACAACTCCAAAAGACACATGATGGAGAGAAATGTCTACATTCAGAGAAAGAACTAGAAAGAACAGAGTTTGAATGCAGATTGAAGCAAACTACCTGCTCTCTTTCTTTGTCTTGTTTGGTTTTGTTTCCTCTTTCCCATTGTTCATTCCACCTGTTACAATCCTTCTTTATAACCTGACTAATGTCTAATGTGAAAGTATTTGTAGATCCTATACGTGATTGCATGCTGCCATGAGGTGGGGGGTAGGAGAGAGAGAGGGAGAAAATGTGAAACTCAAGGGATTATGGAACTGAATCTCATAAATTAAAAGTAAAAAATAAATTAATAAAGACAAAATTAAAAAAAATAAAGTTATAGCTCAGAAACCTTTACTTTTGGGGAAGGGGTTATTAATCATTCAACTGACAAAGTTAGCTCAAAATAAAGGCGTTTACTGAAATGGCATAATATGAACAAGTAACAGAACATTCTCCTATGAATCTGAGATGCACTTGCCCATGAATATATATAGCAATTGTAGGGGTAGTGGACACACATATAGAGTATACTAGTAGAGACACATATGCATGTAGGAAACACAAGTTGAAGGAACTCACACTTCTGGCACTGCTGGACGTTATTTCTCCTCTCTTGGTGTCCTTATGCTTCTTCCTCTGGGTGTGGCATCAGTGCTGCACCAGACTCTCTGGGCTTGCTCCTTTCCCAGATTGACCTTCTGGGCCTTCCTTATGAGCCATCTCCTATAGGTATCTGCTTTGGCTATAAGATTCCATTGCCAATGTGGAGGGTGGGAAAGGAGAAAAGAAAAATCCCCTCATTCCTTAATGTATTCTGGAAGGAAGGTAAATTTGTCATGATTTCACAGCATCTTAGAGCTGGCACCTCAAAGATCATCTATTCCAAACTGTACCTAAGTAGGTATCTTCCCTACAAGAACCCTGACAAATGGTCATCCACCTGTGGGGAAAGGAAGCCTACTGCCTTCATAGAGAGCCTATTTCACTTTTGGACAACTTCAATTTTTAGGAATTTTTTTTCTTACATGAAACCTTAATTTTCCTCTCTGCAACTTTTTTAAAAATTAAATTAATTTATTTATTTTCTTGTTTACAACATTCATTTCCATGAGATTTTGAGTTACAAATTTTCTCCCCATCTTTCCCCTACCCAACACCTCAAAACAGCCATCCCACTGTATAACCTCTCCCCCAATCTGTTCCCTCCTATGTCCTCCCCCTCTCCTCCCCTGACTTTCTGGTGGGGCAGGATGGATCTCCTTAACACAGTGCCTGTGTATCTTAATTCCCAGTTGGATGTAGTTAATAATAATAATAATAATAATAATAATAATTGTATGTATATATATATACATATATATTTTTAACATTTGACTATAGAACTTTAAATTCTAGATTCTTTCCCTTCCACCCTTGTCACCCACGCCTACTGGAAGGACAAGCAATTAAATACAGGCTGTACATGTGTAATTACACAGAACCTCTCTCTACAACTTTTATTTTTTTTTTAAATTTTATTATAGTTTGCATCATTCATTTCCACAAGATTTTGAGTTACATATTTTCTCCCCTTCTTTCCCCTACCCACCACCCCAAAACAGCCATCCCAGTGTGTCCCCCCTCCCCCAGTCTATTCTCTCCTATGTCACTTTTCGGTAGGGCAGGATGGATCTCCCAACCACAGTGCCTGTGTATCTC
>CM053586.1:56452384-56469611 GCA_028646515.1 Pseudochirops corinnae
TTCCCCAAAAAAGGAATCTAGGGTTTGGGAGCTGTTCTTACTTTGCTTCTTATGCTTATTCTTACTTATGGTTGTTCAGACCGTGATTTTTTTTTTAAATCTCTATGGGGCTCTGCTTCCAGAAGGGAAAGCTCTGTCCCAAATCGCTGGTGTCCTCCCGGTTGCCATAGACTTCTGGCTGACTGGATAATGAAGACTCCAAGACCGAGGCCCAAGACGACGATCCGGAGCCAGGCCGCTCAACGTGAGAGCCCTGGCCTGAAAACAATCGCTCAGTCCTCCTGCTGTCTGCAGGCCACGGGCGGGAAGCTACAAAGTGGAGGCGGGTGCAAAACCTCTGCCTTTCCTTTTTCAGCTCTGGAGACCTTTCGGCCAGACTGCTTATCTCCCCCTTTCACAATCCCCAGTGGCAGCTGGTGCTAATCTCCACTCACCTGAGAAACTTCTCCCGCCCAGCTGCCCCCGGGGCACAGCTGCGGCTTCAGGCCAGGCTGGTTTTGGTTTGCAGTGCTGATATGGTTCCGCGTAGCCGAGCTAACTTTAGTGGGAAGTATCCTTGTGTGCGTTTTGGGGTTCTAGGATTGGTTTAGAGTCCTATTTTGTGGGTATTTTGGGGTGGCTATGTGAGAGCTGTGATATGTTGCTGCTGCTACGCCGCCATCTTGGCTCCCCCCCCCCTGCAACTTTTATACATTGTTCTCAATTCCAGTTTCAGGCGCCAAGCAGAGCAAATCTAATTTCTTTTCTGTGTAGCAGTCCTACAAATACTTAAACACATCTTCCATGCCTTTGTCCTAAGTCTTCTCTATGTATGCTATGTATCCTCTCTTCCTTCAATGGATCTTGTGTAGCATGATCTCTAATCTTCTCATCATCACTGCCTTCCTCTAAACATGCTCCAATTTGTTAGCCACTTCTAAAATATAAAGATTAATTAACAGAATTAAATACAGGATCTTAGCTGAGAGGCAGTGTTGCACAATAGATAATTCAACAGAGAGTTCAAATAACCCTCTCTAACACATATTGGCTATGGCAGTGATCCTAGGCAAGTTTCAAGACCCAAACAATTTTATAAAATTATAAAAGCAAGTTACATCTCTGATATGAGAAGCTCCCCGTTATGGGCTTTTGTCTACCTCCTTGTATCTTAGGCTACTGTCAAAGCTGAATTGCCTAAAAGGTCAATCATGTGTTCAGAAAAGATTGTCCATGAGCTCAATCAAATGTGCCCTGACCAATTAATATGCCACAATCTTCAAAGCAGATACTGACTTTGCTGATAGTGATGTGAATGAGTCAATCAAGAAGCGTTTATTAAGTGCCTGCTATGTGCTAGGTACTGTTCTAGGTACTGAGCATACAAAAAATGCGAAAGACAATCCCTGCTCTCAAGGATCTCACAATCTAAGGGAGAGACAACAAGCAGATGGATATGTACAGGCAAGATATATATGTAGGATAAACAGGAAATAATTAACAGAAGAAGACATTAGAATTGTGGTTGTTTGTCCTTCATCTTCAAAGAGGATCAATGAGATCATGAGGGTGATGTCACTTGTGAGTGAATTGAATTTAAGTGAGGCAGAGCTCCAGAAAGTTATCAGCCTCACTCTTTCCTCCAGTCATTGAAGTCCAGTGGCAAGACAAAAGTCAGAATGATGCAATGGGTAACATTGGTCTTTCTAAGTTAAGATTTATTGGAATAATCAACAAAAGGAAGGTACTAGAATTAAGAGGGAGTGGGGGAGGCTACCTTTAGAGGTGGGAATTTAACTAGGACTTGAAGGAAACCAGGAAAGCTAGGAAATGGAAATGAAGAGAAAGAGAATTCCATGTATGGCGGCAGCCAGTGAAAATGTCTGGATCCAGGAGATGACAAACTCATATCAATTCATACTTCGTTAGGAATGGTTGATAGAACCTGTTCTGAGAATGGATTTTGTCAAGAGAAAAAGTTCCTGAAATAGAGACATGAGATAAAAAAGATCTTTCTAGATGACTGGGAAAAGCATCTTATAGAAGGTGAGATTTTGGCTGGCTAAGTCTGGGTAGCCAGGAAGTTGGAGATCAGAAGGGGAAGCATTCTAGGAATAGAAGACAGTCAGAGAAAATGCCTGGAGCAGAGTGATGGAATGTCTTGTTCAAGGAACAGCCAGGAATCTAGCGTCGTTGAGCAGAAGAATACCTAAAGAAGTGTAAGATATAGGAAGATTAGAAAGATGGTGGTGGTGGTGTGGTGTGGTCGGGAGAGTAGATTATAGAAGGCTTTGAATGCAAAATGGAAGATTTTGTATTTGATGATGATGATGATGGTGACAGTAAGAGCTAGGATTTATATGGCACTTCAAGGTTTACAAAGCATTTTACAAATATTAGCTCTTTTTACCTACTCAGCCCTGGGAGATGGATGCTATGATTATCACTCTCATTTTACAGAGGAGAAAACAGGTAGACAGAGGTCAAACAATTTGCGTAGGGTCACACGGTTAGTAAAAGACCAAGGCTGTATTTGAACTCAGGTCCAGTTCTTTATCCACTACACCACCTAGCAATCCAGACTCAAAGCACATCACTGTTGATTTGTCCTGTGATTCCCAATGGATATTCCTGTTTGTATTGGCATGCCAAATGCTATTCTAGGACTAAGAACTCTACAAACCTGGAGGATTGTATCAGTCACTGAGAAGTATCTGAAAATAACTTCAGCAACATTCACATTTCCTGAATTCTTTATCTGCCTGAGATCTCGTCACCAAAGTAGCTTTTAATAACTCCCAAGGGGATATATGTTAGTTGTGTGTTGGATTTTTCTTTCACCTTTTAGTGGCATAGAAGCTACATTTACCATTTAGAGAGCATTAATTATCTATTTGGAGAGTTTCTGCTGCTAAAGGGTGGGAAATGAGCAGGAGAGACTGATTACCTTTCCAAACCTGGAATTACTAAAAAGCAGCATATGATCTCATTGGTTTGACAGTTACCTCAGATGATCTAGATTGTAACCCATCCATGTTTTCCTGTCCCGTTTAACTCTTGTTCATGTTCTCTCAAAAGTTCACCAAAGAGGATCTACCCAATGTGGTGGAGGCCTTCCTTGCTTTCTCTCAACACTGCAAGAGTACCATTGCAGCACTTTGGCTGTCTACCCCTCTCCCCTCACTCTTGCCATGAGACCAACCCATCTTTTCTTCATATCATACAGTTCTCATTTATGACATCCTTTACTTGTTTCTTCATAGTTGGTCATTAATTTCATGTTGCAGCTTGTTCATACCCACAACGCATGTCTACATTGCCCTGTGTGATACTCATCTTTAGTTATTTGGAGGCAAAGATAGTCTGTCTTGTCACACAGTAAACAAGGGTAAAATGTTTGTATTTTAAAGGTAGGTCTTTGCTTCACGGAAAGCTTGGAGTCAGTAAAAAGCTTTGCAATTTCCCCAAAGCAATACAGTCCCTTAAAAACAAATTCTGGGCTCAGCTCATGTCCATTTATACCAAGAGTTCTTTACCTGGGGCCCATGGATCCTCAATGGGACTGTGAATAGATTCTAAGGGAAAACTGGGAACTTGGATGAGAAAAAGTACATTTTTATTTATGCTATTCTCCAGCTGAAATTTAGCATTTTTTTTCCAATAACGAAGATGGCAACAAACAATTCTAAGAAAGGGCCCCTTGGTTTCACTAGACTGGCAACACGGTCTATGCCACAAAAAAAGGATAAGAAGTCCTAATATATGTTGTCTAGACACTGTTGGGGAGTGCTATATGTTGTCCATCTGATGTGGTTTGAGAGTTCTATTTAGGGACCCCTTAAGGACTGAAGTATAGGAAAGGGTCATCTGGAATGAATGCATGGACTCAAGCATTCTTTAAGTCAAGTTGGCAAAGGTTTATTGTAATGCCAATATGGTGGGCAGAACTCCTTAAAGAGCTTGCAACTTAACAGAAATGATGCTAAAGTTTATATAGGAAAAGTAGTGGATTATCTGGCAGATATGCTAATTGGGTGATAACACACAACCTTGGTCACAGGCTTCATTCACTACTGGCAATCAGGGGAGAGGGTTCCTAAGGGGTGTATTTTTGGTCTGTATATCTGTGGCAAGATAGTTTTGAGAGCTGATGTCTCTAGCTTGACTTCTGGATTGTACACAATAACTGTGGGAAATTAGTACATGATAATTCTGCAGGTACGAGACAGTCCTGTTTTTATGGGAAATTCTACTGAGGTCAGCTTGTTCTAGCAGGGAGAGTTTGTTTCACTGGTGCCCACTCATGTATTGCTATGCATAGTGTCCAGAAAACTGTCAGGGATAGTGTTTTGAGGCTAGGGAGAAATATGATCTTGGAAATGGGGTCTAAGTGCAAGCACCCCATCACATCCATATGCATGTTGAAATCTGGGCAATGAACATTCATCATCCATTTGGTTTTCCCTGCATGGATGGGATTTTTTTTTTTTAGGTTAAGAAACTTAGGTTATTTTTAAGCTGCTGTAGAAAAATGTCAATAGTTTGTGTCACTAGTTCATTCAGGATTTCTCCTTCTGCAGAACTCTTGAAAACTGGAACCTGTATTGTAATTGATTGGATAAAATAGGCTGGTGCCTGCTCCAAGCCCCCAGTGATGAAGAGGTGGAATACAAATATTTAATCCTGAGATTAAACCTCTCACATGTCTAGTGCTTTCCAACTGATAAAAATGCTTTCACATCCTTGGAATTCCAGTGTCCTGTCACAGCTTCAGCCTTTGGGCTGTCCAGGAGGGAGAATGCACTATGGTTGGCTCCTAGTGACATTTGTATTTAAGAAAAAGGGCTGTGCACTCCCAGGATCTAAAGATGTTCCTAGGCCTACTTTTCTCCTGAGGCACTGACTGCATCTGGGGAATTCTGCAACTTCATCATGGCATTTTGCCATGAATTTTAAGTACATTTTCAGTCAGACCCTACTGGGGTGAGGGTTTGTGCTTATAAGAGCATTCCCTATGACTGATTCATTGGTGAGAAGTTAACTTTTTAAAACATTTATAATGATGGCCCAAATGGAAGCCTTGAACTAGTTTGTGTCCGTATGTTCAAAAGATACAGGAACTAAATCAATACAGATAAAAGGCAAAGAGCATAGTGTGGTCTTTAAAATGCTTGTTTAAGCAAATTCTTTGCATTATTTTCTAAAATGTGCTCTTTTATGCACCAGGAGAGAATGTCACAAAAACCTAGAGAAAAGAGTATCAAGGATAAGGTGTTGAGGGCTACAGAAAAGTCAAGCACGAGAGCCCTAAAGAAAAGGTCATTAGATTTGGCAATTAAGAAATTATTGGTAAATTTGGAGAGAGCAGTTTTAATTGAATGAACAAGCTGGAGGCTAGACCAGAGAGTTAAGTGAGGAAAGAAAGTGGAGGTACCTAGTGTAGACAGTTTTTTCTAGGAATTTAGGACCATAAGAGAGGATGAAAATTGGAAGGGATGGGCAAACTGAGTTTTCTGAGAATGGGGGAAACATAGGTATGTTTGTAGGCAGTAGAGAAGTGGGCAACTGACAGGGGGCCAGGCTCTTCTAGGTGCTGGTAAGTAAGTTTTAGTTCACTATAAGGTAAACATTTTACAAAAGTTACAATCACTTAAAAGTTCTCTCAGATAGAATTTTGGATTTTTAACTAAGTACAGTCTAAATACTCACATCATAGTAAATCCTAAAGGAATTAATACTTCAAATTGGACATAATTTTTGAAGGCAAACTTGTCAATTAATGTTCAAGATGTATTAAGTGCCTACAGTTAGAAGCAGCTAGTTGGCAGAGTGTGGGAGTGCTGGATAGACTTGTTGGGCGAACCTGAATTCAAATTCTAACTCAGATCCTTAGGAGTTGTGTGAGCCTAGGCAAGTCACTTAACCAGTCTACCTCAGTTTCCCTATCTGTAAAATGACAATAATAGTATCACATGCTTCCCAAGGTTATTGTAAAGATAAAATGAGATAATACAAGTAGGGTGCTTTGTTACATAAATGTAGTTGTTATTATAATATGTCAGGCACTTGGGATACAGGCACTAAAGAGTCAGTCCCTGACATGCAGGAGTTCATATTCTCTAGGGTGATGGGTGTTCACAGATAGAATAAAGAATACAAAACACGTAATGACTGGGTGGGGTTCTTAAGTATGAGAGAAAATCAGGAAAGGCCTCTAGAGGAAGCGGCACTTCAAGTGAGCTCTGAAGGGAGGCTTAAGACAGGAGGGTGAGCATTCTGTGAATGGGACCAAGTCTAGAGCAGTTTGGTTGCAAGCAGAGGAGTGGTGTGGAATTAGCCCGGAAAGATAAAATTAAGGACTGATTTTTTATTTTTAAAAGAAAAGCCACAAATTTTTCTAGTGGCCAAATAGAAAGAAAAAATAAACATATTCCTTTGCTGCTCAAAGAAACACATGTACATAACCTGGTCTTCAGTATTTATTATTCTCCACCTGAATAGAGGATATGGACTAAACGTTCACAGTAAAGGGTTTGAAGCAGTTATATGAGACACTCTAGCTGTTAAAGGGTTTCCTTTTAGAAATTTAAAGCTTCTCTAAATCCTTAATTTGAAGCAGATAATTGAAGCAGGTGGTAAGTGTTCAGATGTCCACCTGTCTGCTTAGCTCTTGAATACCTCCCTGGCTAATAAACAATGACTTGGAATAAAGGCTAACCTAGAAAGTCAGTTAATATGCTGAGGAAGGTGGCCTTTTGGGGGGCAACTGTGTGCAGTGGTTAGAATTCTGGACTGAAGAGTCAGGAAGACCTGAGGTCTGACCTCACCTCTAACTTTAGTCATTGTGGGCAAGTCACTGAAGCTCTCTGACTCTTAATTTCATTTTTGTAAAACAAGTGGACTGGACCAGATGGAATCTCAGGGGTCTTTCAGTTCTAGATCTATAACATGAAAACAATATGGTTCTTTAGGGAGGGTTTTATTTGTTCCACACACACACACACACACATACACACACACACACAAACTAAAAGGACAAAGTTTTTCAAATTACAGTAATCGGTGAAAACATACAGTATGATTATTATAATCAATTTTATGTTACAGCACACAGAGTTAATGGATTTTCTTTGTTTACTCAACTGTTTCTGATGTTATTAAAAAGATAAGCACACATCAAAATGTTTATGATATTGTGACACGGCAAAATCCTTACAGAGTAGCATCACTGGGGTTGATACAAGAAAAAGGCACAAAATTATTACAATTTCTTAAAATAGGAGCAACACTTCATATAATTATTGGGTATTGAGGTATTCTACATAAGAGAATTTTCCATAAAACCAAAGCTTACAGTTTTATTTTATTTTTGGAGGGGGTAAGGTAAGGCAATTGGGGTTAAGTGACTTGCCCAAGGTCACACAGCTAGTGTGTCAAGTGTCTGAGGCCGATTTGAACTCGAGTCCTCCTGATTCCAGGGCTGGTGCTCCATTCACTGCGCCACCTAGCTGCCCCCAAAGCTTACACTTTTAAAAGTGATAAAGTTTCCATTTTAACCACCTTAAATCAACATTTCTCCAAAATAAATCAAATCCTTTTTTGCTTTCTTTAAGAGCAATTATAACATTTCATCTTTTTCTCTCACTATTACTATGAACAGCTATTATATTGTGCTCTAATACAATGGTGTTAATAAGAGCTAGTGAAGGGTGCAGGGCTACTTGGTCTAACCGCAAAAAGGCCCAGACTACTTTGTTCTTTGAGTTATGTCAACTTGTCACTTTCTTGACTCTTTAGCTGTTGGCCTGCTTGATCAACTATCTTCTCTCTTTTTCTAACTTGCTGCTAACTAAGCTGCGAGCTCTTTGAAGGCAGGGATTATATCTGACAGACTGAATCATATTAAATTTTAATCTCTTCTAGGCTGAGAAGTCAGATAACCAAGCTTTTCAGAATTATGTGTAAAATGGAACAAGTTCTCTGGGTGCTGAGTAGCTTAGGGGCTTTTCTATGAAAGATATACATGCGTGTTTGCTTTGTTTACCGACTTTTTTTTTCCCTTTAGTTTTTAGTTCTCACTGTCATGGATAGTTGAGGTTCCCAAGTAAGTAATTCTGCATAAGTGAAGCATCACTGTAGTAGTATTTCATCAACCATAATATAATAGCTACTCTTTTATTAACAGGGACAACATTTTAGCAAAGCGGTTCAGAACACAAAAACATTGCAAATGACAATTATTTTATAGATCATCTTGTGACTTGACTTGATAAAATTATTTTTGGGGTGAAGTCTGGCACAAAGTCTTGCTGCAACATTTTTCCTGATGCTATTTCTCAAACTAAAAATCCTCCCAGTCATTTAAAAGTACAGCTTCTATTTCTCCTTAAGTATGACAATCAGATTTAGCATGCAAATGACAATATTGGTTTCTCAGCCTAATGCCAAAGCATAATTCTAGCTAATTTGTTATTAATCATTTTTTACATTGAAAAATTTGCACATTATTTGTGGAAATAATGAAAATTATCGATATTCTTTATATATCCTACAAAATAAAGGCATTTTCTTTAAGAATACTCTTTCATATTAATGTTTAAAATTACATCAAACTAAGAAATACTTAGGGGAAAAGAGTATAAAACTGGTAAAACAATTTTTTCCTCTCCATGTTTGCTACATAATTTTATGGATTAAAAAATTAAAATAAGTTATGTGCAAAAGTTGTTTACAAATGAGTTTATTTAAGACTGTAAACCTTTCTCCTTTTAAAACTGTTCACAAGGCTAAAATTAGTCAATATAGAAATGTATTTAATGGAAAAAAGTACCCACTATTAATCGACCAACATAATCTTTTATATAATATGTAAACTAATACATTTTAAAAAATTAAGAATCTGTTTTCTTCAAAGATTTATACTCTGAGAATTATTTATTCTTTTAAGAGGAGGCTAAAGTTTTAAAACTCATAATAATTCTCCCCTGGAAATTAGGACCCTGAATTAAAACCACTGGTTATTTCTATATCCTTAGTTTAGATAGCAAGAAAAAATACCACGTATCTCTATAACAGACCCTATTTGATGTACATCTTATTTGATCACTACTTTTATATTTACTTGGTGCTCGATTGTTTACACCGAGGAGCCGTCTAATCAAGGGTCCTTCATTTCTCCTGTTATTTGATCCCCCCGCCCCCCTTTATTGGGCCATGCAGTGTCACTTAAAATGTAACATAAAAAGTCTACCTTGTCTGGAGATGAAGGAAAATTTTATAGATTACTTTAGGAAGTAAGTGTGATAGGTTGCAAATTTTATCCCACACATTGTATAGAACATTATGAATGGGATAAAGATTTTTAGTAGAGCTGCATCAAATGCAAAATACTATTTTTTCAGTAAAAAAAATTCAGTGCCTAGCACAGTGCCTTCTGCCTAGAAAGCACTTGATAAATGTTTGAAGTGAAATTATTCTCTATTTATTGAAAATAAAATGCAACTGGAGAGGGCAATAATGAGCCCACAGTCTATGGAATGCATTACTATAACAGAACATAATCCTATAAAAATGCCTTTTTAATTTAAGTATGTTTGCCTAGTTTTTTTTTTAAAGTTTACCAAATGCACAAATGAAAGGAAAACATGATTATTTTTCTAAACATCTAAAATTCCTTAAGCTGAAGAATATTTTCTAAATTTAAAGGAAAAATAAATACTTTATGGATAATAATGATTTTCCCCTTCTAACATAAATCAAGTCATCTACACTGACAAAATTAATGCTTTCATTAAACATTAGCACAGTGGATTGCACATAACAGGTGCTTAATAAGTGTTGGGTTAACCTGAACTGAATTCAAAGCTCTGCCTAAATGGGCACTACAGCATTAGTGGGATTCACTTTTATCTTTAAATGAACTGAGAGCGTGCAAACCATGTGTAGTTATACAACTGGGTATACTTTATGAAGCTGTCAAAAATCAACTATAAGTCAAAAAGAATCTCAAGAACAGCAGCAATTGACCAAGCCTGTGTTTCACAGCTGAAAGGACAGTATTGTCCATTCTCATTTGTCAGTTCAGGAAGGCCCTTCCAAGGGGATCTGAAAGGAAGAAAATACATAAGTGAGCTTCCCTCATACCTGATCATCCCTCTAACTTCTCCATTCTGTTGTCAGTTAGCATACCTAGACTAGACACTCAGAATTGTTAGTAAACCTTGAGTAGTTAACCTCTGCTAGATATTCAGAGCTCTTTTTGGACACTTCTCATTTTCTTATCAGATACTAAGTCCAATTTAGAGTCTCCTTTCACAATATATCTTTCATCTGTTCTGTCACTTATACTCCCATTGCAATGCCCTGGCTTTGGCTTTTATTACCTCTTCCTCTTGCCTGGACTATTGTTAACAGCATTCTGAATGCTCTTTCTAATGCCAGTCTATCTTTTTCTGTAGCCCATCTTTCATATGGCCATCTATCTTTTAATGCATTTTTCTAATCATGCTACTTCCTTACTTAAAGGCTCTCAGTGACTCCCCATATCCTATCGAAAAAATACAAATTCCAAATCTGGGAGTTCAAGCCCCTCTACAATCTGGTTGCAATTGTCTTTCCAGCCTTATTTCACTCCTCTTCATATAATATGTATTTCAGCCAAAAAGTACTTTGCTAACACTGTTGTCCATCCTCAGGATGAATTCCCTTTTATCTCTGTCTGATGAGTCTTTTAGGGTTTAAATCAGGTGGCACCATCTTCTTGAAGTCTTCCTTGACAATATGCTCATATCTGTGAATTGGAAAGTAATTCTCCATCTTCAAATTTCTCACAGAATTCTCCTTTGCACTTACTACACTCACCCTATGTATGTTTGTGTATATGATGTTTCCCCACTGTAAGTTCCTTGAGGGTATGATGTATGAAACATATACACATATATAGATCCATTTCTTCATATAAATCTAATGTCTATTCAACTGAATTGCTGTGTGTCTCTGTATCCCCAGAGTCTAACTTTGTGCTTTGTACAAAGTGGGCACTTAAGGTTTGATAAAACATTATGGAATACTAAAGGATCTTGTATTTTGACAGAATACTAGTGTACAGCAAAACTGATTTTTCTCTCTTCTCTCTTTTTAAGGAAAAAACAAAACAGCCTATAGTAATTTGTTGTAGAAGGAAACAAAGTTTAGGTATGGTAGAGCATGTCTATAATCCTTGATCTTCAGAGAGGCTGAGGCTGGTGAAATGCTTGAGCTCCAGAATCCTAAGCTGCAGTGTGCTAAGCCAATCAGGTGTCCACACTATGTCTGGTACCTGTATGGTGCTCTCCCTAAAGAGGAAGGTGGGGGGGTGCACCAAATATGGGAGATCTACTGTCAAAAAAATACACATACATATGCATATATACATAAAACAAATATTTAGAGATTTATGTGGAAGATATATGGAATCTAACCGAACACACACACACACTAAAAAGGAACAGTATATTCAATTTGGAAATAATGTATTCAAAATAGCAATCAATCTTATGGAAAGTATACTATTTAAGAGTTAAAATAAAATGAAAAACTTCTTTGTAGGACTATGCTGTGTACCCATTTACAGTTTCCTTTAGAAAATTCCAGCATAAAAAGAAGTACTTTTAGAAGTGGAGAATGCATTTAATTGGTATCTAAAATGTTTAATTAAACACTTATAAAAGAGTTTAAACATATAGCCTCACAACCTACCTCTCAAGATGAACATAATGACGGGAAAGAACATTTTTAATCAAAAATACTGTCTGTGAATAAGTTTCCTGGCCCATTAACTTAGAAAAATATAATTTGGCACGAAGAAAGTATCCAACTGGCCATAGCCATTCCTAAATATTAAAAAAAAAAAGTTAATAACATATAAATATAACTTGTAAGAAATAAAATCTAAATTTAACTGAAAACTCAGAAAAGAGAAATAATATTCTTACAGGTCCTTGGTGATAATTAAAACCTCTAGCAAGATTGTAGTTGTCATTGTCTAAGGAATTATCATATACTCCACAGTAAACCATGTCACTGCAAAATGAGAAAAACACATTTAGTTATGAAACAAAACATAACAAACCACACACAGCACAGAAAATATTTACCAACTGCCAGAGCTCAAGTCAAACTCTAGTATTTCACTTAATGATTCCTGAGTCAAAAAAGATGCTCTCTACATACCGTATTATCAGCATCAATATTCATTCATCCAGTCATTCATTCAACAAGCATTTAAGTGGCTATGTGCCAGGCACACTTGGGAGACAACAATGAAAACCATTCCTGCTCTAGGAACATGTACACAGCTAAGTAAATATAAAATACATACAATGTAAACATAAAAGTAACAGGTGGGGCAAGCCAGGGGGGAACATTTACAGTAAAGGGAACTGTAGGTGCCTCTTAAACTGAAATCTTGAAAGAAGCTAGAGATTCAACAAGGAAGAGGGGAGGAGAAGGAAAATTCCAGGTCAAGGGACAGCCTATGAACAGGCATGGAGATGTCTTTCTTCATACCACTATGCAGTAAGCAATACGAGAATTATTACCCCCATTTTAGAGGTGGGAAAAGCACTTACTACATGCCAGGCACTGTGCTGAGCAATAGGAATACAAAGAAAAGCAAAGGATAGTACCTGCTTCCAAGGGGCTCACAGTGTAATTGGGAAGACAAAAAACTGTGTACATATAAGCTACATATAAGATAAATAGGAAATAATCAATAGAGGGAAACCACTAGAATTAAGAGGAATTGAGAAAGGCCTCCTGTACAGCATGGGATTTTACATGGGACTTGAGGACAGCCAAGGCAGTCAGGAGATGGAGATGAAAAAGAGCATGCACGGCTTGGGGGATGGCCAGTGATGCTGGATCCCAGAGTACATGTGGGACACAAGGTATGAGAAGACTGGGAAAGCAGCCAGGGGCTAGCTAATGAAGGGCTCTGAACACCAGGGGCTCCAGGACTCCTAGGGTGACACAGGTAACTTGAATAATACTTAATCTGAGGTCATCGGATTCCAAGTCAAGTGTTTTTCCCATTATGTTACAGAGCCTCTCAAATGAGAGGAATTATTGTTTATAGATGACATTCCTTTTCCCCACAATATGAAAAATTGAGAAAGTATTATCAAATTTATCTTTCAACTTACTCAGGGTCCAAAGTTTTCATTCCCAAGGTACCAAGTAACTTTTTCTCTGCTATTTCCAAAGCTTTCCATGCCTTCTTTGGAGTAAAGAGCTCAGGAGCCTGATGCATATTTAAAAATAAGAATTGTTCGTTCTTAAGATTACAGTTGAAAGGCTTTAATCCTCACCTCGATCATTAAAAATTTTCCAAAGAAACGATAATAACAGAGTTTAAAAGTTGTTTACATGCAATCTTTCATTTAAGCCTTAAAATAACCCTGGTAAGAGAGGCATTAAAAGGTACTATTTTCCCCAATTTATAAAGGTGGAAACGGAATCCCTGAGGGTCAGAGGAACACAAGTTTAGAGTTGTAGGACCTTCTAAGGCTGTCTAGGCCAACCTTCTCATTTTATAAATGAGGAAAATGGGTCTATGGATGTTAACTGCTATGCCCTAGGACAGATTCTCAGCATCAGAGATGGGGTTTGAATCTGGTCTGACTCCAGAGCCACTGTGCTTTCTATTATCCTACAGGATCATATAAAAGAGCTAGCAAGTCAAAAAGTATTTATTAAACACTTATAATATGTCAAGTACATAATGCTGAGCACTAAGAATGGCAAAAGCAAATGCTACAGGAGGGATATGAACCTAATTTTCTTAACTCTAATTCCAGTATTGGTTTCCCAAAGCTGCATTCAAAATACAATTTATTTTTCACTGACTTAGGCTCTTAAAAATAACACAAAGGTCAGAGACTGAAGCATTACAAAATAAAGTCTAGAGGCGCTAACTTAGGCTTTGGAAGTTATGGAAAGGGGAAGAAACCAATCCCCAAAGAGGGGGAAGAGGACTACTCATTGCTTAGTTCTGTCACAGTAGTGAAGCTCAGGTGATACTATTCTTTATTTGATTTAACCATCAAAATACTCTTTAAAGTTATTACATCTTCTTATAAGAAACAAAGGGAAGCTGCCAGATGAAACCATTTTTTTGATTCTACTAGCAAAGAAGAGCCTAGGGCTCTTGTTCTGGTGCATGTAGCTAATTTGTTGGGGGATGACTGAGCCTGAGATGGAGAAAGAGGTAATAGGGGAAGTGTCCACAGTTAAGTTTTGTTTAGCAAAAGGCTAACTTATCTAAATAAAATCAGCTGAAAAATGAAAATGAATTACACTTTCACTATGGCACTATTCATTCATTTATTTATTTTTATTGCATCATCGACTTGTTTATTTACTTTTAGTTTACAAGATTCAGTTCCACAATCCCTTGAGTTTCAATACTATGGTACTTATTTAAAGAGTAAAGTGTTTAGGTTTTTTCTTTTGGGGGGGGAGAGAAAATAATACAAGTTAAAATATAATGACTGGGGTACACAAAAAAGGGAAAGTACTTTCTTTATATGAAATGTCTTTATATGAATGTCCTCAGCACCCACTTTCTATAATATAGGGATTGAGAAAGGACTTCAAACAATTCCTGCTAGTAAGTTTAGGCTGCCTATGCTGTGTATCCGCTTTCTTTATTTCAATTTTATTTCATTAATAGTTACAAGTTGAAAGTCTTTATTAAAGACACATCAAATTAACAGTAAAACTTTTTTTAGTTCTTAAAAATATTTATAAGCAAACATAAATGAATCATTTGGTTAAGTGGCTAAAAGCAAATCTTTTATACATATAAACTTGAACATAGTATTTTAGGAATAGTTTTTTTTTTTTAATGTGGATTTTCAAATTATTTAGTAAATCTGAAAACACTTACTACAACCATTGCTATAGGGAAATTTGGCCTGAGTTGGTAGTCACACCAAGGACTTGAAGCTCCATAACTGTCTTTGTATATTCCACATTTGTGAACTAGATCAGGATGTTTTTCATTAGGATCTGATGGGTCCTCTGAAACATGGAACAGCTTTTCGAAGTGGTCTTGTATTTTCCTGTTCCACTCCTCATATGAGATTTTTACATCTTTTCCTGTAACATGGTAAAACATTGTAGAACATTCAAAGCATCCCATATGCAAACTGGTATACTAGTAAAATCTAATGAATAAGGCATAGGTCCTGAGTAAAGAAAATTGTGTATTTTATCACTAGCTTACTGATTGAATCACAGGCACAGGGAAAAACTTATTTGACAATACTGACCTTTTATGACATGGTAATGGATGGTTTACATTTCTCAATTCAAAGACACTGTGTAATTATAAAACGGTATTAATAAGTGATCAATTATATTATATTAGGAAATCAATTATATTAGGAAAATAATAAGCCCCCATTCATATAGTCTTTTTTCTATGTCCAAAAAACCTCTAAATTTGCACTCTAAATCCATCACCACTCTCTGGAGGGTGGTAAAATGTTTCACCACAAGTCTTCTGAAATCATGCTTGGTTACTACATTAGAGTTCTTAAGTCTTTCAAAGGTCTTTACAATATTGTTATTAATTCTCTAAATTGTTTCCCTAGATTCTGTTCATTTCACTCTGCATCAGTTCATACAAATCTTTCCTGGTTTCTTTGAAATAATCCCTTTCATCTTGTCCTGTTACCCAATAGTAACACATTCATATGCCATAGCCAATTCAGCCATTCCTCAATTGATGGGTAACTCCTTGGTTTCTAATCCTTTGCCACCACAAAAAGAAAATAATTTTGTACACATGGGCCGTTTTCCTCTTTCTTTGACCGAGTAGTGGTATCAATGGGTCAAAGAGTATGCAGTTTAATAGTTTTCTGGGCAGTTCCAAATTGTTTTCCAGACCAGCTTTACCGAAAATGCATCAACAGACTTGTTTTCCCATAGTACCTCCAACATCTGCCGCTTTCCTTTTTTTGTTAGCTTTGATAATCTGATGAGTGTAAGAAGGGCCTTCCATTTTGTTTCTATTAGATTTGGAGCATTTTTTCATATGACTGCTGATACCCTGGACTTTTTCCTATGAAAACCACATATTCATATCCTTTGACAATATATCACTGGGGAATAGCTCTTAATTGACTCAGTACCACATATACATATTTGGAAATGATATTTTATTCGAAAAAACTTGCTTTGTGCAAAGATTTTTTCCCCATCTATACAATTTTTTTCTAATTTTAACTATGCTAGTTTTTAAATTAAGTATATTTTAAGTAATCAAAACAGTTCATTTTATTTTCTGTGATCCCACTATTCTGTTTGGTCATCAACTTTCTCAATCCACAGATCTGACAGGTAATTGTTCCTTCTTCCTCTAATTTATGACATCATCTTTCATGTCTAAGTCAAATTCCCATTTGGAGCTTATCTTGGGATACAATGTGGGATGTTGGTCTATACTCATTTGTACTAAAACTGCTTTTCAGTTTTCCCAGAAGTTTTTTATGAATAAAGAGTTCTTATTCCAACAGCTGAAATCTTTGGGTTTATCAAACGTAACGATGATTTGTATGAGTTTATATTATATTCCATAACTTTGATGAAGTTGTAAATAGTTTTAATTTTTTTTTTAGCTGACTCTTTAGGTTTTTCTAAATATACCACTGTATCTGCAAAGACTGATAATTATTTACTCCCTGCCTATGCTTCCTCCTAATCTTTATGGTTAGTATTATTCTAGCACTATATTGAACAATAGTAGTGATAATCGACATCCTTGCTTTATTCCTGATCTTATCAGAAAGATCTACTGTTGATCCCTACTACATATGACTCTTGGCTTTAGATAGATACCATCTTAAGATTTGTTTATTCTTGTGCTCGCTAGTATTTTGTTTTTTTTTTTAAGCAGAAATAGGTGTATCTTGTAAAAAACCTTTTCTGTACCTACTAATATAATTATATTTCTGTTGTTCTTGTTACTAATATTTCTAGTTTTCCCAATATTAAATAACTGTATTCCTAGTATAAATTCAACCTAGCCTAGTGTATAATTGAGTGATGTTACTTGCTAATATTAATGATAATGTTATTATAAGTAATCATATTTGTTGATACTACCTCTCCTTGCTAATATTTTATTTAAATTTTTGTATAAATGTTCACTAGGAATATTGGTTTATTAGTTTCCTTTTTCTATTTTGACTCTCTGAGGTATGAA
>CM053586.1:56470111-56486846 GCA_028646515.1 Pseudochirops corinnae
GAATATTGGTTTATTAGTTTCCTTTTTCTATTTTGACTCTCTGAGGTATGAAGATAATTTCTATCATAGGAGAAATTTGGTAAGATGCCATCTTTTCCTATTTTTAAACCAAATTTTGTAATATTTGAATTAATTGTTTTTTAAATGTTTGAAAGGCTTCACGTGTAAATTTCTCTGGTCTTTGTTTTCTTTTTTCCCTAGAAAGTTTTGCTTGTTCCATTTCCTTTTTCTGAGATTAAGTCTTCTATTTCTTGTCCTATTAATCTGGGCATTTTAGATTACTATACATATTCATCCCTTTCATTAAGACAGTTTTATGGCATATAATTGGGCAAAGTAGTATCCTTTATTCCTTAATTTGTTGTGAATTCATCTTTTTCATTTTTGGTTTTCTTTTTAACCAAAGTAGCTAATGGCTTATCACTTTTATTCATTTTTTTTTTAAAGCTCCTAGTTTTAATGATTAATTTTTTTCTTTTAATTTTGTTAATCTCGTCTTTGATTTTCAGGATTTCTAGTTTGGTGTTTAATTAGAAGTTTTTAATTTGTTGGTCAGGATGCATGTCCAATTCAGTGGTTTATTCTTTGTTTTAATGATGAAAATGTTTAGAGTTACAAATTTCTCCTAAGGACTGTGGTATGTTGTTTCATTGTTGTCATTACTTTAACGAAATTTCTGTGTCTGTGATTTGTTCTTTTACCTACTCATCCTTTAGAGTTAATAATTTTTTTCAGTAACCCTTTATTGAACAGTTTTATTGTAATGCGGTTTGTTAAACATGAGTTTGCTAATTGTTTTTCTGCATTTGTGAATTTTTTAAAGAACAATTTTTGAAAAAGTTCTATATAGATTGAGAATATGTACTCTTTTTATTTCCATTCAATATTCTCCAGAGGTCTCTCCCATACGTAACTTTCCTAAAATTCCATTCTGGTCTCAAACTTCTTTGTTATTTATTTTTTGGTTAGATTTAACTAGAGGATGGGGTGCACTGAGGTCCTATACTATTATAGTTTTATTATCTATAACTAATTTAACTTTTCTTTTTAGTATTTAGATGCTATGTTATTCAGTATACCTGTTTCATCTTGATATTAATTTATAATCTATGATACCTTTCAGCACAAAGCGTTTTCTTTTAATTATGTATATTTCTGTTGTTGCTTTGTCTTGAGATTTATTGCTAACTCTGCCTTTTTTACTTCAGGTAAAGTATACCAGATTTTTGCTATAGGACCTTATTTTAACTGTGTGAGTCCTTCTGATTCAAGTGTTCCTTGTAAATAACATTGTTGGAGTCTTCTAATTCATTTGACTATGTTCTTCCATTTTATGGGAACGTTCATAGTATTCATAGTTATGTTCATTAATTCTGTTACTTCTCTCCATTCTTGTATAATTTCTTCTTTGTTTCTTGCCCTCTTTTTATAAATAAGGGGGTGTTGAGAGATAAGGAATATGTTCAGCACCAATGTTCTAGGGTTGATACAAATGTCTTCTCCCCTTTCTCTCTTTGCTTTCCCTCACGTAGAGCCCAATCATAGGGTCTTATCCTTTCTTTCTTTCTAAAATACAATTCGCAATTCACCTTCCATAATTAGAGCTTGTTTTATTAGGTTTAATTCTTCCTCTCATCTACCATCCTTCTATCTTCCTCTACCTTTCTTTTCTGTTTTCCCTGTAGAGTAAAATGTTCCTTTGACTAGTTCAGATGAAAATGAAGTTTTAATTGTTACCCACTGCAATCCTCTCCCTCCTTGTTTGTATAGTTCTCTATTTGTATACCCTGATAATGTGAGATAACTTTATTTAGGTAGGTTTGTTCATTTTCTAGAGTCCATGGGGAGATCTCCTAGTTACTCTACCATCTTGGTTGGTTTCTTATTTACATGGTATTTTAAAGTGTGGAAAATGTCTTCCTTATATTAAAGGAGTCTCTGACCCTAGTATCAACGGGGTTTGTGTAAATTTTAATTCCAAAGAATGTTTTAAAAAATTCCTAAGAACAGTTAGCACTCCAATCCTTTGTGTCTTTACATAGTGATTTGATACAAGTGGCTTACCATTTCTTTTTACTGTAACTTCGTGATAAGGAAACAAATTCCTTTTTGATAATTCCAGCAACCAACGAACAGCTGATTTGCTCAGGCCAACAATTTCCACAGCAGAACCATCTCTAAAATTAAATGAAAAATTTGTGATGTATTAACAAAAAATTATAAAAACAAAATCTAAGAGATGAATGGACGCCTCACAGAAATGATGATGTTCTGATTACTCAAGATATAATTGGTACACAAGATGTTACCACCTCAGAAAATATTTTTACATGTATTATCTTTTTTGATCCTTATAATGCTATCTGAGGTAGGTAGCAATACTATTATTCTTGCTGTACAGATGAAGAAAAAAAAAATACCCCGAGATGTTAAGTGATTTGTCCAAAGTCACAGAGTTAGAGAGTGGCAGAGGTAACAATAATAATGACGAGTATGATGACAGTATTTACTATGCAGTTTAAAATCTGCAAAGGCTTTATATAGGCTATCTCATTTATTCCTCACAACCCTATGATCAATATGATTATTATTCCCATTTGCCTGAAAAGGAAACAGCCTGAGAATAGGTAAGTGACTTGCTCACGATCATACACTATTTACTGTCTATGGCAGGATCTGAATTTAGGTCTTCCTAACTCCAAGTTCAATACCCTATCCAGTAAGTTACCTAGCTGCCCAGAGATAGGACTTAAATTCAGTTCTTATCACTCCCACGTCCAATCCTCTTTCTGCTACTATTCTGCTGCCTCTCAAGTGTAATATTTCCTAATCATTTATGTCAATTATCTTTAAATGAACATCAATTCTTTATATTTTATCTATATGGAGCATGGAGCATCTATAAGAAACACTTTTCAGTACTATTCTTTTGTTTTTCTCTGTCCTCTTGAAGAAAAGAAGTGCTGTATGAAGTAGAATTGGGCACTGGGTAATGTCAAAAGATAGGTCCTAGGAAGATAGTACAAGATAAGACATATGTGTATGCATATGTGTATGTGTATACAAACACATATACATCTATGTATACACACACATATACACACACAATTACATGCATGTGTGCACGCACACACACACACATACACACACACTCTCTCTCTCTCTCTCTCTCTCTCTCTCTCCCCCTCTCTCTCTAAAGGAGTATTCAGAAACCAAATATGGCATACAGGAAAGACATAGGCTATAGAGGGAAAATGAAGCAATTTCAAGAAATACCTTGTAAGTACACTTGATATGTAAAAAAATAGGCAAAGTGTTTAGAATTTTCAAATAATTTTGTGATATGAAATGACACATCTTCTTTGAAGAATATCTTTTTTAATTAAAATGTAGAATTTGTAATAAGAAGAATGGTTTAGTTGGTTTGAGATGGACATTAAGATTTCTGGAATATCCAAAACAGAACTACTTCTAGTTTGGCAAATATTTTAGGTAAAAAGTAACATAAGACAAAATATTTAAAGATACCATCAAGTAACAAGATTTAAAACGATCATCTTTCAAAGGAAATAAAAGATTTCATTAAGAGGATGGGAACCAGTTATTGGAAAGGAAGGGAAAGAAGGAAGGAAACAAACATTTATCAGGCGCCTATGATGTTTCAGGTATTATGCTGTGCTAAGTAAGGACTTTTCAAATACTTCATCTGATCCTCACTGTGGGAAGTAGATGCAGTTATTATCCCCATTTTACAGATGAGGAAATGAAGGCACAGGGAGGTTAAGTGATTTGCCCAGGATCACATATTGTTTGTGGCAGGATTTGAACTCGGATCTTACTGACCTCAGGCCCAGCACTCTATCCACAGTGCCTCCTAGCTACCTGTTAATGGGCTAAAAGTTAAGGTAAAAGAGATTTGAATGGAAGAATGTGATGATTAAATATAAAACTGTACTGACATATCTAGAGAGGTTGTCATGATTCCATAAAAGAAATCTTTAAGAAAATAGATAACTCTTTCTGGGCTGATATAAATGGCAGTCTTTCAGGGGGTTTCTTTAAGTTCTATAAATTCTAAAGCTTACATACATGAAAAAGTATGGTAAGCTTTTTGAGGTAAAAAAATGATGATTTTCTTCAATGAGAGCTTCCTATGAGTAGCACCTGGCAATATCCCGATGAGATGTATTTTTCATGAGTAATTAAATTTATTAACATTTCAAGTGCTAAAAAGTCTTTTGTAGGTATTTATGTATGGCTGAAAATTGGTGGTGAATAATACATAAAGATTAGAATGTTCTCCTTGAAGAAGGCAAAAAACTAGATATTGCTAAACTACTTTTTGAACAGTCAATCACATAAGCATTTTAAAACAAACTATACCTGGGGGTGGCTGGAATTCCTCTGTTTCGAGCTCTGTCACTCTCTCCCATTTTATCCATCCAGGTACCACAATTAAAGCGATTTCCTCCAAAAACAAAACCTGTTTGATCATTTACTCCTGCAGTTATATTAAATCCTTAAAAAGGAAATAAAGCCTTTTAAAATTCTCCAAGAATTACCATAGGTTGCTCTTTAAGTAAAAAAAATGTCTACATGTTTTAGAAATTCCTGGTCTAGTCAAGATTATAGAAAATATGCAATTCAACTGGCACATGCTATTTATAACTTATGGAGCTTTTACTTGATTATTTGAGTATTAAATTACACTTATGGAATATTTAACAACAAACAAGAAATTGCTAATTTACAGCAAAATTTTGCTAATGAATGTGCAAAATCCCCTAATTACGAAAGTAAAATAATACTAATGCAAATATTAAAAAAAAAAAGTTTTGTGATTTTTGGTAAATGGAATAAAAAATACAAAAGACTATCATATATGTGGGTGTCAATATCTGCTATTATGTTGTCAGGTTACAAAACTGTGTCTATAGGACTTAATGTTTATAATTAGGTATGCAAAGAAATAATTTACTTACCTCTCAGAAATGAAAAAAAAAAATCTAACTGCAAAATAAGCTTCCAAAATAGCTAATCAAAAAGTCTAAATTGTAATTTCCAAAGAACAATGTATATTATTTCTGCTATACCTTCATCCTTCATGTTTCTATCTATCTGTGGGCCAGCATTCCTTTCTCGGAACTGTATACCCTGCAGGTGGCGTTGCATAGCTTCTTGTATTACTTCATATAATGGCTGATCCTGATTGAGATGAACACAGAATAAATCTTTAAGAAATTACATTTTTCCTTTATGCCACAAAAATTTCCAACTGATCTGAGAGAAAAATAAATTATCTCTTCCAAGAACTATTAGCTCTTTCTTTTACTCATAAAAACAAAAAAAAATAATGAAGCATTATCTAATCTAATGGCATTTGAAATAAAGTAAAGAAATTAACAGAATTGTTTTTAGTGTTCTTATATACTCTTATACTATTACAGCTGTAATAAAACAAAATCTATCATCCAAAAATTATGTGTGAACTTATGCAACAATGAAATCAACATAATTATGTAAACTGAAGTTTTTTTTATATTACTGTGAAAATTCTTTGTAATTAACTATGAACAGCTAAATAAAATGGCTGTAAAGTCCGTAAGTAGTTTGGTACAGCAATAGGCTCTTGAAAACAATGGTTTATAAGTTGTTACAACTAAAAAGTTTACATCTGTTAAAAACAAAGAAATCCATTTATACCCTAATTTAAATTTCAATATCATTTGTTAAGTATCTACTATAAAATATAACCTTATTGGATCTTATATTGTAAATTTTCTAAGTTCTTTAGTAGTTTCTTCTCACTCACATAAAAATCCAAATTTAAATAGCACTACTTTATTATACAGTAAAAACTGCATAAAATAAAATAAGGCAAATAATTTTAATTATCTGCTGTTTTAGAAAGGGACAAAAACACTGTTATGAATTCTGTCATAAATTTTAAGGAATTTTGAAAATTAGAATGATCTAAAGACAAATGATTAGCTGTAACATTAACAGCCCAACCAAGTTAATAGGCAACCAAATAGTTTCGAGAAAGCAAAGATTCATGTTTCATCAACAACTACATCATTAGGATTACATTTTCAAATCACAAAAGGAAGCTGCATGTGATCAAGGTAGAATTAAAATCTTGATGCATAGGGCAACTATTCTGTCATCTACTTTACCCTCAAAAATGACACTGAGTAGCCTGTCAAGGAGAAACTCTAGGTCTGACTCAGTATAGTGATAGTAATTTTAGAAATTCTTATTATATCACTCCTAAACTAATATAAATCAGATTTCCCTTTCATAACTCCTCCTTGAAACTTTCTTCCCTTTTTTGGATTTGTTGTTGTTTTCCTCAGTTGTTTTTGACACCATTTGGGGTTTTCTTGGCAAAGATACTAGAGTAGTTTGTCTTTTGCTTCTCCAGCTCATTTTACAGGTGAAGAAACTGAGGTGATCAGGGTTAAGTGACTTGCCCAGGTTCACAGAGCTAGTAAGTGTCTGAGGCCAGATTTGAACTTAGGAAGATAAGTCTTCCTGACTCCAGACCTGGCACTCTTATTTATTTTGCCACTGTAACTGCTCCCTACCCCCCTTTTTTGATATCGCTGGCATTTCAACAGAACAGTTTCTTCTCCTAATTCCCCTGATCATTCCTGTTTAGTGCAACCCTAGCCTCCAAAATAACATTTATAGGTATGTAAAATGTTTTTTTCTCTTTAGCAGAAAGATTGTAAGCTTTAAGATGGCAAGACGTTTGTCTCAGTCACCCTTGTATTCATCACAGTGCCTTTGCATTAGTGAGTATCACTTTTTTTGGTAAACAAATACCTATTGAATTCTTGAGATCTGTATTATTTTAATTTTTAAGAGTTATGAATAGTTTATTAGATATTATATTTACCAATGTGCCTGCTGGCAAAGGGGAAGAGTCATCTGTAGGATACATTCTGGAAACTGGGCACTTAAGAATGTCTGTGCCATTTGGAGCAAGTCTGCAGTAATCCTGAATACACTGTAACCACCACCACACAGCATCTCGGCAATTAAACCTGGCATAAGTTCCTTCACCAAGGAGATTGGGAATGAGTCCATGTCTCAGGGTACCAGCAAATGCTAAAATTATATTCCTGCAACCAGAGATTTAAGCATATAATTTAACAAAATCAGTTTTAAATACTAAAGATGGCACGTTATATTAGACTCAATCTTATCTTCCCCTTTTCTTTTAATTTGCCCCACAGCAAATTAGTGTATTAAGTAACATAGCAATATGAAAAAAGTCACGACAGTGAAATAAACGTCTGAGAGTATAATTATATAAATGAGAACAAGTTGCTCATGAAAAATATGATATAAATTTAAGCTTTCGGTGAAAGCCAACTTAATCATCAAGGTATTTTTTGGTTATTATTTAAGCCTTGCTTTGATACCTAATCATAGTATGGTGATGACCTTAGGTTCTTAAAAAATTATGTGGGCAGATTATAAAGCTCTAGTTAAGTCCTATTAAGCTGAAAAAGTTTTGAGTATGGGCACAGAAGTTGACTGTTTATTGTTCAAGAATCAGCCTACCTAAGTTCAAAGAAGCTCTTCAAAAGCTTCCTACCAGTGGATGAATTTTTTCTTTTTTTTTTCTGGTCATAGCAATTCATAAAACCATCCATTAAAACCTGGAGAGGCTGTAACGAGTTTTTGCACAGTGAATACTCCCACTGATGAAATACATGTATTACAGGGTCATACATTCAGAGCTATGTGGCACTTGAGAAGTTAGTTACCTCATTCAAAGTTGTTTCATAGGTGAGGAAGCAGGGGCCCAGAGAGGATAAATGACCTGCCCCAGGACAGACAAACATTAGGCTGCAGTGCCACTTAATCTAACTCAGCTCCTCTGATTATATAGAGTCTTTTCCTTTATATTCCTGAAGAAACAAGGCAAAGTCATGGAAGCCACAGGACCCCAGTTTCTTGTGTGTAAAGGGAGGGTGCTAGCTAACGTGGTCCAGAAGTGCCTATTTTTTAGTTCTTCAACCAAGCAATCGGGAAGCTTTTACTATAATGATAAAGAGCCTTAGACTCTGCAGCACCCATACCTTGGCCACTTTAATAAATAAACAGTTAAATAAAAACCGATGCTCATAACATCACAACAGCTAGTACCTATGTACCGCTTTAAGGTCTGCAAAGCCCTTGACACACATTCTTTTATCTTCCCAACAATCCTGGGAGGCAGGTGCTATTACTGCCCCCATTTTATGAAGGTGAAAAACTGAGGCACTGAGAGATTAAGTGACTGGCTAAGGGTCATGCAGCTATAATGTGCTCAGGTTTTCCTCGTCCCAGGCCCAGTGTTCCCTGCACTGCACCATGTAGCTGACTGTGTGTAATTCCACATCACTAAGAAAAGGCTAAATTACGTGTAACATACTTCTTTAGCCTGTTTTTCAAATTGCTTTGACACTTAAAGGATAACTTTAGTTACTTGAAAAATAACTTAGAAAAATCTTATTCCCAGAAAATGCTGAATAAATGAAATGTTATGAAGTCTTTTAAATTAAACATACCTTTTAAAGTTATAGGCTTTTAATTCATATCGGTTTTTGTTTTAACCACAGCTGATTAGTTACACACATTGCTGAAACCGATCAATCTTAGGAGGCAACATAAAGTCAGAGACATATTTAAGGTCAAATTAAAAAACAACTGGGATTAGAAATCTAAAGTTTTCCAATTCTTTCTCTAATGATCATTCTTTAACAACTGTCTCCTTGTAGAAAACACAAAATGGTACAATAGCAATAAGCAGCAGACCATATCATATCTATTTTTATACTTAAATGTAGAACAGGAATCATATTTTCTAGCCTATGATGTTAAGAGAAGTAACCCTATAATCATTTGTCTTAGTTAATAATACATTAAAAAAAAACCCTCTCATCCTAGTATTCCAATGGGTACTTGAAAAGAATCTCACCCTAATATTAACAAGAGAAGATGAATTAAAATGAATCATAATGAACAGGTAAGTAGCAATATTTGCATAAATATCTGAACTGTGATTTAGTAGACATCCTACCTGGCCTCCAGATAGCGTCCCGTAATCAGCAGTAAACCTCTAAGAGCTATAAAGGTATCCCTTCCCCAGGAGCGGAAAAGACCAGATGCAAAATGAGGTAAGCCTAACAGAAAGTCACAACAAAATATCAATTTCTCTTAAGCACACTCTAGACTCACTACAGAACTTCATTTTTCAGTCATGCCTGACTCTTCATGACCCCATCTCGGGGTTTTCTCTGCAAAGATTCTAGAGTGGTTTGGCATTTTTCTCCAGCTCGTTTTACAGATGAGGAAACTGAGGCAAACAGGGATAAGTGACTTGCCCAGGGTCACAATCTGAGGCTAGATTTGAACTCAGGAAGGTGAGTCTTCCCGACTCCAGACTTGGCACTCTATCAACTGGTCCACCTAGTGGCCTTTCACTAGGGAGCAACATTTCTCAAGTGTGGTCTGGGAATCCAAGACCCTTACAGAGGTTCTACAATGTCAAGAATACATTTCATATTATTACTAAGGTATTTTAATTTCTACTATGATAAATATCAGTAGTTACAACCCACAGAAACAAAAGTTCTTTGGGAAGGAAGTCCTCAATTTTTAAGAGAATTTTTAAAGGGGTCCTGAGAAGAAAGAGTTTGAGAACCATTGCTTACAGAGAGAAAAGAATGCAGAATTGAAGCTGTTACTAAGGAATATTTTTATCTGGGCTAAATATATATGTATATAAATACATACATTAAATAATCTTTCAATAGATTAAAATTTTTTGATACCAAATTTAGGAAACCTGAAAAGACATACAGTCTAATATTAAAAATAATTTGCACAACAGAGGATTATTCGTAAGTTTAAGGGCAACAGGAAGAACTGAGTCTGAGATTATGGCAGTTTCTACTACTAACAATGACTAGTTAGAATTGAACATTACTTGATACTCTACATTTAAATGTAGACTGTGTGTAATTCTAATTACTGTGTGTAAAACTCTAAATATTTATTAGCCCATTGGCCTTACTGTAATTAATTTGATGTTCAATTTTCCTCTATGTTAAGGAAGGTGAAAAAAAACCAAGCTAAGCAAATGAAAAAACAAACTTAAAATGAGAATACTTCAAAGCAAAAAAACAAATAAGATGGCTCTCAGCATATATTCTCATAAAATAAATATAAAAACGAGAGCAGTTCATATTATAGTCTGGTTGTTTAATATGAAAGTTAAGGTGGCTTTTCCACTCCTCAGAGGCGCTGTTCACAGGTTGTTAATCCAGATCCTTAATTGCTACTCCCAGGGCTTTTAAAACACTTATTACTCCCTCAGCCTTTTTCTTTTTGCTTTCTAAACAGGAAAGAAAAGTCTTTCCAAGATGGCCAAAATGAAGTGCAGCTATTAACAAAACATGAAGAAATGAGTGAAGGGGACTTTAAAATAGCACTATCTATTTTCTGATTTATCTTTTTTCATAAAATCAAGTTCCACAGAGGACTACCGTACAATGATAGGTAATGAGAAATATCTTCAAATAGGATGTCATATCCTTTCTGCCTTTTAGTCATGATAATCTTTAGCACAGAAATATGGGGAAAAGGACTTACTTAATCATTATAGAAAAATACAAAGTCATTCTTTTAAAAGTAGCTTGTAGCTTCTGATAGACTCATACGGCAGGAAATGTCTTTTTTTAAAAATTTATTTTATTTTTAATTTGTGGAATAAAACATGCATTTCCACAACATAATATAAAAAATGATTGCACATGAAACTGCATATCTATTATGTACAGCTTGCTATTCCAGGAAATTTGAGAGAAAGGTGGAAGAGACCAATTCGGAAGCCAAAATATGACCCAATTAACCCTTTGCAGGAATGAGTATAGGGGGTCAGCTGCCAAGCCTTTCTTTCCCCCCCTAAGTAGGACAAAGGTAGGGATTAAAAAAATACTTTAAAAAGGTCTTGGTCAGACACTCTTTAAGAACTTTTTGATGTTTTTATGTTTATCTTACTAGATGTGTTAATAAAATTCATCCTGTCCATATTGTGGGAAATCCTTGGCAAAAAAAACCCCAAGAGCTTAAACACGAATGAACTGGTTTTTCCTGTTTCCAGGTATTATTTTGTTCAGGTTTTATTCTCACTTGCTACTTAGATTGCTAATTTATCATAAATCTTTGAAAGAACTTGCAACTAAACAACTGTCAAAGTCTGGTTGACTTAAAATACAATGGCAAGAAAGGAGCCTAAAAATTAAATGTTGGAGAAAAGTATATAGGACCAAAGGAGTGAGGGGAAGAGGATTAAATGGAAATAATCACACAGATGACTTTGACTAGTGAAAAGTCTTCACACTAAACACAGAATGTTCAAACCCACAACTTTTTATAATGCCACAAATGATGAATCATCATGCACCCTTTTTAAAAATCTGCAGTTTCTCTTAGAATACGGTACAGTCATACATTTTAACATCATATAATTCTTACCGGCAGCTAGAGAAGCACAACATTGCTCCTTCTCTCTGGTTACCTCATTTAGTCTGTATGGAACATCAGGAAGTGAGGGAGAAAGAAGGGGAAGAGAAGGGAACTTCCCTATTCCACACATTTGAACTGAACCCAGCGAAAGGTGTTTTACAAATGTTGAGCCATTTTGAACAAAGCTGTAACGAAAAAAGAAGAGTATTTAATTTGCATTCCTCCACTCTAATATCCTGTCTTCACAGTTAACAATTGTACATGTGAAGTGCTAGCAGACTTCTGCTGAATAAAGATAATTATAACTTATTTAGTCTGTACGGAACATCAGGAAGTGAGGGAGAAAAGGGGAAGAGAGGAGAACTTCCCTATTCCACACATTTGGACTGAACCCAGTGAAAGGTGTTTTACAAATGTTGAGCCATTCATGAAGTGCTGCCACTTCAAAGTTTTGCAAAGGGCTTTACATGTTATCTTATTTTATCCTTAAATGAGGATAAACTCTGTAAGGTAGATGCTATTATTATCACCCCCATTTTATATATGACAGAACTTCGGCTGAGAGAATTTAAGTGACTCCTTGTGGGATCACATAGCTAATAAGTGTTTAAGGAAGGATCTGAATTCAATTTTGTCCAAACACAATACACTGAACTATACTGGCTAAGAATTTTGAACTGATTAGGTGCTAGAAGTGGTAGAAAATACTTTTATTTTATTTCTAATATGAAAAGATCACAATAATTTATTATTACAAGAAGCTTCCAAAATAGGAACTTTTGGCTTGGAATTTTATTTTCTGAATTTTCCTACTAATTTTGTCTTTTTATAAAAACTGAAATACAATTTATAATTTATTTTTTTAAATAAATTAGTTTATTTTCTTGTTTACATCATTCATTTCCACGAGATTTTGAGTTACAAATTTTCTCCCCATCTTTCGCCTACCCAATATCATTTACTTCTAAGGCCAAAATCTTTACAAGTCTAATTCATCATCATATCAGAAAAAAAATTTGAGGATTGTTGCAAATGGAACTAAAGTAACAGATGAAGACACTAAAAAACAAATATTTCTGGTAAGTTCTATGATAATATAAAATGAAAAACTAAAAACCAGGTGACCTTTCCCAATGGTGCTTCTTCTGAGTCTTATCAATCTCATATTTGAGATTATTTAGGTATGCTCCTGCCTTTAGGCTCCTGTTAATTGCACTCAAAATCCTTTCTAAGACGATGATTTTAAGACAAATATTCATTCATTAACTTATTTTCATTTGTTACTTGTTTATTTAAAATGTGGTATTACAGGGTTGGCTAGGTGAATAGAGCACCAGCCGTGGAGTCAGGAGGACCTGAGTTCAAATCTGGCCTCAGATACTTAACATTTACTAGCCATGTGACCTTGGGCAAGTCACTTAACCCTAACTACTGCCCTTCCCCCTCCAAAAAAAAATTTGTTATTACAATTTTGGTGCCTTTGCTAAAGAGAGTGTAATAAAGTTGACTTCACATGCATTTTCTTTATAAACATTAACATCTAGTTTTGTTGGTTATACCTTGACATCTGATTCCATGCTACATCCAGAAGAGTGGTATATGCACCAATTAATATAGCATCAAAGTAACATGGGATAAGATAACGAGGAATCTGCTTCAAGTAGAAGAACATAGCTTGCAACCATTTACCAACCTGTTAGAATAATAATTTAAGAGTTAATTTAAGTTTGTTTCTAGGCTAGCTAAGTTTAGAAGAGGAAACCAAGCACATAACTTTACAATCCAGAATTGGAACTGTGATATTTCCACTCACTGATAATAAGGGAAAATAAGAAAAAAAACTAGTCACATATTAGAAAACTATGTAATACAAATATGTGAATTTCACAGAAGAGTACTTCTATCTGGGGATAACACTGCCTACCCTAAAAAACAGTTCTACTTACTTCTGCAATAGCTCCTGAGCGTGAAATCAGACGATTACTGACATAGTCAATCATCCAATCTCCAGACCGTAAATTATTACAAAAAGGATGGCCCAGGTCATTCTTTGGTCTTATTTCTGCTAACACAGACATCAAACCTGAAAACATAGAGAAACATTATACTCTATTACAGCTCTAAATCTATGATTCTATGATCTTTGATTTTATTATGGACAGAGACAATTTGGTGTTATGGACTGGGCTGTCATTAGCCTCTAATAATCTTCAAGTATAGTGAATGGGCATTTTATGCATAAAAAGGAAGATGGCTACTGTTAGACCTCCCATGGCATTTAAAACTAAAATCTGAGTGATGAACATGTGAAAGATACTGTGTATGGACCATGAAAATGAAAGGTGTACTGAAAATTCTGAGAATCACTGGGACTTGGGAGACAAATCTCCCACCAACGAGATGTGTTTGTCTTGGAAGCCTCAAGAAAGGGCTGAGTCTGCTTTGTATTACTTGATGTTCTTGTTCAGGGCTGGCTGGTATTAAGGCTTCTGGCATTAAGTAAGAAATATTAATGTGTGTACAGCTTTCTTCAAGGTACCATAGATTCCTATATAAATTAGGTTGTAGTTAACAGCTATTAAAGATGACTAAACCATGTCCTTCCCCAAAAGAAGGTAAGTGTGGATAGAAGGATAAACATGAAGGTAATGAACCTATCTTTCCAGTGGTCAAAATTAATGTCTATGGTAAATTGTGTATGGAGGGTTACAATGACATAGTGAAGTGACATGAACACTTTCAGGCCTAGTGATAAGAAGCCTGGAGGACTTAGACATAAATGAAACGTATCTGGCAATCCTATGTGTCTGGAACCTCTGTTCCATGACATATCAAAGCAACGGCAGTAGGACAAGTTTACTTAACAGTACTAGACTTACCTTGCATACACTGACATGTAATGGAACATGATATTGTCACTGATTCAGAAATTAACCTAGACAAGAGTTTACTATTCCCTCTTTCCCTTTTCAGGCTATGTCATACCTAGAATGTTTTCCTTCCTCCACTTCATCTTTTGGAACCCTTGGTTTCCTTTAAAGACTCAACTCAAGTTCTATCTTCCACAGGAAGCCCTTCCTGATTCTCTCAGATGCTAATATACTCCTTCCACAAACTGTCTTGTATTCATTCTCTGTGTGTCACACATTCACTCAAACAGCCCTCATAAGTAGTCAAGCTCCTAGATGGTTTGAGGATGAAGGTTATTTTCCTTGTCTTTGTATCCCCAACACTTAGCACAGTTACTTAGCCCATGATACTTCACTCTTAAAATAGCACTTTAAGGCTGGCAGAACTCTTTACAAATATTATTTCATTTTATTATACATCAAATAAAATACATTTTATTATACATATTATACAAAGTAGGCATCTGTTTAGTTGTTTCAGTTGTATTTGACTCTTTGTGACTCCATTTTGGGTTTTTTTGGCAAAGATACTGGAGTGGTTTGTCACTTCCTTCTCCAGCTCATTTTAAAGATGGGAAAACTGAAGCAAACAGGGTTAAGTGACATGCTCAGAATCATCCAGCCAGTTAGTGTCTGAGGCCAGATGTGAACTCAGGAAAATGAGTCTTTCTGACTCCAGACCTGGCACTCAATCCATTAGGCTACCTATGGACTAACTCTCATTATAACAGAAATCCAAGTCAAACCATTTACCGACAGGCACAACACAACAAGGGTTATTAAAGATAAACATAAAAACCATATTCAACAACTATTTAAGTTCCTACTAACTGAAAAGCACTGCCAGCTGGGAAAGATACCAAAACACATAACGCATGGCTCCAGCTGTCCTTAAAATTTGCAGTGAGGAGGATATAACACGTAGAAAAGTAACTAACACAATACAGAAACAGAAGCCACAAGACCTCCATTTCTCCAATCTAGCCAAAAAGAGGCTTAAGTGTTCTTGAACTAGCTTACCTTGAAGTCCTCCATATTTAAGATGTGACCAATTTGGTATATTATAGCATCCTCCACCATCTTCTTGTTCTTCTGACTCACAGCGGTAGAGTAACTGGTTTAGGTCAGCCAAAGTTAATTTGGATGCTATTCTAAGAACAAGAAATTAAGGACATACTATTATTTCATCTACCAAGTTCCAAGTTCAAATATTATAGTATGCTTCAATATTTATATAAGCTGTGATACAATTAGCATAAGTCCTATAGTGCATTAACATTCAATTCATCTCGATAGTACGGGGTCGGAGCCAGGATGGCGGTGTAGCAGCAGCAACATATCGCAGCTCTCACACAGCCACCCCGAAATACCCATAAAATAGGACTAAACCAATCCTAGAACTCCAAAACGCACACAAAGATACTTCCCACTAAAGTCAGCTTGGCTACGAGGAACCATATCAGCACTGTGAACCGAAACCAGCCTCACCTGAAGCCTCTGCTGAGCCCCGGGGGAGGCCGGACGAGAGGAGCGGTGAGCGGATTAGCAGTAGCTGCGAGCAGCGTTCAGAACTAGGTCAGTGGGAATTGCAAAATCAGGAGAGAAAAGCAGTCCGGCCGAAAGGCCTCCAGAGCGGAAAAGCAAAAAGGCAGAAGTTTTGCACCCGCCTCTGCATTGCAGCTTTTCGCCCGCGACCTGCAGACAGCAAGGGGACTAAATGATTGTTCTGAGGCCAGTGCTCTCGTGTTGAGCGGCCTGGATCCGGATCGCTGTCTTGGGCCTCGGTCTTGGAGTCTTCATTATCCAGCGAGCTGGAAGTAAGTAGGAAGGGTCCCACCACCTTCCTGAGAGCTATGGCAGCCAGGAGGACCCCAATAAT
The DNA here is from genome assembly GCA_028646515.1 of Pseudochirops corinnae. Taxonomy (NCBI): domain Eukaryota; kingdom Metazoa; phylum Chordata; class Mammalia; order Diprotodontia; family Pseudocheiridae; genus Pseudochirops; species Pseudochirops corinnae. The sequence continues at coordinate 56,486,426 of CM053586.1, forward strand.
TTGGGACAGAGCTTTCCCTTCTGGAAGCAGAGCCCCACAGAGACTTTTTAAAAAAAAGCGGACTGACCAACCATGAGTAAGAATAAGCATAAGAAGCAAAGTAAGAACAGCACCCAAACCCTACATTCCTTCTTTGGGGAAAAGAAAGATCATGGGAGAGAGAGGGAGGAGGGGAGTGCAGCCAGAGCGCCCCCAACAGGGGCCTCCAATAAACATGAAGATTGCCTTAAAGCTAGAGATGAGTTGAAGAAGGATTTTGAAAACCAAATAAGGGAAGTGGAAGAAAAATTGGGAAGAGAAATAAGAATGTTGCAGGAAAATCATGAAAAGAGAGTCAGCAGTATGACTGAAGAAATCAACACCCTAAAAAATAGACTAACTCAAATGACAAAAGAGGCCCAAAAAGCCAATGAGGAGAAGA
>CM053586.1:56487346-56518869 GCA_028646515.1 Pseudochirops corinnae
AATAGACTGGGGGAGGGGGGACACACTGGGATGGCTGTTTTGGGGTGGTGGGTAGGGGAAAGAAGGGGAGAAAATATGTAACTCAAAATCTTGTGGAAATGAATGATGCAAACTAAAATAAAATTAAAAAAAAACATTCAATTCATCTCCCCAAAGTTAAATACTATTTTAAAGTAATTGTGGAAACCTCAGTAAGACTAATTGTACAAAAAGGCAAACTAGAAAATAACTCGACTACCTGTCAACAAAAATACAGAAAACACTGGAAATGCTACCAGTTTTTTCTTGCTTTTTGGAGGGCAATTGGGGTTAAGTGACATGCCCAAAGTCACACAGCTAGTAAGTGTGTCAAGTGTCTGAGGCCACATTTGAACTCAGGTCATCCTGACTCCAGGGCCAGTGTTCTATTCACTGTTCCACCTAGCCGCCCCTGAACTGCTACCATTAAAACAACATTTCAGTTATATATATATGTTCAGAACTGAACAAATCCAAATATAAGGACTCCAATCCATCTCAAACAACCTACCTACCCTTTGAGATTCTCATTCATGTCCTCCCATAGATTGCCCACAGAATACCCATCCAACATGCTAGGAGACTTCTTTGTATTCTGTTGACATGGGTATAGATACCAGTTCCACTAGTAGTCCTTCATTTTGGCACCTGACTGGCATTATCTCTTCCGGTCATACAGTTCTCCCATTATATCTTTTTGAGTGTCTTCCCAACAATTTCTCATTTGTAATGTGTTGCAGCCTTCTCATACTTAACCATGTGCTGCTCCACTGCTCTCTGGGTAATCTTTCATTTCAACTGTTTGAAAATCACTTTTTTATGACTAGGAGCTATTCACCACTGCCTTTGGTTTGGGAGGAAGCTTAGGGTCAGTAAAAGAATTATAAAATATCCTAAAGGCAATCCAATCCACTTTCCTCTAGTTCACTTCAAGGTTAGCTCATCTCTGTTCATTTGCAGATATGTGTACCATTGGAAGGGCACTATGGGTTTATATACAAACGTTTATCATAGGACATGATACACTCACTACTACATTCTTCACTGCTACAAGGCTCCAGAGCTTCATACAATTCAATACAATAAAGTTCTGCAAAAATGAGCATCTGAAAACTCTGTAAGGAATCTTTTCTTTTTTTGACTTATACTGTCTTTTGGACTTCCTCCACAACAAGGACAAACAACAGTGGGCGAATATTCATATCCCTGTTTCTTGTCTCACTTGACGTGAACAAAAAAAAGTCTTGAACAGAGTGTTGTTACTTCTTAAATGAAATCCTGTAAGATTTTGACACATGCATGGGAGTTACCTTGTTGGAGGCGAGCCTTTATAGTGGAGTTTTATTCTACTGGGCGAAATTATTTTTTGTAGTCAACAAAAAATAGCATAAGGGAATCTTGTTTTCTATACGTCTTCTAGTCAATTTTATGACTAAAAAAATGTAGCCTAATGTGGAATATCATTTATGAAAGCCTGACAGCAGTTCCCTTCAAATATTTTCATCAAGGATAGCACTGATGCATGAATTCATGGATAGATTATTCCAATAAAATTTTGTACATATAGGTCAAGAAGGCAAAAAGATCAGGAGTTATTAGTGGTCTTTTTTTGGGTAATAAAAGGTCCATGATGCCCCCATACTTCTATTATCTTCTACTTTTTGAGATACTCTGTGAATTCATCTATTAATACCTCCACAACAATGTTGGCTCCACTACGAACGAATGCACTGGCTTAGATGCTTTTCTCATTTTTGTTTTATTTAGTGCTGTTGCCACTTCTTCAAGCAGCACTTTGAAATTACAGTATAATTGTGGTGGGCTCCAGCATATGTAAACTCATCAGTTTTTAAGGATTTCACATTTAAAGCATCAAAGGTGAAATGAAAGTTTCTGGACTGTCTAAAAATTCTATGATTATTAGTAGCCTATGCTCCTTTCCTGCCACTCTGCCAAATTTAACTGTTTAGCAAAAATATTAGGAAAGTCCTTTGGGTTGCCATATTCTTCAATTTGGGCAAATTATTTTCTTTTTTCAAATCCCCCCAGTTTTGTCTTTAAAGAGTTTTTATTTAACTTCTTCCATGTTTTCTGTGCAGTGAATCTGGATAACAGTGTTCAGTAAAAATGACAATGGATTTGGAGCTAGTAGATAAGAACTTGAGTCTTGGCTCTGCCATTAGTAATAATTGCCACCTGGAATTTGTGTGACCCTGGGCAAATCATGTGATCTCTACAAATCCGTTTCTTTTTTAAAACAGGATTATTAGCACTTATTTATTTCACAGAGCTGTATCAAATGAGGAAATGTATTCCTTGCAAAGTAATTTGTAAACTGTAAAGAACCAGAAAAATGTCAGCTATTTTTATTACCAATTACCTTGAGCTATTAATTGAAGAGTTAATTAAGGCATGCCCCATATATTTAACAACTGACAAACAGACTGATATTTGCATACTGTTTTTCTATTTTCCCCACTAAAGAGGATGCTTGGCTCCTCAGCACGGCTAAGAATTAATCAAATCCGAGACAATGGCACCACAACACAGTAGTTATCATTTACATAGCACTTCTTAATTTGGTTTTATGGGTTTTTAAAAAAAGTTTCATAATTCAGTGATCTATTATTTCTCTCTTTTATTGATAAAACTGCTTAGATATAAATTTTCCCCTAAGGACTACTCTGCCTGTGTCCCTTAAACTTTGGTATGCTGTGCTTGGTTTGGTATGTTGGGCTGGATCAAAGCTCACCTGATTTCTCCTTAGATTTCCCAATTACTATTTGGTCAGACAGTCTTCTCAGGTCTTTGTTGGAGTTACTGGGCTATATTGCTTCCTCCTACCCCTCCAGGCTGACTGGTCTCTCTATATAGCACTATTTTATATCACAAAAGAACCAGTGCCATCAAATCCTAACATTACTAAAAGTGTACAAAAGATGATCACTTCTGAAATCTGTGCAAAAGTATTCACCCACTTCTGTCAATCAATCACTCAACAAACATTTACTGAGCACATATTCTGTGCAGGGCATTGGCTAGGTACTGGGGACGTAAAGACAGACATGAAACTCCCTGATCTTTGGGAACTTATATCTGAACAGAGGAGACAATATGTACATATATAAATATATAAAAATAAATACAAAGTAATTTCTTGGTAGTGGGGGTAAGTTCAGAAAAGATCTCATGCAAAAGTGGGCACCCAAGGTGAACTTTGAAGGAAACTAAAAATTCTAAGAGGTACAGATGACAAAGGAATCCATTCCAAGAATGGAGGACAAACTGTGCAAAGGCATACAGAAAAGGAGAGCAATGACTTTGAAAAACAGAAAGGTTAGTTTGGCTGTCCCACAGAGGTCCAGAAGTGATGTAAAGCTGTAAGGTAAGAAGGACACACTAGAATCAAGTTATAATGGGCTTTAATGCACAGACAAATCTGTACTTGCTACTAGAGATAATAGGGAGCCACCAGAGTTTACTGAATAGGGGGGCTGATTGACATGGTCAGATCCTGTAGTTTTATCTATTTGACTATTGTGTGGAAGACTGGAGAGAGGAGATCAATGAGGAGGCTATTGCAATAGCTGGGTGAGAAGTGATAAGGCCCTGGTGTTTAGTACAGTGACCCTTTAGTGCCAGCAATCAAGATAAACACTATTTCTTAACTATTTTTTTTTGTTTTAATTATTTGCATCAGTACCTGATTTCTACTGGTTTTACAAGGTTTGCACTGCAATAATGTATGCTATCTGCATGGATTTAGTAGACCTGTAGGTTTGCCCATGATTTAAAAAAAAAAAGAACACATAAAAATTTCTGGGGGAAAATGTGCTTTAGGTTCTAAACAAAAGACATAATACCTAAACTCTTACAAAGTTATTTTAAAGTGAAGTTGGGGGTTTAACGCACAGCAAGCAGTATATTAATACTGTAATAATCTTCAACTAAAATTTCCTACGATGAATGTCAAAATAAAAACTTTTATTACTGAAGACCATAGCTCACTTTTATAAAGTGACATGCTTATAAATAAGGCTAGAGTCACTGCTGACAAAGCAGTGGAAAGTTGTTACACAAAAGAAGGGTCAGATTTGTTCTCCTTTGCTCCAGAGGGCAGAATGGATAGAGAAGTGTGGGTGAGGAAGATTTCAGTCTGATATGAGTGAAAAAATTTAGACACTGTGGAATAAGTTGTTTGGGATGCACTAAAGTGCATCAAGGGAAAGTTTGGAAGTTAATAGCAGTGAGAGCTAAGAATAAACTGTCTAATTGATTTAATACTTTTTAGTGCTCATACTACTGGTTATTCCAATTTATGCCCTATTATCTTTTGCCTTTTATTTCTCACTTTTTAAATTAATGCTAAAGATTTTTCTATATGACGCACAAAGGTTGTCAATTACAGAAAAGTTTTTTAATTTTAGGATGTTTATCTTATTTATCAATTACTGACTTCTTCTGTCCATTTACTTAATTACTGAACCTGATTTTAGGACAAGTGAGGCCCATATTTTTAAAAAAACTTCGAGGATGTATCCTTGACAAACTGAGATATATAATAATATTATTCAAGCAGTGGACAATCAAAATTATATTGATCAGGTAAACAATTATTAGCTATTAAAAACTGACCAGATTTTCTCAAATAAGACATACTTACGAAACAAAAGGAATTTTTAGTATGGGATCTGCATTGTCAACAGGAAGGCTTCCAGTTTTAAAATGAGGATTAAACTGTGTCAAATGATTTCGAAGAATGCCAACAGCCACTTGTGCATGAGGATCAAGACTAACTCTGAAAATGTTAGTGAAGAATGGAATAATTTGTTAAAAAGCAATAAGATTGAGAAAAATGCTCCAATCATAATACATGTACACAATATTTTAAGGCAATAAACATACCTGAATATAATAACACTTCCTGGAGTTAAGTTTTCAAATTCTATTTCTTGAACATATTCATTAGGACCTTTTTTGGCAACTCCAGCTTGCTTCACAATTTTACTTTCATTAAGCTTAGAAAGAAATTAGTTAAACTGTCAAGTAAATCCATCCTAATTCCATTAACATATTACATACAATAACAAAAAAAGTCATATATACCTGGATATGTTCTTTGATCTCTACTGTGATATTTGGCATTCCATTGATTGAATTCTCATCTTTTCTATAGGGATTTGTATTTCTTTCAATAGTTCTAGCCTCAAGAACAACTTCTTCAATTTTGCCTGGGGAAAAAAAAAACCCAAAATTTTCATTACTTTTCAGCTATAACATAACTTGGAAATAGCCATTTTTAATGTCTTTAAATTGTCTGAATTATAAGCAGAAAGTATTTTAGTTCCATTACAAGTTTAATAGGAGCACTAAGAATTTGGAGATGAAAATGCAATAAAAATCACAGAATTGAAGGACAGAAGAGCACTTGAATGTAATCAAGTCAAATCCCTGATGCAATAAATGGATCTCCTCTATCCCTTTCAAGGTGCCATCCAGTCTTGGGCTGAATACTTCCAGTAACAGAGAACTCACTAGCTCATAAAAAGTAATCTAGTCTGTTTTCAGATAGCTCCAATTATTAAAATTTCTGAACTTTTCAACCCATCTTCTCAGGGGCTACAAACTAATTTCTCTTCCACAGGATAGCTGCTTGAGATATCTAAAAATTTATCATGTATATTTGGAATCTCTGGGCTTTTGATTACCAGTTCCTTTAACTTTTGTAAGACATAGTTTTGAGTCCATTTATCATCTTAAAATACACTGCTCTTGGTAAACTACAACCTGATTCTTTTTTTTTTTTTTGGAGGTAGGAGGGCAGGGTAATTGGGGTTAAGTGACTTGCCCAGGGTCACAAGGCTACTATCTGCCCCCTGATTAACTTAAAAGACTTCAAAACAGTCTTACCAGTACAAGGTACAGAGGGGATTACTGTTTCATTTTATCTCTAAACTGTGATTTTATCAATGCCATTAAATGTTAATAGTAGTCACAAGTACAAATGTCAGAGAGAATAAGGCTGAGGAGAGACCCCTAGGGGTTTATCACTAGAGACCTTCCTCCAGGTTGATATTAATGTGTTATTCAACATTCTTCAACCAACTATGAATCTGCTTATTTATACTATCATCCATACCACATTTTTCTATCTTTATCCAAAAGGATATCACAAAATATATGATCAAACTTCTCTTGTTATCCAGATAAACTGGGCATGGAATTTCCCTAACTCATTAGTATAATAACTGTTAAACAAGGAAGACTTGATTTTAGTAAACCTAACTTGATTCCTCCTGATCTAATTCTCTAACTTGTCATAAATTATCCACTTTATAATCCATCCCAGAATTCTTCTAGAAATTGATGTTAAGTTCCTCAAGTTATAATTTCTGGAATTAATCATTAAAAAAAATATACAACCATATGTTAGTCAGTTATATTTTAAATGTACACATTTTCAAGTATTTAAAAATAAAAATTGCCCGATAGCATTTTTTCCCCATGAACTCACACGATATACTTTGGAAAAAGTCAAAATTTATTAAACATTCAAAAATTTTACAAATACTATCAATGGCTGTGATGTGCAAAAAATACACATAGTATTAGTTGCCAAAGCAGACTGTAACTGCTTTAGTTTAGATGAGGCAGAAATCATTAGTGGGTTTTTAACTGGACTTTAAAGTATGTATATAGATAGATTTGAGATATAACATTATAAAAGGCAGATGTGAACAAAGATAGAAAGGCATGGCATTAAAAAGGGTTTTAAATTTGATAGTCTTTTTCAATAACCAAAAAAATTCATTTTTCTCTCCCTACCCTACGCATGGCATTTTTAGGGAGTTTGTATACTAGTTTTGTTGAACCAGAAGGACTGTATACGGAAGTAGGCTGTAAATGCAGGTTATGGTAGATTAGGTATGGCTTTGAATGTCAGGCGGAGTAATTTATCCTAATATACAATATGGATCACAATAATTTTTGTTCAAGTACTGAAGACTCTGAGGTTCTGTTATATCTGATACTTAATAGCTGTGTGACCCTGGGTATGCCATTTAACCTTATCTGTAAAATGGAAAAAATTGTTTTTGTAGTACCTACCTCACAGGATTTGTGTGAGGATCAAACATGATACTTTGCAACCCTTAAAATACTATTATAAATGCTAGTAGTTATTATTACTATAAGAACTATAAGTGTAATACCACTTTATTTATTGCTTTATGTTATTCCTCAACGGTTTCATTTATGTCACCAATATTAAAAGTTTCTTGAGGGAAGGTACTTTGTTTTATATTAGAACACTTTTCCAATGTTCCTAAATTCCCAAATTAGCACTGTTTTGGATATGAGTTAAGTATTTATTAAATACCTAAGAATTAAATGATAGTTTGATATATGAGATCTGAAAAGTTAAATTGCCTCCCTATGGCTGTTACCTTAACAGTACTTTTTTGAAAAGATGGTAGAATGACATACTTATGAAAACACCCAAGTTGCCCCTAAAGGAGATGGATAATAATGTAAAGAAGTAAAACTGACCTCAAAGGTCTCACGGATAGGGTGAAATCCATGACTAAAGAATGACTCTGGATGGATAAGTCTTATTCAAAAGAAACAGGATAGATAAAAGAGGTATGTGAGAAAAGTCAAGAGAGTATTAAGATGACATATTTATGTGAGGAAATTCAGGAATCAGAAGAAGGAAATCATTGTGGAGAGAATTCGAGTAAAAATCAATGGAAAGAGGAGAAATACTTTTTAAATCAAATTATATTACAGACTTAAAGAGGAAATAGATGAGATTGGGAAATAGATCACTGACCTAGCACAGATACATTATATAGTAGTGATGGGGAACTTCAATTATCTAGGCATTTGTTGGACATCTCTTTTTTCTAAGAGAAGTGCAATTAATAACTTCTTGACTTGCTTAATGAGAATTTCTTCCTTCAAAGTAGGGATGTAGAGGGATGAAGTAGGGAAAAATTCCATTCTGGGTCTCATTCTCAACAACAGGGAAGAATTGCTTGCTGGGGTAGATAGGATGAGACTCTTGTGGGGAAGTGACTACTCCCTATTACAGTTTCTGATAGAGAAGTAGAAAACTAGGGAGTCTGACATGTACTTTAGATTTTTGGAAAATAGCTTTTAAGGAATTTGGATGAGTAGGGAAGATCCTATAGACTAAAATTTTTAGAGGAAGTAAGTCCATGAGGGATGGGAAATCCTCAAGAATGAAGTATTGAGCACACAGAAGGAAACAATTCCGATAAAAAGAAAAACTGGAGTTGTCTAAAGAAACTAATGTGGATACACAGAGAATATAGCAACCAATTAAAGATAAAAAAAAGTATGGAAGATGAAAGAAAGAGGAGGAAACAGGAATACAAAGTTAATGCATAATCTGTAAGACTAGTGTCAAGAGTGGTACATCTCAGAATAAGTTGAGGGTAGTGAAAAAAGCTAAACACAACAAAAAGGCTTTTTAATTTTTAAAACTAAATTAGGAGAAATAAGAGATCCAAGGAATAGATAGCATTGCTACTGGTGGGCTAAAGACACAAAGATTACTGATAGAGATGTTCAACTCTTATTTTGTTTCTGTTTTCTAGGCTTAGGATAGTCAATGATATTTGAATGATTGAAACACTAATACAGAAATGAAAAAGACTAAGTGTCCTAATTTTCAAAAAAGGGAAGAGAGTAAATTTTGTAAACTATAAGCCAGTATCCTTAATTTTGTGTGAAAATTCTGTAATAGATCATTTAAGAAACAAGTAACATCTAGAAAAGAAAGCAGTAACTAGAAAGAAGTAGCATGGCTTCATCAAGAACAGGCCATTCCAAACCATCCTTATTTCCTTTGCAATAGGATTACTAAAGTAGTAGACAGTACTTTACAGATAATAGTCAAACGTTATGAAGTAGGTGCTCCTATGATTTCCATTTTACAAAGGAGGAAAAAGAAGGCAGAATTCAAAGTCAGGTCTTCCTAACCTAGTGCAGGACTCCATCAACTATTCTGTGTAGTCTTACATGTGACTTAAAAAAAAAAAAATCCTAAGTGTAAAATAGGGGAGGTGCGGTTGGACAGCAGTTGTTCTGAAAAAGATCTGAGGTAGTCTTATGCCTAACTTCAAGCTCAATGAGTCAGCAATATGCTATCACAGTGAAAAACCCCTGATATCTTGGGCTGAATTAAGAGGAACAGAGTTTTCAGAAATAAGGTTATATTTCCAATGTCTTCTGCCTTGGTCAGACTTCTTTTGGAGTCCTGCGTTCAGTTGTGGGGCCACATTTTAGAAAGATCTATGATTCAGAGTAGGGTAGACAGGATAATAAATAACTTTGAATTGAAGTGAAATGAGGACTGATTAAAAGAACTGGAGAGGTTTAACCCAGAAAAGAAAAGACTCAAGGGAGAAATGATAGTTGGGTTTCTGAAGAGCTATCATCCAGAAGACAAATTAGACTTGTTTACCTGGCTCCAAAGGGCAGAACCAGGAACAACATGGAGAAATTTCACAGAAGTAAATTTAGGCTAATATCAAGAAAAACGCCCTAACACTCAGAGCTTCCCAAAGTGGAATGGACTGCCATGTGAAGGAATGGATCTTCCCTTATTAGATGTCTTCACATCTTGACTACTTGTTGGATATGTTGTAGCAGAGTCTCTTTTTCAGGTATGTGTTGGATGACACAGTCTGATTAAACCCCTTCCAACTCTAAAATTCTGTGCTATATAAATCCAAAGATAATAAACAAATAAAAGTCTGGTGGCAAACCTGGAGTGAAGTAAAAACCTAAGGGTGAAGTTATCTACTGGAAAAATATAGCCATATGCTGTAATTATTTAAACAACCTGAACTGTGTTACCTGGGATGCACATCTGAGGAACTTCTTTGCTGTAAAATGATGTCTTGGGATTCCTAAATGCAGTTCGAGACACAGCCACTACAGACTGATGGATACTAGGTGAATGTCTCGTTACTGCTACTATGTCTTCATCAACTTGATCAACATACACCTGAGAAAAGTAAATAAAAATTATCTATTTTCCCAAGAAGTTTAGCTTTAGTGTAAGTCTTTTAAATTATAGCGATAATCTAATTCTATACCTGAATAAAACCTTTAGCTCCAAGTTCTTGGTGTAACTTATTAATGGCCCGTCTTGCAGCAATAATTCCACTTTGTAGGTTAACTTCACTCAGATTTGAAGGAGATGCCTCAGGATTCCACTTAGTATAAAACCGTTCTTCAGACACTACAGAAATCTACAAAAAGGCAAAATGTGTGTGTGTATACACACAGATACATATAAAATATATATGCATACATTAAGAAAAATGATGACTCTTCAACAATAAGAATTAAAGTTAAACTTCCACCGTAAGTTCAAAGCCAAACCATGATGTGAATATTAAAGAACAGTGGTTCTCAACCTTCCTAATGCCGTGATCCTTTAATACAGTTCCTCATGTTGAAGTGACCCCCAACCATAAAATTATTTTCGTTGCTACTTCAAAACTGTAATTTTGCTACTGTTATGAACTGTAATGTAAATATCTGATATGCAGGATGTATTTAAATTGAACATAACCCACAGGTTGAGAACCATTGTTAAAAAATATCATTAAGAAAATAGAATAAAAATAGATCACATAGTTTTTATTGCTATGGGTGGGAAATACATTCTTAAGCTAATAAGGGATACAGTTAATTTCAAAAGATAGACAATTTTGATGATAAGAAGCTGAAACGGTTTTGCACAAACAAAATTAATGTCTCTAGGATAAGAAGAGAAGTTGTTGAATGGGAAAGAATATCTTTTTTTCCTCTGATAAGGGTTTGGTATTCAAGACAGACAGACAATTAACAAATATAAAAGACTAAAAATAAAAAGCCATTTGTCAACAGAAAAGTGGTCAAAGGATATGAACAAAGTACTCTGAAAAAAAATTGCAAACTATTAATAACCATATAAAAGAATTAGATGCTCATCAACTGGAGAACGACTAAACAAATTGTGATATATAAATATAATGGGATGTTACTATGCTGTTAGAAATGACAAAGAGAATATGGCAATGTATGGAAAGACTTACATGAATTGATGGAAAATGAAATAAGTAGAGCCAAGAAAACAATATAAACAAGGACTATAACAATCAACAATGTAAAGGGAAAGAACAATAACCACAAAACAACTGAAAATGAATGCTGTAAAACTACAAATAACAAGCATGACCCTTAAATAAGAGCAATAAATACACACCTCTCTCTACTCCTTTTTAGAGGTGGAAGAAATTACAACAAATGTGAAACACTGAATATATTGTTGTACTTTTTCTAGGCACTGATCAGATTTACTGAATTTTTAAGGAATGTAAAAACAAAAAACAATAAAATTTATTTTAAGAAAAGAATTAAAGTAAAAAAAAATCAAGCCAATTTGCTAAACTAATATATTTATAAAATTGTATTTTAAAATGAACACATACACACCTGATGAGGTACTAATTCATCATAGCCTCTAGTACTTCCACTAGCACAACAAGCCATGGAAACAATTGTGGAGCTTGGGAGAGCATCATATGCTGACCGATGCTAGGGGAAAAAAAAGGTATTTTCTTTCAGAGCTATACATAATGTCATCATATAAAAAACTTATCAGAAAGACAACTGCACAACATTAAGTTTTCATACAGACTTTTTTAAACCAATCAATTAGCAGCATTTATTATAAGTACCCCCTATGTCAATGTTACAAACCCTCATGAGTATTCTGATGATCTGATCATTTATGAATTTTGAAATCTAGAAAATCAGTAAATTACATATGACATTTAGCAAAAACAACTTAACATAAGAAACAGGTCAGATGCCTTCTTACCACAATAGGACATTCATTATCATGTGTAATATCCATGAACAGAGCATGTGCAATAGCAGGCATTAAAGGTCTCAAACATGGTTGAACAAAGGATCCAACAGGTTCTCCTCCGTATCGGTAAACTAGTCTGCCCTCTTCATGACTATTATAAGCACTCATTGCCTCTGCAGTGAAACAATATACATTGGCAACTTGTTCAAGCAACATTCAATATTTCTTACTGCTGGTATGAATACCATGCAATCCATACAAAGAGTAAAACTACTTTAAGAATAACCAAGGGTTTAGCTTTTTAAAACAAATTAGAATTATTTAAGTGGTAGGAGATATGTTTATATAATTTTACTGAAAATAAATGTTTCATATAAAGAGAATATTTAGCATTCACAAATGATTTGGCTCCAAGGTGGCTAGTAAAGAACTCAAGGATACCACCAGGTTTCAAGCTGGGAAATATTTAAGAAAAGTCAGGCATTTTTTTTTTTTTGGCTACCAGAAACCAGTTTGGATCTTCTGTTTTAAATCATGTATACCTACAATTAATGAATCTCACCGATTACTCCAACTGATCTTTCCATTTAAAATGAAATACTTTATTCTATAGCAGAAATGTTACTGATGATAAACTATAAGCTGAATTCCAATTATTCTTAGACATTACTTTGAATGAATAACTAGGGGACCTTTTTATTTTAATTAACTGCATTACAACCTGCTAAGCAATGTGCATGACTAACAATGCCTTTTCATCAACTAAACTAATACCAAGCATGCTTTTTAGACAAAAAAAAAATTTACACTACAGCAAGCCTACCTCTTATTAAGGAGCTAATGCCCAGTCTAGTCACAAAGATATTGTCCAGCTCCTCACTTCCTGTGAACAGCTCAGCCACTACATACAAATTGGGCTGTAATTTCCTAGCAGCATCAAGCATATACTACAAAAAGCATGACCACAAAAGCAAGAGAAGTGGGTGAGTAGGGCAAGAATAATAAAAAGAACATGAGACTAGGTATAGGTCAGACACAGGAAATTGCCACGCAGCAGGACAAAACAGAAAGCCAAAAAGACACCCCAAATGAATTTAAATGTTATGTACGAAAGTGACAAAGAAACCCAACATACACAGCCAGTATGAGAATTAATCAATATATGCAGCCAAAAAAGAAAAAAAAAATTAGAATTTACAACAGACATAAGGATAGAAGGGAAAAAAAAGAAAAAGAGAATGTTAGTGTCACATTAAAAAAATATGAATCATAACAATGCCATCTTGCATGTCTTCCCATTGATTTTTAATACCTCTAATCAGACTGGTAATTCCCAGGCGATTGACAAAGACATTGTCGAGGTACTCACTGCCGGTGAAGAGTTCAGCTATCACATAAAGATTAGGTCTGACTGACCTGGCTGCGGCCAGCATCTCCTACAGATTGTAATAAACTTTTAAAGTCTCTTAACAAACACAACCTGCATTTGTGCAGGGGCACACCTGAAGCCAGTGTGAGCCATGTAGCTAATGCTAACCCTGTAAGTTATCAGGTTTGTGCAGGAAAACATTTACTAGAATATATGTAGAAAGGATAATGAATACACTGAATTCTATTAGTAAGTAATAAGGAGAACCCACATTCTAATTGTATTATGGGATTTATAGTAGGCATTTGTAATAAATTTCAAATTATAAGCAAATATTCAAGTTTTAATTATCTGAACTGATGTGTGTATGTACACATACATACATACAGGTTTTTAGTAACATCATCAAGGGGCATCTTTATATCTCTTTGAAGATTTATCATAAAAATTCTTTATTAAAAAATTTTTTTTGGATTAGTCTTGTGATTTCATTGGTGTGGGAAATTCTATGTGAGGAATTCTCTTTTCCAATGCAGTTTGGCACCTTTCCTGCCAGTTACAGTATTTTTTTTTTTTTGTTTTAGAGGAGGTACCACAGGGCAATTGGGATTAAGTGACTTGCTCAAGGTCACACGGCTAGTAAATGTGTCAAGTGTCTGAGGCCAGATTTGAATTCTGGTCCTCCCAACTCCAGGGCTGGTGGTCTATTCACTGCACCACCTTGCTGCCCCCATGCCAGTTACAGTCTTAATTGTTGCCTGGGAACACTGACATGCCCTGGGTCACACAGCCAGTGTGGTTAAAAAGTGAGGCTTGCACCCAGGCTTTCCTGACTTCAAGAACCATTCTCTATTCACTATGTCATACTCTTTTTACTTAAAAAAAAAAGATAATATAAGTTAAGATTATGGACAAGTACAAACCTCTAAATAGTACTACAAAAGTTAAAGTAATGGTAACTGGTGGGTTGCTGAAATATACATCAGCCTGGAGAAAAAATGATAGGCTCCCAAGAACAGGAAAGTGCATACTAAATTCGCAAATCTGCACTGATAATAATAGCTAGCACTTATATAGTGCTTTAAGATTCGCCAAGTATTTCATGAATATTATTTCATCTTTATCTTTACAACCACCCTGAGAGGTATGGCATATTGTTATCCTCACTTTACAGATGAGAAAATTGAGGCAGAAAGAGGTTAAGTGACTTGTTTAGGGTCACACAGTTAGCATCTGGGGCAGGATTTGAATTCAGGTCTTCTTGACTACAGGCCCCCTGCTCTACTCACTACTACCTAGCTGCCTTAATAGTTTCAAATGCTGGTCGTAGCTCAAGAGGACTTCCTAAAAGTCCAAAGCAGAAGGCAGATAACAGAACTATTAAATGCTTATACTGACATTTACATGCTAATAAGGAAATTAACTTAATATGGCAACAAAACTGGCTTCAAAACACATTAGTATTACTGGTACAACTGATGGTCCTTATTATAAAGAGCCAATCATCAAAGGATAGGATAGAGATGACAGTTTCATTTTAAAATTATTCTACATTAAAACCCAAAGGAATTTAATATCTTAGTCATTTCATCTTATAGTAATGGAGAAACATACTAAAAAAATAATTCTGGCTAGATATGTATATGATATTAGGAAATTAACAGTATAAAAAATGAATCACCTTCATACTTTTTGTGGTGGCTATACTGACAAAAAAGGACCATCATCTCTGTGTAAGCCTTTTATTGGTACTGTTATAGTGTTTGCATATATGTGTTTATATAAATACACGCATACATCAAAACTATAACTCAACAAATATGTGCACGTGTGTGTACGTATATGTGTTATGTATATGCATACGTATGTATAGGATCTCATTAGCACGGATACTCCCTCAACCAGTTAGACTGCGACTTATTTATGTCTCTTCAATCACTATTTAAACAATAAAATAACTTTTAAGGATATTAAGTCAGAAATTTCCCCTTAGGAAAATCAGTTGGGGGAAGAGGGAGAGATTTATATACCTGAATAAGTAGTGCAATGTAGAATATGCTATACAACATTATGGTGTTAAGAAAGTACTAAAAGCAACCTAGAAATAATCAACTAACGATCAAGCATAAACTGCTAGTACTTTGCAAATTATCAACAAACTCCATTGCTTCAGAATGCTTTTCCCTACTTTTAAAAATTAAATTGAAAATATTAATTTGCAAATATTTTGTAAAGTAACAGTACCATCACAAAATCAACTGATTAGCCAAGGCAGACCAAGTATCCAATCATTAAAAACCAGCATAGTGTTTTTTGTTTTATATATTCTCCCCTAGCTTTCCTGAATTTATTTTTATAACAGATATATTTTAGTTTCCCGTACCTCAGCTACATGAAGAGGTGTTGAGTGGCAGTTATCAAGGCGTACTCCCTGGAAATAAGTGGCAGTTATTTCAGTATATTTTTTCATGTGAGCCCAAAGGTATGGACAATCTTCTGGTTTATTTCCATAGCGTAATTTAACACTGTCACCCCAACAAATGAGCTCTCTCCTCAGATAAACTTGTGAACCTGTAAAAAAAAGAGAACTTGTTTTCAATAGTAGAAAAATAGGAATCAATCACCAATCATTTATTTGGTACTTAACTATGTTCTAGGTACTGTGTTAAATATTGGTGATTTAAAAAAAAGAAATAAAGCAAAGCATGTCTCTGTCCTCAAGGACTTTATATTCTAATGAGGGAGACATCGTGAACATAAAAGGTAAAAACAAGATACATACAACAATAAAAGGTAACCCTTAGACGAGAAGGCATAGGTGGGGACAGGGAGGCGTCTCCTGAAAAAGACAGTGTTTAAATTGAGTCCTGAGGGAAGCCACAGATTCCAGGAGGCAGAGGTGAGGAGAATATTCAGGGCAGAAAGACAGTCAATAGAAAGTTATGGAGAAAAGAGATGGGATACTATGTGGGAAGGATATTAAGAATGCCAGTTTGGCTGGCCTATAGGGTATGTGGAGGGTAGTGATATGAAATAAAACTGGAAAGAGAATAACAAGCCAGGCTGTGAAGAGTTTTAATGCCAGAATTTATATTTGGACCTAGGAGGTAATATAGAACCACTGGAATTAATTGAAAGTGTTGTGTAGGAGGGAGGGAGGTTACTTGTATATGATTTGGTTGGATTTCTTCAGGAAAATCATTTTTGCAGTTCTGGGGATATTGACTATAATGGGTAAAGACTTGAGGCATTGAGACTAAACAGGAGACTATTATAATAGTATAGGTAAGGGGTGATGAGGGACAGAACTAGGAAGGTGGCTATCTCAATGGTGAGGAGACTCACAGGAGAGGCAAAGGGGATAGAAACCACAAGGTCTGACAATTAATTAGATGTTAGGTGAGTGAGACTGAGGATGGATGACACCAAATTTGGAAATTTGAGAATCTGAAAGGATGGTGATATCTTTGACAGTAATAATGAAGTTCGGAGGAGAGGATGATTTGGAAGGAGAAGGGGTAGGAAGATAATGAGTTTTATTTGAGTCATTACTGAGTTTGATATGCTTACAAGATATGCAGTTTGAAACATCCAATGTTTGATATGAGACTAGATGTCAGGAAAAAGACTAGAGATTGATAGAGAGAATTGAGAAATGAATCCATGAAAGCTAATGAGATCACCAAGAGTAATAAAAACAATGACAGTATTTATACAGCACCTAAGTGCCAGGCTCTGTGCTAAGTGCTTTACAAATAGTAGCTTATTTGATCCTTATGACAATCCTGGGAGGCAAATATTATAATCCCCATTTTACAGCTGAAGAATCTGAGGCAAAGGAGAAGTTTAAGTGACTTGTCTAGGACTGCCCAGGTCGTAACTGTCTGAGGTCAGATTTAAACCCAGGTCTTCCTGACTCTAGGTTTGGCACTCTATCTAGCATACTACTAGTTGCCCCACAGAGAAAAAAGATAAGACCTCAATTTAATTCTTATACATGTCATGTTACTCTTTAACTAAAAAAATTTTCTAAGGCTCCTTATTGCTTACTGAGTAAAGTTCAACCTCATCTCCCTGTCATTCAAGGCTATCTCACTATGTGGTGCCATTGTACATATTTAGCTCCATCTCAACTCATACACTCTCCTTCCCATAGCCTATACTCCAACCAGACTGGACTATTTTCTTCTTGCTTATTCAATTCCACCCTATCCTTTAACACCTAATTCAAATTCTTTTTCCATGATGCCTTAGACCATCTCCAATTGGTGATAATTTTTCCTTACTGACTGTAACACAAAAAACTTGGTTTTGAAATTCTTTAATATGCTTAATAGGTAACATTAAGTATTATACCATTCCCCACTTAAACTGTAAATTCTTTGAAGGCAGAGATAATTTTATGTGAAATGATCTTCCCAAGCACTTAGCCCAGAAACCTGTACATAGGATGGCATTTAATAAATATTTTCTGAATCAATCAATAAACATTTATTAAGTTCCCACTATGTGCCAGGCACTGTGCTAAGTACCAGTGATAAAGGTACAAAGAATGAAATCATCTCTACTCACAAGGAACTTATAATGAGGGAGACAATGAGTACATACAATTATTTGCAGCATAAAGAGTAGTTAAATAAAACTACTTTAGGAAGCAGTATACAAGCATTTGGTGGGGGGAGGGTCTCAAACAGAAAGATTTCATATAGAAGACTGGTTAAGCAGCATCTTAAACAAAGAGAGGGATTCTATGAGGTGAAGGTTAGGAAGGGAGAATCCTAAATGAGGAACAGAGAGAAGGCCAGTTTGGCTGAATCACTGTGCAGAAAGGAGGAGTAATGTCCAATGAGGCTGAGACAGATTGTGCTAAGCTTGTAAAGGGGCTTGAATGCATATTGATATGTTGGTATCCTCTGGGAGATAAAAAGGATCTGAGTATGAAATGAAAAATACATCTGAATATGTATAGTACCTTTTCTTTGAATGATAAAAACATTTCATTACTTAATAACTGCATACTAAAGGAAAGAATCAGAATTCCAACTAACAGATAAGAGAAACAACAAAAAGCAAAATCATAGAGGTAAGTAATAGGCACTGATTCAAACAGGAACAGTTGAATATGCATGAATATGATATAAATTTAACTCTAACCCCTAAATATATATAAGTTGAAGTTGTCAGAAATATAATATGGATCAATTCTTACATGAAGTTTCTATGTTCTCCAGAGTCTATAGTCATGCTCTAAATATAGAAAGTTCTAAACACATGTTTAATATTGTCTTTATGAGACTGATAGGTAAATAAACAGCAGACTATCACATAGGAAGCAAAAAATAATATAATCAAAATCCTGAGTTAAATAGGAGATCCATTTTTGAAAAACACTTTATAACCTCTAACTATGTAACTGGAAACACTAAACCTACAGAAAACTGGGACTTATGGGACATGCAAGTTATTTAACTTTAGTACAATGTTTTACATTTAATACATTTAATTTTCAAAGTACATAGCCCACAAAATAAGAGCAAAAAGGATTGCTGAAGATAGGCAAAGAAAAGTAAGAAGTATTGAGAAGTTGGCTCAGTCTCCTTTCACTACATAAACTGAAGATTTAAAGCAATGAAAAAGCCTTCCACCTGTTTATAATTTACCCCAAGTCAGTTAGAAATCAGAATGCCTAACACTTGAGATCTTTGAGAAGGTTAATTTTGTCTAAGATAGGAGAGGTGAGGAAATTCTGATATATGGGGACATTTAAGGAAATGGTACGTCTGTGTGGAAAGTGGGGGGTCTCTGAACAGACAGCAGGTAGCATGAAGCTACTAGGTACTATGTGGAAGCAGGTAAGAGGATGGTTAAGAAGTGAAAATGGGATGAAGAAAGAATGTTTGAGGGTACAAAAGACCCTCAAAGCTTTATCCATTTTGGAATTTTGTTTAGGGCCCTATATGTATCAACTACTAGCTGAAAATAATCCTTAGGCTGCATTTGCAAATGCTTGGCATGCATGGCTTAGTTAGTTTGGTGGTACAGTGGATAGGGATTTGGACTTAAAGTCCAGAAAGACCCTAGTTCAAATCTTGCCTAAGACACTAGGTTTGTGAGATTGGTCAAGTCACCTCTACCAGACTCGGCTTCCTCATCATTTATAAAATGGGGATTATAATAATACCTACCTCACAGGGCTGTCATGAGGATCAAACAAGGTAACACATAAAGTGCTCTGCAAACTTTAAAGCCTTATGTAAATGCTAGCTTTATATGTGCTGGTGACTTTCAATGCTCAATACAACACAAAAATGTAACGGAAAATATTGTCTCAGTTGAAACTGTGGTTAAATTGAAGGTAAAATCAATATATTAAAGAAAAAATCTCTAAAAATAATTCCTAGTTTGCATTATGAAAATGATATTCACATATATAAATACGTGTAAGGTGTTTTTTTGAAGAGTAAAAATATTTATCCTACTCATCCTTTTAGCAGTAGTGTGACCCAAAGTAAAACAAATGAAACATATATAATTGGGCTGCAATAAAATAGTTCTTAGTTCCAACCATACATCTATAACAAAGATATACCTGGTTCAGCAAAGTTTCGAAGAGGATCATCTCCCATTACCCAGCCATTATGTGCCATGAAGAAACAACTTTTATCTGGGTGATTAATAAATGTTTGTTCTTCTGCAAGTGTCATTTCTCCAAATGGGAAAGTAAAGTACCTATGAAGATATAATTCAATATTAAGGCAATGCAAAAAAGAATTTAGGACAAAATTTCAAACAATCAGTGTGAAAATTAAACTTTTAAGCCTTCAGAATAAATAAAAGTAGTTTTCATGTTATTTATAGGAAATAAATTTCAATATAAACCACATAGGAATTATTTTGACATGTAGCACTTTGAGTTGGAGTTCAGGGTAAAAAAGATTAGGAATAACTTTTCTTTTTTTGTTCTGGATTTGCATTTTCATCAGCATAAGGAACTTCCAAACTGAACAATATGGACATGGGAAATCTAAGACTTACAGATGGGCCTGGGACACAAAAAAGTGGTCACAAGTTATTTTGTATCTGAGGCAAAATCTGAATACAAGGTTTCCTCAATCTAAGGACAGATCTCTCTCTCTCTCACTCCCCGCTGCGCCACCCCCTGTCAATAGTTGACAGAGCTCTTTACTAATTCTCTCACTGGATTCCCAGGACAATTCTGTGAAGGTGATGAAAATATTATCACTATTTTATAGATAAGAAAGGGGTTCAAGTCCAGAGTTCAGTAGCTTTCCCAGGCTCCCAGAGCTACTGAGGGCACAACTAGGGTTTGAACCAATGTCCTCTGACTCTAAATTCAATGCTCTCACTACTTTTGGTCAAAGATTATAAAAATTATGATCTATTACATTAGACCATGAAAAATTATGCAGAGAATTTTTAAGTAGCCCAGAAAGCTGTCATCCAGTTGTACAGGTGAGTAATAAAAGCAAGCTTTTACTCCCTAAATATTTCTTTGGATTACTCCTGCCACATAGTTCTTCATTCCTGCTTCTATTTTGGTGAATGCCAATGTACTAAGCCACAAAACCATGCTGACTTGGTCCACTACAAATTTATTTTATCCAATATCAATAAGGCTCTCATTCCAATCCTTTCACTCTTGTGTGACTGATCCTACACCCTTCCCCACAGTGTCAATTATCAAATGAGAGAATAAACATATTGCACAGTTCTTGGTACATGGTAGGTGTTTAATAAATGCATGCTCCCTCTATCCCACATCATCTCCTATTATCTTCGATTCTTCATTACCCTCTCTTCCTTTTCTCCTGTCTCAAGAGTACTGATATGGTACCTGCCTTTCCCTACTGATTCCAACCCCCTGACTTATGCCATTAATGCTCTCCTATTGCTTCTAAGAGTTTGTTCCTTTGGTAATCAGATAATCTCATTTTCTAATATGAATTTCTCCTTATCCATAAACTCTTTCCCTTGTGAAAAACATGTCCCAACCTTAGAAACTTTCATCTGACTCTAACATCGCCTCAAGCTATTGTCCTATATCTTTTCCCCTTTTCCAGCCAAAATTTCCCAAAAAGCTTGTCTACTAACTGCCTGCCAAACTATCACCTCCAATTCATTTCTCACCCTCTTGAAATACTACCCAGTTCAAAGTACTCTCTCAAAATCACCAAAGTTATCTTCATTGCTAAATCCAATAGACTTTTCCAAGTCCTCACAAAGCAATTAACTAACACTTATTTTATTTGTTTTTCCAATTTTTTTTAACATTTTTATTTAAAGTTTTGAGTTCCAAATTCTATCCCTTCTTTTTCCTCTCCCCAATCCCTGAGAAGTATTTGGATATAGGTTATATATATATGCAAATATATAAAACATTTCCATATTATTCATTTTGTATCAGAGGACCTGAATAAAAGAAAAAAAATTAAAGAAAGTGAAAAACAGCATGCTTCAGTTCATATTCAACCAATATCAGTAATAAACATTTATGAAGTACCCTACCATGTACCAGGCACTGCCTAGGCACTGGGAATACTGACACAAAAGTTGGTAGGGATAACTAAACTAATGATGGAATTGGGATCCAAAAATATTAGCTAGTTTAACTGGCAGAAGCCAACACAAATCCTTTCCTAAGTAACATATATTTTGGGGTAACTGCATTCTATTGTTTCTGGTTTTCCCTTGTCTAATCTGTTCCACTGATCTACTTCTCTGTTTTCAAATAACCAGTCCCAAATAGTTATGATAACTGCTGCTTTACAACAGAGTTTGAGATCTGGAATGGCTATCCTCTCTTCGTTCCCAATTTTTTTCATTATTTCCTTTGATATTATACATCTTTTATTTCTCCAAGTGAATTTCATCATTTTATTGAGATCTAAAGTATTCCTTTGATAGTTTGATTAATATAGCATTAAAACTTTAGATTAGCTTTGACAGTAATGTCACTTTTATTATGGCACAACCTAGCCATGAGCACTGAAATAGTCCTCCAGTTATTTAAGTTAGTTTTTATTTCTTTAACTTTGTAACTATATCTATACAAGTCTTTTGTCTGCTTTGGTAAACTGATTCTCAGATATTTTATGTATTTTGTAGTAATTTAGAAGAATTTATACAATTATAGCAATATGGTAAAGAAAAACAATTTTGAAAGACTTTAAAGAATTCTGATCCATGATATATGATCAAGCAAGTCTCCAGGCATCTCCTGACAAAGATGTACAAAGAGGCATACATCTTTGAACACTGCCACTGTGTATTATTTTTCTATGCTCATTTCTAACAAGGGTTTTTCCTTTTCCTTTCTTTCTCTCTGTTTTTAATGAGGTGAAGAAGGGCAGCAATAGTTATGCCAAAAAAAGAGGGCCACTGAATCTTTTTTACAAATGCACAGAAAACAGAAAAAATTCAGAATACGGGAGCACAAACAAGTAGAGCAGTTTTGGAAGTAATGAGCAGAATTTTTCTATTTTAAAAATTATGAAATGGGAATTCAGGGTTTCATAAAGAAGCCTCTTTCTGTGTTCTTATGTATGGAAATTCTCTTTTTTGGTGACTAGGTTCAGAATAATGAGAAAAGAAATATTGCAAATAAACTCTACAAACTTATTTCAGGTTTCTAATATTTTGTACCACTTTCACCACCACATTAACTGTGTTAAGAGCACAGCACAAGTTTCATGCATGCACACACACACACACTCAAAAACACATACAAAACTACATAATAATAAAATTTAGTGAACAGGAAAATGTAATTTTTACCACTAAGAACAACAGTTTCAGGGTTAGCATTGGTGAGTATTAAAAATTATTTAGTAGTTTTGTAGTTTTTAGAAATCACAATATAAACAGTACTCATGAACTTGTTTCAACTAAAGAAGTATATAATGTAAATTACCAAACTCAACACACATGCCAATATTAAATGTTGTCTAAATTATTTCTATTTCAGTTATTAAAATTCACACATCAAACATTTAAGTAAATCTGAAAAATAAACAGGACTATAAAGTTAAATGCAATTGAAAGAGACAAAACAAACAGAATACCTGGTAACTAAAGGATGTTTTCTTGTAACAGGACCTAGTTTAGGACCATGGCCAGCCAGTCGTTCATAAAACACATTTCCCAAAATACAATTAACTGCCTGAAAGTCATTAAAGTTTATGTTACTTCAGCAAACAAACAGTAATAAAATTCAAAGAAAGAAACAAAACAACAGTAAAATAAACAAAACCTGTTCCTGATGGTAGTTTATTTGACGAAGTTTCTCTGCATTCAATTCTTCAATTCTTTTACGGAACCAGTTGCAGCACTCATCAATTGCAGGTGGTCCACTGCTAAAAGAGATACAACAATATAAAAATTATTATTTAATGAGTTTACAAAATAACT
This sequence comes from Pseudochirops corinnae, assembly GCA_028646515.1. Classification (NCBI taxonomy): domain Eukaryota; kingdom Metazoa; phylum Chordata; class Mammalia; order Diprotodontia; family Pseudocheiridae; genus Pseudochirops; species Pseudochirops corinnae. The sequence continues at coordinate 56,511,055 of CM053586.1, forward strand.
ATCTGTTGAGACAATGCTTCTGGTAAGAATAATATATAGGTATAATCTGTGTGCCCTTTAGATTTGCTTAACAAATAGTTCCTTAATGACTCATAGATATCATACAGATAAGGTGCCTTCCCTGTGGAATGGGAGGGAGTCAAGGATCCTTGGGCACACAGCCTGAGAGAATGATACGAGGACAACATACTTACGAGGGGAACACATACATGATAAATTTGTCCTGGCCAAAATAATGGCTTAGTTAAATGGAGAAGGACTACATTTTAATTAGGAGGCTTAAATAAAAACTACTTTATTGGTCAGTTAACTTTTAGAATATTTTGAATTCTTGTGCATGTTTTAAGCTTAATTATTTCCCTTGTAATTATCAAACCCTTCCAATTTTATTTTATATTTTTGCTTTTTGGAGTGGGGAAGGCAGGGTAATTGGAGTTAAGTGACTTGCCCAAGGTCACAGGCTAATAAATGTTAAGTGTCTGAATCTGGATTTGAACTTGGGTCCTCCTGACTTCAGTGTGGGTGCTCTATTCACTTTGCCACCTAGCTGCCCCTAAAGAGTTTAATTAACTAAATGCCTGACTATAAAGTTTAAGTCTAAAAGGGGAAAGCACAATGAAGTGCTGAGTTACAGGGTATTCAAAACAAAAATGTTTAGGTAAAATGAGGAAGTGAGAGGCAACCACAGTAGGTTATTCAAACTAGCATAACAACAGGACCCTAGAAGGGATCTAACCAGGACTCAGATCCCTTGGGAGGGATAAGAGCAATAAAATCCCACAAAACTTATTACCCAGCTAATTTAAAGGTCTCTGAAACTTGAAAAATATTACTAAAATAGTTATTTCACAGGAAAAATAGAGCTACATACTTATGTGGTATGAAAGTAGCTAAAGCAATGTTCATATCCACAGTACAACCGAGTCGTTTGTATTCTGGGTCCTGAATGATCTTAAGAAGCTGCTTTGGATCAGATTTTGTGACTGTTTTCCTGTTTTCTGAAAGAACAAGAAAATAACATAGTAAAAGGTTAAAATCCACAACTACATAAGACATGAACTATTTCTTTCAAAATCTTCATTTCATAATTCTTAGTTGCAAAAACAAAAATTTAGGTTTTCAAATCCCCTTGAAATTATATTGATAGTCTTATAGAGAGGTATATTTACGAAATTCCTTTAAGTTTGTGACTTATCTTTTACCTTGTGTAAGAAGGGCTCTAAATTGTTGCACTGTTTTGTTAACATCCACTTGAAAAAATTCCCAGAGCTGAACCTTTGGATAAATCTCCTCCCAAACTATTTTTCGGATACACTGTACAAAGAAAAAGACACACTTTTCACAGGGCAATAAAAAAAAAAAAAAAAGCAAACATGTATCACATGCAGTACCAATTCTAAACTATGTTACAATAATTATTTGCTATAATTTGTTTCATCATAAATTTTGTTACTTTTGTTCTGTCACAAATTGTGTTATTATGTTTTCAGTTAGGTGTATCTTTAGACATACTAACATTCATTTGCTGGTCATTTTCAATCAAAGCTGGTAGTCCTTTTTCTTTGTATTTTCCTTCTGAAACATCACATGTAAAGTGCCAAAGTGCCCTGTCCAGGACCCAAGCTGGCTTCAGGTGTGGAGAATTCACTAGATTATACGCACATTCCGGATGCTCCTGGATCCATTTACTATTAGCAGCTTATTGAAAAGGGAAACAAAAAAGGAAAAGCTTATAACAAAATTAGCTTTTATTGTTTCTAATTGTATTTAATTTCTGTTGTATTTAACCCTGTTTACCTCAATTTCTTCATCTATAAAATGAGCTGGAGAAAGAAATGGCAAACCACTTCAGTATCTTGCCAAGAAAACCCCAAATGGTGTTACAAAGAGTCAGACATGAGTGAAATGACTTAACAACAAATTACCATTACCCTTTAAAAATATTATAGGTTGAATTTTCTATACATAATCCAACATGATTATTTAAACTTGGTATCTATGCAAGTATTGCCCATGAACTCATTTGCTCTTTTGCACAAGTGTGCCTAGATGATCCTCATGGTAAAAATGTTTTTCTAACAATAAACTCATTTATCTATTTAATGCAATGGCACATGATTTTACTACCAAATACTGTAAGGGTTCTTCAGTAGGATGGACAACAATGAGACTGGCAAAGTGCTAGTTAAAGGAAACAGGACCAAAGAAGAACAAGGATGAAAGTCGTATTTCATGAATCATTCATAATAATAAAATGCTAACTTTAAAGTGAGCAAAGAAACATTTTCACTTTTATATAAAATCAAATTGTATATCCTGAAACATAACCAAATATGGTTAAAAGCAAAGTATGAGTGTAATTCCTGGACCAGGGGTGGGGAATCTGTGGCCTCAAGATCACATGTGGCCCTCTAGGTCCTTCAACTGAATCCAAACTTCACAGAATAAACTTTAATAATCATGTTAAAAATATTTTCACATTAGTCAAGTTGTGAAAGAAGAATTGGAACAAAATGGAAAAACCATGAGAAAGAAAAAAACAAAAAAAGTGAAAATAGTGTGCTTTGATCTACATTCAGACTCCATGGTGCATTCTCTGGATGTGGATAGCATTTTCCATCATAAGTCTTTTGTAACTGTCTCAGATCATCGTATTTCTAAGAAGAGCTAAGTTCCTCACAGTGTTGCTGTTACTGTGTACGATGTTCTCCTGGTTCTGTTCACTTCATTCAGCATCAGTTCATCTAAGTCTTTCCAGATTTTTCTGGAATCTGCCTGCTCATAAATGATGAAAAGAAATGCTTCATTTCTTTCTCTCTCTTTTTTTTTTTTTGGCTTTTTTTGGAGAGGGGAAGGCAGGGCAATTGGGGTTAAGTGACTTGCCCAAGGTCACACAGCTAGTAAGTGTTAAGTATCTGAGATCGGAATTGAACTCAGGTCCTCCTGACTCTAGGGCAGTGCTCTATTCACTGTGCCACTTAGCCATCCCTGCTCATTTCTTATAACACATTAGTAGTCCATTACATTCATAAGCCACAACTTGTTCAGCCATTCCCCAACTGATGGGCATTCCCTCAATTTCCAATTCTTTGCCACCACAAAAAAAGAGCTGCTATAAATATTTTTGTGTATGTGGGTCCTTTCTCCTTTTTTATGATCTCTTTTAAAACACAGACCTAGAAGTGGTATTGTTAGATCAAAAGGTATGAAGTTTTATAGCCCTTTGGGCATAGTTCCAAATTGTTCTCCAGAATGGCTGGGTCAGTTCACAACTCCACCAACAATTCACTAGTGTTCCAATATTCCCACATCTCCAACATTTATTTTTTTCCTTTTCTGTCAAATTAGCCAATCTGATAGGTGTGAGGTGGTACCACAGAGTTGTTTTAATTTGTATTTCCCTAATCAAGTGATTTAGAACATTTTTTATATAACTATAAATAACTTTAATTTCTTCATCTGAAAACTGCTTGTTCATATTTCTCTGACCATCTATCTAGGGCAGAATGACTTGTATTCTTATAAATTTGATTAGTATGTTTTAAAAAAATTTTATTTATTTATTTTCTTGTTTACTTCATTCATTTCCACAAAATTTTGAGTTACAAATTTTCTCCCCTTCTTTCTCCCACCCAACACCCAAAACAGCCATCCCATTGTATAACCCTTCCCCCAATCTGTTCTCTCCTATGTCTTCCCCCATCTCCTCTCTGACTTTCCGGTAGGGCAAGATGGATCTCCCTACCCCAGTGCCTGTTTATCTTAATTCCCAGTTGCATGTAGTTAATACATTCTTATACATTTGACTTAGTTCTCTATATATTTTAGAAATGAGGTCTTTCTCAGATACACTGACTATAAAAATTGTTTCCCAGAGCTTTTTGTTTTCCTTATAATCTTGGTTGTGGTGGTTTTGTTTGTGCAAAACCTTTTTAATTTAATGTAATGAAAATTATCCATTTTGCATTTCATATTGTTCTCTATCTCTTGTTTAGGCATAAATCTTCCCTTCTCCATAGATCTGATAGGTAAATTATTCACAGTTCTCCTAACTTGTTTATGGCATCATCCTTTATGCCTAAATCATATACCCATTTTGACCTTATCTTGGTATATGGTATGAGATGTTGGTATCTATGCCTAGTTTCTAGCATATTATTTTCTAGTTTCCCCAGCAGTTTCTCTCAAATATTGAGTTCTTATCCCAGAAGCTGGAGTCTTTGGGTTTATCAATCAGTAGATTACTATAGTCATTTACTATTGTGTGTTGTGTACCTAATCTTTTCCACTGATCCACCACTATTTCTTAGGCAGTATCAAATAGTTTTGATGATTGCTTCCTTAAAAGTTAGTTTTAGATCTGGTATGGCATGCCACCTTCCTTTGCGTTTTCTCCCCATTAATTCCTTTTACATTCTTGATCTTTGTTCTTCCAGATGAATTTTATTATTTTTTTCTAGCTCTATCAAATAATTTTTTGGCAGTTTGGTTGTGAAAGCAGTGAGTAAGTAAATTAATTTAGGCAGAATTATCATTTTTATTATATTAGCTTAGCCTCCCCAAGAGTAAATGATTTTTTCCCTACTGTTTAGATCTGATTTTATTTGTGTGAAAAGTGTTTTGTAATTGTGTTCATATAATTCCTGGGTTTGTCTTGACAGGTAGACTCAAATATTTTATATCGTCTATAGTTATTTTAAATGGCATTTCTCTATCTCTTGCTGCTGGACTTAGCAATATTTAGAAATGCTGGTCATTTATGTGGGTTTATTTTATATCCTGCAACTCTGCTGAAGTTTTTAATTATTTCAAGTAGATTTTTGGTTGATTCTCTAAGTATACCATCATATCATCTGCAAGGAGTGATCATTTTATTTCCTTGTTGACTATTCTAATTCCTTTAATTTCTTTTTCTTCTCTTATAGTGCTGAAGCTAGTATTTCTAGTACAATGTTGAATAATAATGGTGATAATGGGCATCCTTGTTTCACCTTGGATCTTATTTAGAAAGCTTCTAGCTTATCCCCATTACTTATAATGCCTGCTGATGGTTTTAGATACTGCTTATCATTGTGAGAAAAACTCCATTTATTCCTGTGCTCTCTAGTGTTTTTAAATAGGAATAGATGCTGTATTTTGCCAAAAGTTTTTTCTGTATCTTTCGTGATTTCTGTTAGTTTTGTTATTGATATGGTCAATTATACTGATAATTTTCCTAATATTGAATCAGTCCTGCATTCCTGGTATAAATCCCATTTTGTCATAGCGTATTATGCTTGTGATAAATTGCTGTAATCTCTTTGCTAACATTTTATTTAGAATTTTTGCATCAATATCCATTAGGGAAATTGGCCTATAATTTTCTTTCTCTATTTTGGTCAGTGATTCTCAACCTTCCTAATGCCACGACCCTTTAATACAGTTTCTCATGTTGTGGTGACCCCTGACCATAAAATTATTTTTGTTGCTACTTCATAACTGTAATTTTGCTAATGTTATGAGTCATAATGTAAATATCTGATATGCAGGATGTATTTTCATTGTTACAAATTGAACATAACTCACAGGTTGAGAACTGCTGATTTTGATTCTTCTTGGTTTAGGTATCAGCATCATATTTGTGTCATAAAAGGAATCTAGTAGGACTCCTTCTTTGCCTATTTTTCCAAACAGTTTATATAGTATTGAATTAATTGTTCTTTAAATGTTTAGCACTTTTAAATCCACCTGGCCCTGGAGATTTTTTCTTAGGGAGTTCATGGATGACTTGTTCAATTTCTTTTTCTGAGATGGGGTTCAGTATTTTACTTCCTCTTCTGTTACTCTGTTAATTATATTTTTGTAAATATTCATCCATTTCACTTAGAATGTCAGATTTATTGGAATGTACTTGGGCAACATAGTTCCTAATTATTGCTTTAGTTTCCTCTTCATTGGTGGTGAATTCACCCATTTCATTTTTGATACTGGTAATTTGGTTTTCTTTTTTTAATCAAATTAACCAACGGTTAATCTATTTTATTGTTTTTCCCCCATAAAACCAGCTCTTAAATTGATTAATTAGTTCAATAGTTTTCTTTCAATTTTATTAATCTCTTCTTTGATTTTCAAAATTTATAATTTGGTATTTAATTGGGGATTTTTAATATTCTTTTTCTAGCTTTTTTAGCTGAATGCCCAATTCACTGATTTGTTCTTTCAATATTTTATTCATGTAAGCATTTAAAGATATAAAATTTCCCCTAGGAATTGCTTTGGCTGCATCCCATAAATTTTGGTTTGTTGTCTCATTGTTGCTACTCTCTTTGATGAAATTCTTGATCATTTCTATGTTTTGTTGTCTGACCCATTCAATCTTTAGGATTAGATTTAGTTTCCAATTAATTTTTAATCTATCTTTCCGTGGCCCTTTATTACATGTAATTTTTATTAAATGATCTGAAAAGGATGCATTTCAGATTTCTGCCTTTCTGCATCTCATTGTGAGGTTTTTATGCCCCAATACATGGTCAATTTTTGTGTGGGTGCCATGTACTGCTGAGAAAAAAGAACATTCCTTCCTATCCCCATCCAATTTTCTCCAGAGATGTATGTCTAACTTTTCTAAAAGTTCATTTACCACCTTCTTTCTTGTTTATTTTGTGGTTATATTTATCTAGTTCTGAAGTGGGAGGTTGAGGTCCCCCACTAGCACAGTTTTGCTATTTTTTCCTGTAACTCATTTAACTTCTCATCTAAGAATGTGGACACTATAGCACTTGGAACATATGTGTTTAGTACTGATATTAACTTCTCTGTTTATGGTATCTTTCAGCAAGATGTAGTTTCCTTACATTTTTAAAAATTAGATCTACTTTTGCTTTTAGATCAGGATTGTTACCTTTGCTTTTTTTTAAACTTCAGCTGAAGCATACTGTATTCTGTTTCAGCCTTTTAACTTTATTCCGTGTATATCTCTTTGCTTCAAATGTGTTTTTGTAAACAACATACTCTAGGATTCTGGTTTTTAATTCAATCTGCTATCCATTTCCATCTTATGGAAGAATTCATCCCATTCACACTCACAGTTATGATTACTGTGTAGTTCCCTCCATTCTATTTTTCCATGTTTATACTTTTCTCTCTTCTTTCAACCTGTCTCTTCTGACCACTGTTTTGCTTCTGACCTGTCTTCCTTCAATCTGTCCTCTCTTCTATCAGAGTTCCCTTTCCCTTCCTGCTTCTCTACACGGTAAGATAAATTTCTATACCCAAATGAGTGTGTATGCTGTTCCCTCTTTGGGCCAAAACCAATGACAGTAAAGTTCAAACAATGCTCACCCCCTCCCTTCTTTCCCTACAATCTTTTGAGCCTCTTCATGTGATATATTTTACCCTATTTTGCTGCCCCTTTCTTCTTCTCCCAGTACAGTCCTTTTGTCCACCCCTTAATTTTTTTATATTATCACATCAAAGTCACCTTATACTCACACCCTCTATATGTATTTTTTAAAACTGCCCTCATAGAGATATAGATCTTTCAATTTCTATTTTGCCCTCTGGTTCTAAAATATCAGGGCAATTTTCATTGAGAATTTCTTGAAGGATGATTTCTAGGCTCTTTTTTTTGATCATGGCTTTCAAGCAGAACAATAATTTTTAAATTATCTCTCCTGGATCTATTTTCCAGGTCAGTGGTTTTTCCAGTGAGATATTTCACATTGCCTTCTATGTTTTCATTTGTTTGGATCTATTTTATAGTATCTTTATTTCTCATAAAGTCATTAGCTTCCATTTGCTCCAATTTAATTTTGAAGGAATTATTCTCTTCAGTGA
>CM053586.1:56518969-56533874 GCA_028646515.1 Pseudochirops corinnae
TCTTTAAGGCATTCTTCTCATTCCCTTTTTAGGCCTCTTTTGCCATTTGAGTTAGTCTATTTTTTAAGGTGTTATTTTCTTCAGTCAGGTTGCTGACTCCCTCTTCATGATTTTCTTGCATCATTCTCATTTCTCTTCTCAGTTTTTCTTCCACTTCTCTTACTTGATTTTCAAAATCCTTCTTGTGCTCCTCCATGGCCTCTAATCAGTTCATTTTTTCCCTGGAAGCTTTTGATGCAGGAGTTCTGACTTTTATTGTCTTTCTCCCATTCCATGCTTTGATCTTTTTTGTCCCCCAAAAAGGATTCTATGATCTGTTTGTGCTTCCTCATGCTGCCAGTCAATTACTTGATGTTTGAGCTCTTTGCAATGGTAGAACTTTGCTTCCAGATAGGAGAACTTTGTCCCAAATTGCTGGGGTTTTCACCAATGTTGTCAGAGGTCTGAGGAGGGTGCCCTCTCTACAGACACGACCCTGGCAAACTGATGGTTCTCACCCCAGGACCACTGCCCAAGAAAGCGACCCAGATCCAAGCAGGTCAAAGCAAGAGTAATTACCCTCTGAATTGTTCCCCCTCTGATCTGTAGGCCAGGAGCTCCTGAGACAGCCACACAGCAGATGCTGCAGCCACTGTGACTCCGCCACCTCTCACCCCAGGGGCAGGGGCCAGACCACGCCCTTCTTTTCCAACAGAGTTCCCCACTGACCTTTTACTTTCTTTTTGGAATTTATGGGTTGAAAATTCTGGAAATCACCAAAGCTGCTGGTGATTCACTCTACTGAAGTCTGCTCCAGCCGCTGCTGCCTCCCCAGGGCCAAAATCACGCAGCTCATGTGGGACTGTGTTCAGCTCCCAGCGTGCTGCAATGAACCCTTCCTGTCGGTCTGCCGGGATGCCTTCAGCAGGAAATTTGTTTCTGTAGCTCTAAAATTTGTTTAGGCATATTTCATAGGTATTTGAGGTGATTGTGGGGGGGAAGTCACAGAATTTCCTTCTTCTACTCCGCCCTCTTGGCTCTGCCCCCTAGAGATACAGATCTTAAGAGTTATACATATCAAAGAGAAAGAGAAAAAGTTTTAAAAAGAGTTATACATATCTTGCCATATAGGGATGTAAACAGTTTAACCTTATTGAATAACATGTTTTGTTTTTTCCCTTTTTATGCTTCTCTTGAGTCTTGTATTTGAAGATTGAATTTTCTGTTCACCTCTGCTCTTTTCATTAGGAAAGGTTGAAAATCTCCTATTTCACTGAATGATCATCTTTTCTCCTGAAAGACTGCTCATTTTTTTTTTTTTGACTATGCTCATTTTTGCTGGGTAGTTGATTCTTGGTTGTAATCCAAGCTCCTTTGCCTTCTGGAATATCATATTCCAAGCCCTCTGATCCTTTAATGTAGAAGTTGCTAAGACCTGGGCAATCCTGACTGTGGTGCCTTGATATTTGAACGGTTTCTTTTTGGGTGCTTGCTGTATTTTCTCCTTGACTTGATAATTCTGGAACTTGGCTACAATATTCCTTGGAGTTTTCATTTGGGGATCTCTTTCTGGAGGTGATTGCTGCATTCATTCATTCATTTACTTATTTATTTTTGCTGTATTCTTTCAATGACTATTTTACTCTGTTTCTGATACCTCAGGACAGTTTTCCTTAATAATCTCTTGAAAGATGCTGTCCAGGCTCTTTTTTTGATCATGGCTTTCTGGCAGTTCAATAATTCTTAAATTATATCTCCTGGATCAATTTTCCAGGTCAGTTGTTTTTCCAATGAGGCATTTTACATTTTCTTCTATTTTTTTTTTATTCTTTTGATTTTGTTTTGACTAATTTTGAGGTCTCATAGTCATTAGTTTCCACTTGCCCAATTTTAATTTTTAAGGAATTATTTTCTTCAGTTAGCTTTTGTACCTCCTTTTCCATTTGACTAATTTTACTTTTTAACTAATTATTTTCTTCAATGGATTTCCCTTCCATTTGGCCAATTGTGTTTTTTAAGGAATTGTTTTTTTCAGTCAATTTTTGTCCTTCTGTTTCCAAGTTACTGACTCTTGAATATCTCTTATTTCTTTCCCTAATTTTTCTTTTACCTCTCTTCTTTGATTTTAAAAATCCTTTTTGAGCTCTTCCAAGGTTTTTTAGACTTGAGATCAATTCATTTTCCCCTTTGAGGCTTTTCATGTAGGAATTCTGACACTGTTGTCCTGAGTTTGTGTTTTGATCTTCCCCGTTGCCATATTAGCTTTCTATGGTCAGGGCTTTTTTCTTTTTTTTTTTTTGTTTTGCTCATTTTAAAATCTATTTTGTGACTTGTAAAGTTGAGCTCTGTTCCTAGGGCGCAGGTGTGGTGCTGTCCTGACCTTCTTGTGCTAAGGGTCAGGGGCCTGTCACTGGTTTTCTACACTCGGACCTCAGTTACTGGTGGCTTGCCCACTGTACTGGGGTGGCCCAGTCTTGTCCCACCTGTTGTGCCCTGGATTCCAGGACTGGCAGTTTATCTTCTGCAGTGGGGCTGAAGATTTCACAGCTGGCCTGCTGAGCCAGGACCAACAGGCCTCAATTGCTGATCTATCCCATGCATAAGCGCCTCCTGCTTGCTTGCCCAGACACTATAATGGACAATGTTCCCCCTTTTACCCAAGTGGGAAAAGCCTTTTTTGACATCCTAAATTATCAAAAACTGGAAAATTGTTTCACTTCATCTTTTTTCTAGGTTTGGTCATCCCAGAATCCATTTAGAACAGTGGTTCTCAACCTGTGGGTTGCAACTCCTTTGGGGGTCAAATGGGGTTGCCTAAGACCATCAGAAAACACGTATTTCCAATGGTCTTAGGAACTGAGTCCCTGCTTCTCTATCTATCTCCAGGCGGGTCCACCCACATGCAGATAACACCCACATATGAGTATTAAAGGGTCACAGTATTAGGAAGATTGAGAACCACTGATTTAGAAGCTTGATTTATCATTGTTTCCAAGGAAAACTGGGAAGAGCTCAGTAGACTTCCTGGCTTTTCTCTGCCATTTTGGCTCTGCCTCCCCTTATAGTTCTCTTAACTCCTGTGTTTGAACTTCAAAGCTTCTATAAGAGCTCTGGGCTTTTCACCAGAAACATAGGTAAATCCTCTATTTCATTAGAAGCCCATTTCATCCCCTGTAGAGTTATATTCAGATTGCTAGGTAAGTTACTCCTGAATGTAAGTTAATTTATCCTTTGCCTTCTGGAATATCATATTCTTAACTCTCTGTTCCTTTACAGTGGTAACTGCTAAACTGAATATGATCCTCATTGTGACTTCTCTCATCATTAGAATTTTTTCTTTCTGGCGGCTTAAAATATATTTTTTTCTTTGACCTAGAATCTCTTGATTTTGGCAATAATGTTCCTGGGAGTTTGCATTTTGGAGGTTTCTTTCAGTAGGTCACTGGAAAATCCTTCTATTTCTACTTGATCTTCTGGCCCTAAGGAAGCTGGACAGTTTTAAGATTTCTTGAAATATGATGTGTAGGCTCTCTTTTTGGCCATGACTTACAGGTTATCGAATTAATTTAAAATTTCTTTTTCTCCTCAAACCTAGATTAGCTGTTTTTGCTATGAGACCCAGGGTACAACAGGTGGGACAATATATTTTTTTTTCGGTCTTTGTTTTAACATTTCTCATTACACTATGGAATCATTATCTTCAATTTGGTCCATTTTGATTTTCAGGGAGTTTGTTACTTGGGAAAGGTTTTGTACCCTGTTGTTGTTTAGCACTGTCTGACTCTGTGACCCCGGGGATCATACTGTCCATCGGGTTTTCTAGGTAAAGATACTGGAGTGGTTTGCCATTTACTTCTCCAGTAGATTAAGCAAACAGAGGTTGTGTTTTGCCCACAGCTAATATGTGTCTTGTACTCTGGTCTTCTTGACTCTAGACCCAGTGGTTTATCCAGTGAGTCACCTAGTTGCCTCCTCATGCCAAGCTGCTAATTTCCTTTCCAATTCTTACATCCATAGTTCTAATTTTCTTTCTTTTTTATTTTTTTTGGGGGGGTTTTGAGGCAATTGGGGTTAAGTGACTTGTCCAAGATCACACAGCTAGCAAGTGTCAAGTGTCTGAGGCTGGACTTGAACTCAGATCCTCCTGATTCCAGGGTCAGTGTTCTATCCACTATGCCACCTAGCTGCTCTCTCATTTCCTTTCCAAGTTTTTCTCTTTATTGCTCTTATTTCATCTGTAAAAACATTTTAAACTTAAAAAACAAAACAAAAAAACAACTCTTGCTTCCTATCTTCCAAGAGTTTTAGTTGTACTTGTGCTTAAGCTATATTTTCTTTGAGGTTTTGTTGTGGAGGTTTTGGAGTTAATCTCTTCTGGTTTTGTGTCTTGAGCATCCCTGTCACCATATTAGTTCTTTATGGTGGGATTCTTTTTTCACTTGCTTATTTTTCCAACCTACTCTCTGACTTCAGACTTGATGTTGTGAGCAAATTCTATTAGCACTTTCTGGAGGGGGAGTCTGAGGCTGTCCTCTTGCTGCTTTTTTTGGTGGCATAGAGTACTGAGTTATTTTAGGATCAAAGGGGCAGCTCAGGCTGAGAACTTGCAAACTTTAATTGCTCAGAAAGCATTTTGATCCAAGGCAAAAATCTGATGGATGCCACTTTGGTGTGAGCTCTGTAAACTCCTGACCTGGATTTATTTCTGAGCAATTGTAGATTGCTACTAAACTCGGCCATTATCAGTTAGCTGGGAAACTCTACTGGTTCAGTGATAGCAAACTTCCCTTTGGTTATTTTTCTGTAGGCTTCAGACTGGGCTAGAAACTGGAACTGAGACCCTGTTGTGTTTTTGTGGTCCAGCAACATCACTGCTGCTTGTTTCCAAACTCCCTCTTTTCTCAGTACACTGCCTAGGGGCTACAATCTCTCCTTATCCTGAACACCAACCATCTCCTCAAAACAACCTAGATCTGTGACCTGGAACTGGGTCATGAGTGGCAAAATTTCTAGGCACTTATTCCCACACCCTGAATTGGTGCCCCAGTGCCCACAGCAATCAGGACCTTGTCTTGCCTTGATGTATAGCTTCTCCTTGCACTAGAGTGCCTTGCACAGCCATACTCCTGGCCAGAACTAATCCTTAGTGTCCATAGAGCTCTCTGTGCCAACTTGGGTTGGAAAAATGACTCACCCCTCCACTGGATTTCTCCTTCAGGATTTGGTCTGGTGCATTTTTTACATCTGTTTGGAGTTGGCGGAAGGGAATTTGCTTCACTTCTTGCACCACCACCATCTTGACTCAACCCTTTGCCAATTCTTCTAGTAGTTTGGATATAGTTTGTCTGGGTTGGGTGAACTGAGCTCATCAAAGGCACTAAGAGCTCTGTTACCATCTCCTTACTTATTTAGGATTTCAACTAGCTCCATGTTAGTAATGTATGTTCTAGGCCTTTCTATTCCAAAGATTATTCTCCTTGGCAAAGAACACAGAAGTAAATCAAGATAAATTAATGATTCATCTCTAGCATCATTCTGCTCAGTCTAGGGACATCCATTTTGGAGAGATCCAGGTTGGCTAACCTTTCTTATGTTCCTAGCTCTGCTTCTGATTTTCCAGACCTTGCCCCCAAGGGCTGCTGTCTCATCCTGCAAAGTCCTTAAATGCCTTGATGCCTTCTCACCCTCAAATGTCAATCTGTCATTCTGGAATTTTTCTCTCACTGGTGAATTCCTCCCTGATTCCCCATTTTGGGGAGGGGCCCAGGCTGGCAAACTTTCATTCTCTTCCCGGCTCTGTTTCTGAATTTCCAGATTTCACCACCATGCCATCCCAAAAGATACCTCACCCTACACCTTACATCTCCCTTTTATGTGTTGTTTTCCCCCTTTGAATGTAATCTTCTCAAGGATGTGACTCTCTTTGCTTTGTTTGTACTGATATCCTCAAGCTCAACACAATGCCTAGAATGTATTAAGTACTTAATAAATGCTTCCCAATTCCCTCTTTGATCCTCCTTTACCTAACTAAGCACTAAAAAAAATCCTTTTGTTGTCCTTAAAACTATTTCTGCAGGGGTCAGACTAAATTCATTCTGAACTCTGTTGTTTCTAAAGCTATTTTTTAAAGGATTATGCCTCATTTTAATGTTCATCTTCTACTATTCACCCTTGTGTGCCCATCTTCTGTACATGTCTTTTATAGATCAAATTTGGTTAATGAGTTCTCTGAGGATCCACCATCAGTCACATTAAATACTTCCCCTTTTTCTCATCAGAATTTCTTTTTGTGCCTTCAGAATTTCATTCATGAAATCACTGCACTCTGAGTTAGATTAGGCCCAGTTTTCCTCTCATCAAAAATCCTAAATTCTAAACCTCACCCTTAGAATTCCCAATATTTACAACTAAGTAACTAGTTTTGTATTGAACAAGTCTAGAACAGAATTTACCTTTGCTGGTTGTTTTTTTTTTTTTTTTATCTTCTAAATTTTTACCTTGCCATTAAAGCAAGTCAAGAAATTACTTGCTAGTCTAATTTTGGAAGAGGGAATACTTCTGCTTCCACCAACATAGAAATAAGTAAAGCCCTTCATTCTAACATGACTCCACGCTATTGTAATTAGTTTCCCCTACTCCTCATTTGCTATCAAGTAAAGAAGTCTGGTTTATCAAGTCAAAGAGGCTCAAATAATGACAAACTTTCCAAACAGCTGTATCAGTATAAATCAAAGAATAATCCTTATATATAAGGAATAATCCTTATATACACTACTGCTCACTGGTCTTTTTAATTAAACTTTCAGATCTTAAAAGTTACATGTTTTTTAACAGAATATTCCAGAACTTAAATCCAAACGAATATGTCATCTGTGAATGCTATAATTATTTCAAGCAGTGCTGCCATTGCTAAAAAACATTTTTTGAAACTTTTACTGTGGAACTGTCTTCATAGAACTTTAGCATATTCATCTTTGAGAGTTACAGTACTAGACTCAGGTTTGGAGTGAGAAGATTCTGGTTTGAGTCCTGAGTCTCCTCTTAGCTAGTATACTGGAATTCACTTCTTTTATATCATACACAATTTCTCAAACATGTAAAAATGTCTATATATTTAACATCTAAATGACAATCTGAATTTCTGAGACAGCGAATGCTTAGCAATTGCCATGTAAATGAATGAATGCTACTGATGTTGAAGAAACAAATCAAAAGTCTTCTCTTTTGACTCTGGGCAAATGTATTTTCTTGTATTTTGGTAGGTATCAGAACTTCTACTGAAGACTCTGACACTGTTTCAGGATAATAATGGGAAACAACCCTACCACTTCATGACTATTTACTATTTTCTTCAAATAACATAATATTTTATCCAGCCTTACTTACAAGGTCAAAAGTTAAGTCTATGTTTTCATTGTGTTCATTCAAGATGAATGACAATCTTTGCAGAAATTTTCCTCATGCTCAAATTTTCTGTTTTAATAAATTGTTTATCTGAACTGAACTCTTCATACTAGTATTTCCAAACTAATTTGGTCATAGAACACCTTTGGGCTTAAAATACAGTGAAAAAACTCTTAAGATTCTTGTCCAGGTGAAGGTTTAAAGTTATAGAATATTCTATTAATAAAAAGAGGCAAACTGAGGACATTTCACAACGAAAATATAGGAAATTAAACTTATTTATAAAGTCCCTGTTTTGTGGTATGCAATTACTATCTACCTAACTTCATATTTAATATGTATGGGGGTTTTTTTTGGAGCGGGGAAGGCAGGGCAATTGGGGTTAAGTGACTTGCCCAAGGTCACACAGCTAGTAAGTGTTAAGTGTCCTGGACCAGATTTGAACTCAGGTCCTCCTGACTCCAGGGCCGGTGCTCTATTCACTGTGCCACCTCACCGCCCCCATAATTAATATGTTAAAGGGGAAAATTAATTAGCACCGACATTCCCTCAACAAAGCCCTCCATTTTCACACTTTACTGAATGTAAGAACTCTATGGAACAAGCTTTTTAAATGTTTCACCAAGCTGTGGCAATGGGGTAGAGTGGCAGAATCAAAGGGGTAAGTAACCTTAAACCATGTCAAAGAAGCTTTGAAAGCTGAAACCACTTACCAAGGGACAGAGTCACAAAAAGTGTTCTTACTTCAAGGAAATCAACTCTCTTTACCTATAAGTACTGATGATTTTCAGCCAGATTGTACTACTTCACAAACTGGGGGTTGAATGGGGAGCAGCACTGGGCAGGAGAAGAAAACAACAATTCTACTACTTAATTTTGAATTGTTAATTTCCTTTCAATCATATCCTATTCTAATTACTTTTTGCTATTTGGGGAAAAAAATCCAGATATATGGCATCATACACCATTCTCCAAATGAACTGTTTATATGAATGAACCCAATTTCTGATCTTTTCACCATTTTGTGGGACAAATCAATTAACTTTGTGGGGCAAATCAATTAACATTCCTGGGTGTCAATTTCCTCATCTGTAAAATGAGCATGTTGGACTAGATGGATTCTGAGATTCTTTCCAACTTTTAATCTATGATCCTACGATTTTTTTATCCTAAATGACCAGGTAGCTATTTTGTACCAGCATAGAAATTCCCTACCTTCTTCACATCTTTCCTAAGAGTAATATTTTTGTTCATGACATTCATAGATTAATAGACATTTAGAGCTGAAAGGACTGAGATCATATAGCTTAGAAACTTTCAATTAAGATGGCAGCACATTTGGAGCTAAAGGAGTCCAGATCTACCATATAAACATCCCAATAAGTTCTAAACATACATGAGAAGGGATAATTATAAAGAAAACCAAGGAGAAAGGTCTATGAACTCCTCCATCTAGTCCAGGACTATACAAAAAGATTGCCAGAAACTTGTGGAGGTTCTGAGTGAAGACAAGACAAGGCAGGCAGAAGGCATTGCATGCAAGAGTCCCAGACTCACAGCAGGAGACAAAGTTGGACCATGACCCAGGCAAGCCCATGCCCAAGGCTTTGGGTCTCGTAGGAAGCCTGTTACCAACACAAATGACAACATTTGGTTGGGGCACTGGTCAAGGCAGAGTCAATTCCAGGTTTGTGACTAAGAAAGAGGAAAGAGACAGAAGAGGCCAAAACCCAAAGTCAAGCCACCAGGAAACTAAACCAGGAATAATTCCTGCAGGATGAGAGACCTAATCTTAGCCAGTGTATCCTAAACCAAGTAGGGCTTGCTTATATGAACTAAGAGTATAAGAAGAAGAATATATCCTAAACACAAAAACTCAATTCCAGAACTGAGGTTAATATATCAAACAAATATATTAAATAAAATATATTGAACAAAATTTTAAAAATATTATGGACTGAGTGTAGCCCAAGAGATAAAGCCAGCAGAAGAAAAACTAATACCATAAGTCTAAGTTCAATTTCAGATGAAAAAAATGACCTAGCAACAAAAATCTGTAAGAGAACCTGGAAGAAATGAAGCATGAGATTTAAGGAAAGAAAAGAATAAACATCTGTGAAAGGGGCAGGGAAAAGGGAACAGATGAAGTGCAGTAGAACAGAAATAGACTGCTTCAATAACAGATCACTAGTATTAAGTACACTCCTCTTTCACCAATCTTTGTAAAGAAGGGAGTATGTGGCAATGAGAGGAAAAAATAAGAGAACAGGATAGAGGAAAATACACAATTAGTCCATGGATAGGAATGAGATGAACTCACTCAAAATGAAAGAAGATAGCAGAATGAATTAAATGCAGAATCCAATACGTTGTTTAAATAAAACACATTTGAAACAAATATTTATACAGTTAAAATATGGGGCAAGAGCAAAATCTACTATGCTTTCAGTGAACAAAAAAGCAGGGGCAGCAATCATGATGACCTCAGGTAAAGTGGCAGCAAAAACTGGCCTGACTAAAAGAGACAAACAAGTAAATTATATTATGCTTAAAGATAATGAATCACATAGCAAATATTATCTCAGTTTACAGATAAGTAAATAGATTCTCGGAGGTCAAATGACTGCATCTCCATGTTGAATATCTTAACGTACAGACAAAATTGATATTCTCTGCTTTAAGTAATGCTCATTAATTTATATACACATAAAAATGAAACACTTTTCTAAAAAACAACAAATGCCAACTAATCATGTTATAAAGTACTATGCTTCATATTGAAACATATAGCAATATGTCCTTACTATGATCACTTCTCCCTGCTTCAACAAACTTCCTTAAATAATGAGTCTCATTACTTTATCATACTCTACACAGGTTGCAAACACCACCAGTAGTTTCATCTTTGAAAACGAAAGACAATGTATTGGATTACTGATAACTATTCTGAAAAAAACATACTCTCAAGGACTATATTCTCTCACAATAATAGAATTAATGTTTGAAGTATTTGTAAAAGTCAATAAAGTCAATTTAATGAAGTTCATACCAGTATGGTTGTAGACAACATCAGTAATACAAAGAACATTCCACTCCTTTTTCATTTTTTCTACTAGTTGTCCGACATCACTCCAAGTATACTGCTTATTAGGTGTAGAAAAGTCAGGATTCAGTTCCAACTGATTAGACAATGAATAACATGACCTAGATAGCCCCAAAGTCTGAAGAGGGGTAAAATGAATCATGTTGTAACCTGCAAAATATTTTATTTGTTAACTCTTAGAAAAAATATAAGAAGCTAATAATAAAAACAAATAACTTTATATAAAGTACATACAATAGAAATTATAAAGCATTTTATAAGAATACATTTTATGTATAAAAATTTATTTTAAAAATGAGAACTAAAAACATTTATTCAATAAGATCTCATTTATCAGGCTGCTGCTAATTTTTTACATTTTAAAGTAAATTCTTAGGAAATGACAACAACATTTTTATTACTCATAATATGACGATGTGATATGATATTTATGACATGTAAATAAATATACTAAGACCTGAACTGAAACTGAGTATTTAAAACCCTGAAATC
Organism: Pseudochirops corinnae; assembly: GCA_028646515.1. Lineage (NCBI taxonomy): Eukaryota > Metazoa > Chordata > Mammalia > Diprotodontia > Pseudocheiridae > Pseudochirops > Pseudochirops corinnae. Next base: position 56,529,948 of record CM053586.1, read on the forward strand.
AAATTTTTTATAGGAGATGACATTAATATATGTAGTTTCAATGACATGTTAAGAAAATTTTATTATTACCTGATTCTTTTGCAACTCTGAGTCTGCTTTCCCATTCATCAAAAGGTCCTAAACATTTGGCTAGAAATGTCTGGAGAGTAACACAGTCCAAATGTAATACTTGATTATCAGTTCCAATGTATAAAACAGGGTCCACAACTATGTAACCTCCACCACTCTTCTCATTTCTTAAAAAAAGAAAGAAAGAAAAGAAAAAAGACTTAATGAGAATATAATTTATATTATTATTTTTGTACTTAAAAGATTTAAATGTTCTTTTATAAAAGTCTACAGTCCATAATTATAAGCATATCCAAAAATAAATGGTTCCATTTCTTAATCTCTGCACAGTTTTTGTAGTTATCTTATTTAATTATTTCTTTTTAAAAAAAATTTACTGCCATCAGAATTCAGGTTTTAATAACAGGAAAAGTTGTTATTCTCTCTTTTTACTGGGTCAGACCTTACAATTTCAGAAGCACTTAATTAAAAAACTATTGTGAATAACAATTTTGTGGTATGATTGGCTTAATAGTGATGAGTAAGATTTCTTTTTAAAAAATGGTCTTAAAAAGGCTACATAATACTATTAAATGTACAAGTGTAAACTTGATCATGTATATATACGAGAATATATACATATTCTTTCTGTTAAGGGAAGTTCAGAACTCCTATGAAATGTTTACAAAGTCTCATAAACCAGAACTTATAGCTGAATAAAAAAAATTAAAATTATATTGTAGGTAAGCTAAAAAGATGCTACTATAACAACCCCAAAATATCTATTTCAGCAAAAAAAAGTTCCTGATCAATTTACATCACCAAATGATATTTAAAGCTATTAAAGAATTTTATTTTAACTATCTCGTATAACATTCAATAAACATCTGTTGAACAAATGGCTATGTAATACTTTATGCTATGCAGAAAGTACTCCACTATTTATTAGAAATTAGATGATATGATTCTTTATTGGATGGCAAGAAAGCATAAGAAAAAAATCTCACTGCCATTCATTATTTGTCAACTTAAGGGCACAATATTTTAAATACGCATTTTTTACATATACAAGGCTTTACTTACTCCTGATTAAAATAATATTGAAATGATCCAGCTTTTTGAAGACTAAGTCTACAATATTTGTCAGAATCATCTTCCCTTCCTGTTGGATTTTCCCAAGCAAGGGGCCGGAATTTTTTTCGATTAAATTCTTCTCCAGGATGCGGATAATTTGTATAGACAGTAACTGTTTTCCCTTGTAAAGTTGGGCCTAATCGGAACTGTAGTTCAAAACCTGAAAAAGTCAGTTGTTAATAAAGTCACTGTAATTTTTAGCAATCATATAAAATTTACATAATTAAAAGAGCACACAAATAATTTTAATTAATACATTTACTTCTGGCAGGCTTGTGTCCAAAATGCATGGTTTAAAAAAAATTTTTTTTTGGACAAGGATCAAGATAGGGAAATGCCTACCCAAAATCCAAACACATAGAAAACCGTAAGAGTTTATTATGGAATGTCCAAAGGTGTTTACATATTTCTGGATTTGTCCGATGAAACAGATAACTTTTTTTACTTGTAGGGATATATCTAATGTGAACAAGTCAATGGACTTTAGCAATATCTCTGAATCTGATGGGAATATGCACAATTTTCCAAAGAAGAAAAATCTGACCACATATGGTCAATAACTGACTAGCTAGAAATCTAGGGACCACATCACATCTCTCACTTCCTATGAGATATCCAAAGTTCTGAGTTTAAAGGCCAGCATGGCTTCTTACTTATCCTAGGTGACTTTGAAAAAATAATTAAAAATAATTAAACCTCTTTAGGTTTTCATATACAAAATAAAGAGCTTACCTAAGATAATGATCTCTGTGGTCCTTTCCCAGCTCTAAATCTATGATCTGTTAATTTCCAAAGATTTTAAACTCATGAAAGATAATAATGGGCAAAAGGTTATGTAATTTACTGGAATAATTTTTTTAATTTAAAAAATAATTAAAAATAATTGTTTTTACAAACTTATGTAAACTATTTGAGTGACCACTAGAATTATAAAACTTCCTTCCTACTAATACAAGGATTATTTTCTCACTAAAGAAAATGGTGGCATTTTGAACAAATACAAATATCAGAGTTCAGCTGCCTGAGAATATTTAAATAACCTGTCTCTTGTTGAGTTTATAAAAATAATGCTTCCTGGATCACCCATGAATTCAAAGAAGTTATAGTACAAAGGTTAACAGCCATCCAAATAGTTAAAGTTTATCATAGAGTACCGCTACATCAGTTGCATGTGCTTTATATATGGTAAATGAAACTATTACATAGTAAATGAGTTTACCTACATCAACCCTCCATAGTTAGCAAGTCATTTTGCTAAAAATAGTTGAGGTCACAGTAGTACGTGATGCTACTATCATAGTTATACTAGGAACATTTTTCTCAAATTAGCTATACTATCTCCCAGGCAAGAACAAAAAAGATATTTCAAAGCTATCATTTTCCAAATTTATTCAAACATCCTCTTCCTAAAACTAAAAGAGTTAAAGCTCTGGAAAAGGGAATCTTTATTTAATGTTTCATAAGAGTAATAGTAAACATAATAATTCTAGACAGATGTTTAAGAAAGGTGAAAAAATTTTAAGTGTTAGTAATCACAAAGATTTAATATACTATTTTCTATCAACTGGAATTTTCCATATCAAAGTGTCATAAAATCTGATTTTTAACCATGTTTGACATGGTTCTCTTTTCACTACTACTAAGTAGTATTTCATAAAATCACAGAAACTCAAGAGTTAGAAGGGATTTAATTATTTAGTCAAAATAAATTTCCACTCTAACATATCCTAGAAGTGGCTGTCTGACTTGTATCGGAAAAGGTCCAAAAATGAAAAAATCAAGAGAGCTTATCCATTTTTGGACAACTCAACGTTTTAGGAACGTTTCCTTACATCAATCCCAAATTGATCTCTTTGTTACTTAATGGCCATTGCTCCTGATTCTTCCTTTCGGGGATAGTCAAGTCTGATGTATCCTTCACATAACAACAATATTTGAAGACTGCTATCATACACCTCCTAAATCTTCTCTGCCTCAGATTGAACATGCCCTGTTTGTTCAATGCCTTATCATACAGCATCGACTCAAGATCCTTTATTATGGTTGCCCTCCTGTTATGGGAATCTGAAGATCTTCCCTGCCCCTAAGCCCTTTGCTAAAGTGGCTTAAGTGACTCTGAGAACCTTCCCAGATTTGAAAATAGACTCTGTCCCCTAATAGGCTGAATGTAGTCACATGGAGCCTATGGCGGGAGGCTTGTTCTTCAGGAATGCTCATGCCTTATTACTTTGTGATTGGGCAGTGGGTCAAGAGGGCTGTAACAGTCTCTGATCCAGGAGAAGGCTATATATACATGCCCTGATTTGAGATTTTGCTTTTGGGCCTCACTTTGTGAACAGTTGTGTGCTTTGGCCAGACAAGACTCTGGGAAGCCGTTGAGGCCCCCGGCTTTGAAAAACCCAGATGATGGTGCTTCCCTCTCTGGTAAATGAATAGGTATGGATGTAACGGTCAGATGGTTGGAAGCCCATCTGCTGATCTGTTTCTCTGTCTGCTTGTAACTTGTGTTTTTTTTTTTTAATTTTATTATAGTTTGCATCATTCATTTCCACAAGATTTTGAGTTACATATTTTGTCCCCCTCTTTCTCCCGCCCACCGCCCCAAAACAGCCATCCCAGTGTGTCCCCCCTCTCCCAGTCTATTCTCTCCTATGTCACTTTTCGGTAGGGCAGGATGGATCTCCCAACCGCAGTGCTTGTGTATCTCAAGTTCCAGTTGGATGTAGTCAATAATAATAATAATAA
>CM053586.1:56534374-56563723 GCA_028646515.1 Pseudochirops corinnae
GTGGCCACAGTACTTAGAACAAAGAACAAAAGAATAATCATCTGGTTTCCCTAAGGGGGAAACCCTCCTTACTTAATCATTCAATCATTTCACAATACAAGTCAGTCTTCTACTCATGGGGCAATCATAAGTTAACTTAATCAGTCACTTATCCAGATTCACAATTACTAAGTATCATTAATCACTAAATACAATCATTAGAAAATTACACAAACCCTCCACCCCTCTGTCTAGTAAACTTCAATTTCATCACACATTCACTATCCAAGGAGAGGCCTTTTCTTCATCTTGACTTGGGGTGGTCTCTCAGATTCCCTGGATCCTCTTCCATGGTCCCAGCTCCTACCTGAATCCACCAGTCACCTGGATTCAGAGGCAGACAGCTCCCAGGTTCTGGTCCAGTCCTCCTGGCAGTTCTTGTTATACACTGAAGTTCACAGGGTCCAGCACATCTCAAAACCTTCACAACTTCTGTTGCCAGGAACTCAAGGATCAAACAAGCCACAAACAAAGCCTTATCCTGGTCATGCTTCTTCAGTCCTTAACAGTTCAGCTGGCCCTAGGACCCAGAAGAAATCTCAGGTTTCCAGGTGGCAGCAGCCATTTCAGCCTTCACCAAATTCTGGTCTCATAGAAAACTCCAACTCAGGTCTCAGTCCAGTAGCAGCCCAGCTCCCAGATGCTGGAACAATTCTGCTTCCTCCACCAGGAGTAAAAATTCTTGATTCTGTCTGTCTCTCCTCTGGAGCTCTTCTTAAATACACAAACACACACACACACACACACACACACACACACACACACACATTGGCTCCCTGTCTCAGCCAACCCCTTCCTGTTATGTCAGCAACAGGAGACAGAGTTCACACCTTCTGTTTTTTTCACAGAAGTAAGGGCTAAGTACCTGCTAAATTAATTACTGTTACACCAAATACTGAGCTAGCTCTGCCAATGCATGTATCAATCTCATTATCAATGTGTACATCCCTGGAAAGTACACTACCAAGGTGAGTGAATTTATCTACAGTATTCAGAACTTCTTCATTTGCTATAACCAATGGTTCCACGTTTGGATAGTGTGATGTTGGCTGGTGGAGCACCTGTGTTTTCTTGGTGTTACTTGTTAGGTAAAAATTAGCACAAGCAGCAGATAATCCATCCATACTTTGTTACATCTCAGCTTCAGAGGCTGCATTGAGTGTATAATCATCTGCAAACAAAAAATCATGTACCAACTCTCCTTCCACTTTAGTCTTGGCTTGTAACCTTTTCAAATTAAATAATTTATTATCAGTGTGGTAGCGAACCTTCATGCTGTGTTCATCCTCATTGAAGGTGTCTGACAACATTGCTGAAAATATGCTAAAAAATGTGAGAGGAAGCACACAACCTTGTTTTACTCCATTGGTGACTCTGGAAAGCACAAGAGCATCATCCACAATCCAGAACCCAGGCAAACATGCCATCATTAAATTGATGGACAATATCAATAAACTTCTCCAAGCAACCAAATTTTGACATAATTTTACATAAGCCCTCATGACTGACAATATTAAAGGCCTTGGTCAGATTGATGAATGCTGTGTACAGACGTTCTGCTCCTGGCATTTCTCCTGGAGTTGTTGGGCAATAAACACCATATCAACCATTCCTCAAGCCTTTCTGAAACCACACTGGATCTCAGGTAGATGGAGCATCTTTCAGGTGAAGGATCGGCCTATTAAGGGGAACTCTGACAAGAATCTTGCCAATAATAATTGAGAGACCCTCCCGTTCCCCTCCCCTTTTGTGATGGTCACAGGACAATCTATGTCCTGTACCTTTATAGAGATGGACAATGCAGGCATTCTCAAACTCGTGGGGAATAATGTCCTCTTGCCATATAAAGTGGAAAATTTCAGCCAGTTTTTGTATGAGCAGTGAACCCCCTACCTTGTAAATCCCAGCTGGAACAGTATCAACACCAGGTGCTTTGCCACGGGAGAAGAACTTAATGGCATTCAAAACCTCTTCTTTCTTTGGAAATATGTCTAGAGAGGGATTGACTTCAACCTGAGGTAAATGGTCAGTGGCTTCAGCACTGATTAACGATAGGTTGTTGAGAATATTATGGAAGTGTTCAGCTCATCTCTCCAGGATAATGTCCTTATCACTAATCAATGTGACTCCACCAGCAGTGAGTAGTTGAGATGCACCATACATCTTTGACTCATGAGTAGGGCATCATAAAAGCATTTTGGATTGTCACTATCAGTATAAAACTGAATTTCATTTGCCTTCTTTTTGAGTCAAGAATCCTGTATTTCTCTAAACTTATATCTCTCAGAACTCTTAAGGCATTCCTGACTGCCAGAATGTATAGCTGAGGTATAGGGGATTCTTCTACTCCCACTCCACTCCTAAGTATAGTAGCAAAAATGATTACAACTTAAGCATATAACAGAGACAAAATGTGTTTGCCTAGATTAGGCTTCAAGTCTCTAGCTACCTCTTCTGTTTGTATTTCTTTCCCTGAGCATAGGTGATTAAACAGTATCCTGAGAGATGTATGTTTTCCAGCCTTGGCAGCTATCAAGTGAGAGTTCCTGGGTCCCTACGTTGGTGCTAGATGGCCAACAGGAGATGCTTCCTGCAACTGTGGTCTTTTTGGAGGAGAAAATGATCACTCCCAGGAGGAAGCTACAGCTGAAAGGACAAAAAAGCATGTCAGTTCTGGACCTTTCTCAGGTAGGCAGTTTTAAGGTGAAAGTGAGATACATATTCTGCAGTTTCCTAAAGTTATCTTTACCCCCTGGAAAAGTATAATTGGTATGATGGGTTATTATTTTGTAATTTAAGTATCTGTTAATTTGTGTTTATGAATCTTTTCTGTTTAAGCATTTTTGTGTTGTAGGAAATAATAGCTGCCCTATACCTAATTTATTGTGTATATTCAATAATATTTCTGTTAGGGATCCTGTTAATCTGTTTTAAGGGAGACCCTGGAAATGAGCCATACCTAAGTTTTGTTTAAGAGATTTTCCCTAGGGATATGCTCTGAAATGAGAGAATAATTATCCAAAGAATGCAAGAAGAGCTTGCCTATCTTCTGTTAGGGATCAGGGTCCCCTAGGATCTAACCTGGACCATATCCTTCCCTCCTAATTTTCAACTCTTAGAATCCATGGCTTCTTCTTTTTTTAAAAATTAATTAATTAATTTTTAATTTTCAACATTCACTCCCATAAGATTTTGAGTTCAAAATTTTCTCCTCTTCCTTCCTTTCCCCCTCCCCAAGACCACATGCAATCTGATATAGGCTCTACATATACATTCATAGTAAACATAATTTCACATTAGTCATGTTGTAAAGTACAAGAATTAGAACCAATGGGATGAACCACAAGAAGGAAACAAACAAAAAAAGAGAGCAAATAGTATCTGTATTCTTTATTCAAATAGTATCTGCAGTGATTTGCATTTAGACTCCATAGTTCTTTTTCTGAATGTGGATAGCATTTTCCATTGTGAATCTTTTATAGTTGTCTTAGATCCTTGCATTGTTGAGAAGAGCTAAGGCTATCAAAGTTAGTCATCATACAATGTTGCTGTTACTGTTTATAAAGTTCTCCTGGTTCTGCTCACTTCACTGAGCATCAGTTTATGTTAGTCTTTCCAGGTTTTTCTGAGGTCTGCAAGACTTTTTTTAAGATTCCATTCAAGCAACGCCTTTTCCAGAAGGCATTTCCTGGCCACCCTCTCCCTACCCTCCAGCCATTAGTACCATCCCCTATAAGTTTGCCTTCCATTGACTCTATATTTATCTTGTATATACGGATTTATGTATAGTATGTTGTTTTTCCATCAGAAATTAAGGGCAGGGATGATTTTTCCTTTTCCTTTGTATCTCAGATCTTAGCACAGTGCCTGGAACATAGTATTTAATGTATATTGATTGGTTAAACCTAGAGCCAGAGTTCCTCTTCTGGGAAGAGATCCCCAGGCCTTGAGTGACATTATTTTTCAAGGTATTTATTACTTTGGCTAGATTTTCCATCTTCTATTCTAAGTTGATTATTTTCTATCTAAGTTTTTCTTAAGAATTCTACCTTTATTCATCTCTTACTCATCTCAATCAGTCAATCAATAAGCATTTATTATCAGTACCTACTAACTGCTAGGCACTATCCCAAATGCTGAAGATTCAGAGAAAGGCATAAATAGCCCCTGCTCTCGAGGAGATTACATTCTACTACTGGAGTTACAATGCCAGTAAATAGGTAAATAAAGGTACATACAGAATTGAAGAAGGGTAATTTTAGAGGGAAAAGAAGATTGTAGCTCAAAAAGTTCCGGCTCAAAATCAGGTCAGACTGGGCTAGTTAAGATCTAGACCAGATTTGTTATTTTGTCTTTTTGTGGGGAAGTAGTAGGTAGGGAACTAGATTGTTGTGTAGGAGTTTCTTTTACTTAATTCCTTTTGCTTTATTTGTTATATGTTCTTATTTTTCTTGAGATGGTTTTAGAGCAGAGATATTTTAACTTGGGTTTCATGTTTTTAAAAAACTTTTAATAACCACATTTTAATATAATTGGTTTCCTTTGGCATCCTATGTATTTTAGTTTATTCATTTAAAAACATTATTTGAATGAGGCCATAGGCTTTACCAGATTACTAAAGGGGTCCATGACACACACAAAAATTAAGAACCCCTGTTCTAGAGGGAGCTAGATTTGACTGGAAACTTTTCAATTGCTATCTTTTATGGAAGTCCTCTACCATGTTCTCTACCTTTCCTTCTTGTTAAGCTCTGTCCCAATCCCCATCCCCAAGGGGAACTTATCTGGCCTGTGTTCAGTTTGCTTAGGGCCATGATAATTGGTTTGAAGCTAATCTGATGAACAGATTTCTCTCTAATACTCCAGTGATATTCCCAATGATGTAGGTATTTTCTCTAATGATGCAGACCATAACCAATCCATGCCTGGCTATCTGGCGTGGCTCTCATCCATGTCCTCCTGTAACTTTGCTACAGGAGGTCTACTCAAGGTACTTCCTGATATTGGAATGATATCCATGGAGCATAGAATCTAAGAATTTTAGAATTGGAAGAAATGCAAGCAGCTGTTTGGCCCAACCCATATGCCAAAGTTATCCCTACAATGGTTGTTGTCCTTCATTCTCAAAGAGGACCAAAATGATAGAGTCAAGTTTCACTGTGTCTGACTGTGGCTAATCTGATCAGACCAGTAGGAGATTGGAATGTTCTACCACAGGTTGGGCATCAAAAGTCCATGTGAACATTTGGGGTGGATCCCTGCTATGATGTACTTGACAAAAGGTTATTCAACCTTTGCCAAAAGACAACCCATTCCATATTTGCACAATTCTAATTATTGGTTTTAGAGCCTTGGCCTACTAAGTGCCAGGCACTATTTGGGATAGGTACGTGGTACAGTAGACAGAGTGCCAGGCCTGAAGTCAGAAAGACTCATTTTCCTGAGTTCAAATCTGGCCTCCGACACTTACTAGCTGTGTGACCCTGGGCAAGTTGTCACTTAGCCTTCTTTACTTCAGTTTCCTCATCTGTAAAATAAGCTGGAGAAGGAAATGGCAAGCTACTCCAGTATCTTTGCCAAGAGAGCTTTAAATGGGGCCATGAAGAGTAGGACATGACTGAAAAACAATGGAACAACAATTGTTAGGTTTTCCTAATATTATATAGCCTAAATTTGTTCCTTTGAAATGTATACCTATTGCTACTGATTTTGCCCATTATATTTATTTATATTGGATTTAATCTTTTTAGATTTGTCCTGTTCTCTAACCTATAAAGATCATTTTGGATCCTAATTCTACCATCCAGTGGATTTGTTGTTTCATTCGGCTTTGTGTTATCTGCAAATCTGATAAGCATACCACCTATGACTTCATTCAAGTCTAATTCTTCCACTGAAGTGTGCTTCAAATACTTGAAGAAATCTATCAAAGAGATCTGAACTTTCTCTAGGATAAACTACCCTAGTTCCTTCAATTCATGACCTGTAAACTTCATATATCATGAATTCAAGGCTCTTCAACGTACTGAGTACAGAACTCTGGACTCTCTCCAGCCTATCAATGTCCTATTTAAATTCTGGTGCCAGGAAGTGAACACAATACTCTAAATATGATCTGCAATGGGACTACCATCTCCTTATTCTTGGAAACTCTGTTTTACATGAAACCCTCCAAGATTGCATTAGCTATATTTAGTTTCTGTATCACAATGCTGACTTATATTGAGCTTTCACTCCAATGAAAGCCCTAGACCTTTTTCAGGCAGTTATGCCATTGTACCTCACTATTTGTTATAGGAGCAACAGCCTAGCCCTTCCTCCTTAGGCAATTTAGACTAGTTTTTTCCTTAAAAGGTATTGAGATGTCCTTTGAGGCTTGGTTGACTCAAGAGACTAAAAGATCACACTTTTGATGTCACTTCTTCATCATCTAAGTACAAAGCACCCATAAGGAGTAAAGATATTTGGCTGGTGGATCACAATGCTAAATAAGGCAAGGAGTTTTTGCTCAGCATAATATACTTTAGTTATCTTCAATGCCTATCCAGCCTTCTCCTGCTTTGGCAAAGTGAATCTCTTTTTTTGTTGACAGTTGAATCACCTACAAGTATCTCATTTTGTATCAGTATTGAATCTAAACCACCAGGGAATTAGATTGAGTCAGAATCAGTCCAGAACACCATCTTATACTTGTGAAATTAATTTTTTGAACTCAAGTATGAGTCTTAATATTTCTACTGAATGTAATATTATTAGATTTAGCCAATGCTAAACCTGTCAAGATCACTTAGGATTCTGGTTCAAGAATTCAGCATTCTTCCCAGCTTTTTGTCAGCTATAAATCTTATGAGTATGCCATCTATGACTTTATACAAGTCTTTGACAAAAATTGTAAGCATCACAGGACCAAGCACAGAGCTCTCGGATGTTATGCTGGATACCTCTAGTCAAGTTGATATCGAACCATTAAGAACCACTCTTTTGAGTTTAGACATTCAATTGATTCTTAATCCTTCTAACTGTATTACTATTTAGTCCATATCTTTCCATTTTTTTCACAAGACTAATATGAGATTGTAAGACAAGTAAACATAGCACATAGGATGGCTGCTAGCACAGGTTCACTCTTGATCTGATCAGACAGGAAACACACTAAGAAGGGATTAATAATCTTACTTTATTCTAGTCTAGTTTTCTCAGATGTGCTACTTATAATGGGAGGACAAACTCCTACAGCATCCCCTAATCACCCTTCTCACAGTCCAGCAAGAAGAGGGGATCAACTACCCCTACATCTCAATGGGATCAATTGAGACAGGCATAACTTGTGCATCCCCCTAAATTCCCTGAAGCCTCACTGGGGGCCAGTTGAGGCAGACACAGCATTCCAGCTTGTGCATTCAACCCTAAGGTTCCCTCAAGCTTGATGGGGGCTGATCAAGGCATGCATAGCTTTCCAGCTTGTGCATTCAACCCTAAGGTTTCCCATTCACTGACCAATGTCTACCTGCTTTATAGGGTAACAGACAAAGAAGGCATATCATTAGCAATAGCCTCACAAGTTTACACCACCTCATCTCTGTAACTCACTGCACAGTCACAGTAGATGTTTATATTATTTATCATTATATAATGCGCAAGTGTGGTGGAGATGCTTTGAACCATAATTGTGGGAACTCATATCCAATACCTGGGAACAAGAGATTGTTATGACTGTGTTTCCTGGGAAACTGGACTCTAAGAAATAATAAAAATCCATTTCACACACACTAAAAGCCACCTTACTTACACTAAAATTCACCTTACTTGCAGAGATATTTGATCAAATGTTTTGTTAAAATTCAGCAAACCTTATCTGCATTTCCCTGATATATCAGTTCAATTACCCTGTCAAATAAGATTAGTGTAGCATGCATATTCATGTTTGGTTTTTGTAATCAAAATCTCCTTTCTAGATGTTTATTAACAATCTCTAATGATCTGTTATTGAATTTTCCCATGAATCAAAATCAAACACACTGACCTATTCATTTGCAGACTGTTCTCTCTCTTTTTTTGAAAATCAGGTCATTTGCTCTTCTCATTTGACCTGTGGTACCTCTCTCATGTTCCATAATTTTTCAAATTTCATTGTCAGTGATTCAGTGACCACATTTGCCAGCTCTTTCACTACCTCAGAATGTGGTTCATCTGAGCCAGGTGACTTGAATACATGTAGGGTAACTAGAAGTCCTATTTATTTCATTAGTTACCTTATGTATCAACTCTGTTACCCATTTTGGGTCATTGTTTCTAGTGCAAAGATCCTTTTCCTTAGCAGAGAAAATAGAAACAACAAAAAAAATTGAACTGCTCTATCTTCTCTATGTTTCCAGTTATCATTTTTCAATTTACTTCCAAGCAGCTATTTCTTTCCTTTCCTTGTTCCTACTCTTTCCCCATCTATTGCTAAAAATACAGACCCTTTTAAAAATTAACTTTGGTTTTTCTAATCAGCCTTAGCTAATTCTAAACATCAGCACTCCTGACATCTTTTTTTTTTTTAAGGAGCATGCCACACTCTTCTATTCATCTTGTTTTCTGTATTTGCTCTGACCTTCTGTAATATTGTTAAAAAATTAAATTGAGTTACCTGTGCATCTATTCAGGTCTTTTCAGACAACTCCATTTTCCCTCTTCATTAAAATTGTTTCCCTTTGTGTCTTAAGAATTTTATTCTTCAGTTTCCTATCCCTCTTGGAATAACTTCCTCTGTGAATTTTCATGTAATGTTATCTATCCATCCTTCCCCTGAACACTCCAAATCTAGGGTGCATGCCAGAACATGCTCAGCTTTTTCTCCTTCTTTATCATGATCTTTAAGAGAGAATGATCACTTTTTTCTAAGGTTCTCATAATTTCTATTCAGTTAGTCATTTTCTCACTGTTAATAGATAACAGTTAGCTATTAATAACATTTAGCATGTTAGTGAGGGTCAGCTTCAGTATAGAATTTTCCCTTGTTAGTTACTGCACCCTTAAATTTTTTATATTCTTAATTTTGCAAATACAGTAAATATGATCATTTCTACATGCAAAGAGGAACAGAAAGGAGGCTTGCACATGACTATATGAATCTCCTTAATATATGACTTGATCCTCTTCATTTTTCCTCAAAAAAAAAAAAAGCAAGAATTTTATCAGGTTAGTTCCAAACCTCTCCTGATTCTCTATGTTTCCTTCTGACACTCTTGTTTTCTTTTGTGTTTTTCAAATGCTTCATTGACATGCTCTTCCTTCTGTTAAGAAACGAAGAGTATTTTTCATCATTTGTCTTCTGGAATTCTGGTTTTTCATTGCATTGATCAGAGTTCAAAAGTCTTTCAAATGTGTTTTTCTTCACAATATTATAGTAATTATATAAATTGTTCTCCTAGTTTTGCTCACTTAATTTGATAGTTTCTGGGTCTTTACTATATCCTTTTTTGAAAGAAAAACAGCTGCTTCCTTCTTAGAGTATCTTGCTCCCTCTTCTCCAGGGACAGCTTCAAATGTATTTATTTATTTTTAGTTATAAGTGTATAGCTCTTTTTAAATTTTCTTCCCTTACATGATTCTCTTTTGCTTTCCAACAACATGACAAGAGTCAAGTTTACCTATATTAAATCTCATTTCTGTCCCCATTGAAGCATGGTTTCTATTTCCTTTAGGAGCACATCATTGTTACCAATAACTTGGAGAGTGTTGAGACATTTTTGGAGTTCTTTCATCTTTTCTTTTAGGAGAAAGGAAAGCTTCTACTTAGAACAAGAATGGCAATCAGCTGGCTACAGAAGAAATTAAAACTTTGCCAGTTAATGGTAAGTCCATACAAAACTATGCTTGCTTTCTATGCCGACTGAGACTTTTCAGCTCTAATAAACAAATAATCTCTGCATATTTACATCTCACCCAAACATCTTCTTTAGTTCTTTGGAGTCAACTGTTGCCTTCTGAAAACGACATGTGCATCCAACTTAGCTTTTTTTTTAATTCTCAAAAATCACTCTACTATCACATGGTCCCTTACTCTCACATAAACCTGTTTCACCAATTTCCCTAGCCATTAATCCACTTCAATTTGCTTTACCATTTTACTTGTTCCTATTACTTTTTCTTACTTACCTTGCCTTGTCATTTTTTTTTCCTTTCCCTTTGGTCCTTCTCCCTGCGTTTTTCCTTTCAGATTCCTTTTTACTCCTTTGCAATCCTACTCCTCATTCAGTCCTCTCTCCCACTAGGTAGAAGTAGAATCTGGCCTTATGTATTGCTTTCCTTCATATTCTCCTCAACTTCTTCAAATTTCTTCTCTGTAAATTCGTTTCTCAACTTATTGACAAGAACCAATTTCTCCAAATCACCTACAAGATTCCTTCTCCTTAATTGGCTCCAGTATATCTTTCTTTTCCATTCTTGCCACCCCCCCCTCCCCAATAACTCTCTTACAGGACCCAGAATTAGAATCATGTGGGTTGTCAGTCAAACATCTCTAAGTCTTGTTATATGAATAGCTTGTCTCGTTTATATAGCTTCTCCTGCATGATTCCATGTAAGTAATGAATTGCAGGCTCCTTTTGCCTCCCCGTATGCTCTTCATTGTTCTTTGAGTGACCCTCAATTTCAGTTCCTTGAAAATGTGTTGTTCTATCCCTCCCAACCCTATAATATCACCAGAAAAAAATGGCATTAGATTGGCATGAACCTTTGTTGCAGGGAGAAACAGTATCATTAAAAGAACTATGTAATTTCTTTTTTTTTTTTTAATTTTTGGTGGGGCAAGGTAGGGCAACTGGGGTTAAGTGACTTGCCCAAGGTCACACGGCTAGTTTTTGTATTAAGCGTCTGAGGTTGGATTTGAACTCAGGTCCTCCTGACTCCAGGGCCAGTGCTCTATTCACTGCCCCACCTAGCCACCTCTGTGTAATTTCTTAAAGGTGATCTAATCCACTTCTGGCTTAATCCGGGCCTGGTTCATTGTCTGTTTTCTGTGTCCACCCAAAGAATAAGCACCAACTGATGAGCTCTTTGACTTGTCCATCAAATTCGTTTATCATTTCTAGACAATAGTGATTCTTCACCACTTGTTTTTTCTGTGCAAATATTAAGTCAAAACTCTTTTGAATGATTATGGGCCTTATTTACAAAGCTCTACAATTTTAGGGGGATTTGGTGCAATCAATACAAGCTATCTGCAGATAGGATTATCAGGAGGATATATATCACATATATAGAATTTCTCTTTGACTTTGACTCCACATTAGGTCTCTTCCATTAACCTGGTGAATACCTTTTGATGAGCATGTGTTCTCTCCTCTCCACTGATTCGTGCCTTGTTTGATATTAAGAATCAGGATCATCAAGAAGTTATCTCCATTTATGTTTTGATATTTGTATTATAAATACTTTGTTACTAGTATTTTGCTCTGCCTTTTTTTTTGTAGTGAAGAAATAATAAGCCCAGTGTTCTCTCTACCTTTCAGTCAATTATATCAACATTTATAAAAATGTAATCTACTTTGGGATATCATTCACAAGTCTGCTTATTTCCTTCTCATCTTTTCATCAAGGATGCCAAGGTTGTAATTACTCAATCTACCACATTGTGCTAGGTGCTGTTGATGCAAAGACAAAAAGGAAACACTCCCTACCCTCAAAGGACTTACATTCCATCAGGATATTATTGTTTTCTCAGTTGTTTTTAAAAATAACACTTTCTGAGTTTTTTCCTCCTGACTTTTGTATCATCTACTCTTTTAGATACACCTTGAGAACAGATTCCCCATTACTTCCAAATTATATTGCTACCAGCAAAGACTTCTTTCGTACATATTTGACCTAATTTGAATGTTTTTCTTATCTTTGTTTTCTTCAGTGCCATTTCTGCTTTCTCAAATAAAACATCTGGAAATGTTATATCACAGTGCAAATGTGATGGCTCCACTATGCTTGATGGTAAAAAAAAAAGTTTGGCTATTTAAAAATGTTTATAGATCTTTTCCATTTTTTGGTCTGCTTATTCTGTCTTCTGGTTTTATCTTTAAATGATTGTGGAGAGATTTGCTTAGTTGAGTCTTTTATTGAGCTTTCTTTACATTTGCTTTTCTCTCCATTGATTCCAACTGTTTTATAAAGAATACTGCTCATAATCTTATATTATCCCTTCTCAGCGAGGTTTTATGAATAAGCTAGGTGATGTCATTGATAGAATCTGCATTTGGAGTCAGGAAGAACCGAGTTCAAGTCTTGACTCAGACATTTACTAGTTGTCTGACTGTGGGCAAGTCACTTTGCCTCTGTCTGCCTGAGTTTCCTCTTCTGCAAAACGAGCACAATAATAATACCTATCTCACAGGGTTCTTGTGAGGGTCAAAGGAGTAACATATGTAAAGTACTTTGTAACTCAAAGTGTTATATTAATGCCAGTCATTTTTGCTATTAATAATAATTATAAACTTGCTGACTGGTGTTGGCCTTAGCTATCACATCTCTCCACTTGACAAAGACATCAAGTCTTTGCTATCTGAGGTGGTGTAGGGAAATATTTTATCATATTTTTCACCAACCTTATGTATTAATATTGCTTGAACCTCGCTTGATTGGGCTAGAAATTGGCTTGGCTTAGAGGTAGCTCCCAGGGAAGCCAGAGAACGGCAGGGAATGCTTGCATCCCACCCAGGCCTCTGTTGTGTGCAACTCTTTGTGAACCCATCGACCATATTATCCATGGGATTTCCTTGGCAAAGATATTGGATTCCTTTTCCAGGGGATTCAGGCAAGCAGGAATTAAGTGATTTGTTCAGGGTTGCACAGCTAGTGAGTGTTCGAGGCCAGATTTGAACTCAGCTTTTCCTGACTCCAGGTCCAGTGCTTTATCCATTGAGTCACCTAGTTGCCATCCAGGTCTTTGGTCCACCTAATGCTTGTTTTTTGGTTCCCCAGAAATAGAATATTTATGCCTCCTGATACACATTTTAATGGACCTTGCTCAGGAACTTGCCTGTGTACACAATAGCTTAATTATCATGTGTGGTGTACGCTAGTACTCTTCTCTGAAACCCTGTATAATATAAACATTGCAGAGACTGAAGAGGGGCATCTTCTGGATTTCCTTCTTTACCAAATGACCAAATAAATTTCTTTCTAAAACTATTCCAGATTTTAGTGTTTGTTCTCATTGCCAAAAGTGGTTTCTAGGTTCAGTGACTCATCTTTATGGGGAGTAGTCTCACCTTGGCAAGAGCATCTTGAATATCCAGAAATCAATTCTTTTAAATGAACTTGGACTAAGAAATCTCTTGTAGTTTGTGTGTGTGTGTGTGTGTGTGTGTGTGTGTGTGTGTGTGTTCATGCACGTGTATGTGAGGCAATTGGGCTTAAATGAGTTGCCCAGGGTCATACAGCTAGTGGTCAAGTGTCATGTATTGAACTCAGGTCCTCCAGACTCTAGGGCCAGTGCTCTATCCACTGTGCCACCTAGCTGACCCTGTTGCAGTTCTATGCTCCTTCCCCTTGGCTCAGGACCTCTCTCATGTGTATAGCTTCCCTGAAATAAAGAACAAGCTTCTTTGTCACTGTCCAGCTACCACAAAATCACAGAATCTGAGAGTTAAAAGGAAGATGGTAGAGAAAATCTAAGGGAATATACAGATCATTGGATGGACTCCCTAGCTAATCCTGACCTGTAGCACTTTATGTGGTTCCAGCACAGGCTACCGGCTCCACTCACACTATCCAAATACAAAAGCCCTTTCACCTGCTTCTGAGAGCCATCCCTTATCATGGAAAACGACGAAGGCAGCAGGAGCTGTCTTACTGTGGAGAATTTAGAAGGCAGGCTATAAACAGTAGGCATTAATTGTACATGCCAAGGCAGAACAGTGAAGGAAATAAACTATACCAACTCTGCATTGAACTCAAAATCCTGCTATTTAAAACCTCAACTGTTTCTGCCTTTGACTGAAGCCCAGCTGGGCCAGGCCTCTGACTTCAGTGGACTCAGGGTTCCACCTCAGCCAAATGATTGGACCTGAGTTGATGGTCTGGTAAAGTTTGTATGTTTTGGGGGATAATGAGGTAATCCTGTTCCTTTCCATATAACATCAATAGAATCTCAGGTCAGCTACAGGGTTTCATTTTCATTACTGTTGAAGCAAAAGTGTTGCATCCCAATTGATCCTGGCACCATGGTACTGATTTGATTCCTGGAATTTTCATCCCTTGAACTGCATCTGTTTGTTGGTCAGATCTGAAAGGCACATAAATATTACTAGAATTCCTAGAGGAAAGTATGTATTAGGGACTTATCTGTTTTACTCCTTCTGTGGGAGCCTTTGAATTGTTTGTGAAAGGAAAAAAAAAGCCCAGTGAGCTAAAGCTCAGCTGTGATGATCCACTTTCAGCTAGCAAGCTGGCCTTTGAAGTCTTGAGCTGCAGAACTGTCTCTGAGTGTACTGGATGTGGGACACCTAACCTCTCAGCATCACCAACAGCTGCCAAAGATTGCAGAGAAGCTGCTAACCTGCATTGGTAGAGGGAGTTTCTCACCCAGTCGTTCCCTATGTGCATGAAATCACAGCTCTAGTCTGTATCCCAAAGTGCGGAAGTGGCACATTGCCTCAGTTTGTTGTGTCCCATCGCTGACTCCACCAAATTAAGTCTGTGGGAGTGGGATTGGGCGGGATTTATTGCTTTATTTAGATAGGGGTGGTGAATGGTGGAAAGTTAGATTTCGGACACATTGGAGACAGTTTGAATCTGTCATCGTGCCCTTTGTACTGTATAATGCCACTGGAGTTTTCCAGCAAAACATGAATTTATTCTTTCAGGGCCTTTGGGATGTATAGGGAGAACAATTTATATGACTTCTACTAATGATGATGATAATACTAATAGTTATTATCATAATGAGAGTTAATATTTAGATAGTGTTTACTAGGTGCCGGATTCTGTGCTGAGCACTTTACAGTTATCTCATTTGATTCTCACAACAATCCTGGGAAGGGTGCTGTTATTACCTCCCTTTTATAGACGAGGAAACGAGGCAAACCGAGGTTAAGTGACCTGCCCAGGGTCACATAACCAGGAAATGTCTGAGGCCAGATTTAAACTCAGGTCTTCCTGATTCTAGCCTGATGCTCTCTCCGTTGTGCCACCTGACTAATGATGGTAATTTGATTTACTAATAGGACCTTGGACATCAGGACTTGAAAAAAAAATAGTCAAACCAAACTTCTTTATAACTTGTTTCAGGACTAGAATAATAATAATAGTTGACACAGAGTGCTTTAATTCTTTGCAAAGTACTTTATGTATATTATCTCATTTGAGTCTTACTACAACCCTGGTTGGGGGTAGGGTGGAGAATATTGTTATTAGCCCCACTGTACAGAGGAGAAAACTTTGGCTCAAGAGGTTAAGGGACTCAACCAGGGTCATGCAGTTAGTAAGTGTCAGAAGTAGAATTTTAATCTCTGTCTTCATGATTCCAACTTTAACCCTCAGTCAGGAAGATGTGAATTCAGATCTGTCTCTGTTGTATTGCCTGTATACCCAAACCACCTGTTTGGGTAACAGCAGCTGGAACTCATGGAATATGGGCTAGGCTTCCGAAGAAGGCAAATACAGCCATGGAAGGGAGGGAAACCCCTGTAATCACTAAGAACCTACAGAGATCCAGGGGCTTTGTGGACTGCCACTGATAGCTTATCTCATGTTTTTCAGGCTTGACTGGACCCTTTACACTTCCATTCAGATACTCAGCATTTTTGTGATGGTCCCAGAGTTCAAAAATTACCTTTTGAGAACTGAAACAGTGCTTTATCTTTCCCCTATACTAATATATTTAGGCTTTTGAGAGTCAGGGTGGCAGAGTGGATGGCTAGAATATTAGAGTTGGAGTCAGTGAGACCTGGGTTCAAATCCTATCATATGTATAAGGATTTTGAGACAGAATCACTCATTCTCCCACTTACTATATGATGTTCAGCATACAGCCATAGGATGACAGTAATAACCCACATTTAATTAACACTTTGCAAAGTACATTACATACATAATTTTACTGATCCTCAAAAACAAAACATAGCCCTGCAATGAAGCTATTATTAATCCCCATTTTATTTTATAGTTGATCCATTTTATAGATGAGGAAACTGAGGCTGAACAAGCTTAGAGCTGAATGCCACTTTCCTATTCAATAACCTCCAGTGGTTCCCTATTACCTCCACGATCAAATATGAAATCCTGTTTGGCCTTTAAAAGCACTTCATAGTCTGAGCCTTCCCTATCTTTCCAGGCTTATTATACTTTACACTCCTCCATATTCTCTACAATCTAGAGACAGTGGCCTCCTTGCTATTCTTCACAAATAAAACTCTATCTCCTGACTGCATTTTCACTGGCTGCCCCCATGAATGAAATAAATTCCCTATTTGGTTCTGTTTCCTGACCTCTTTGGCTCATTCCAGACTCAGCTAAAATCCCACCTTCTGTAAGAAGCCTTTCCCTGTGTTCCCTAATGCCAGCATCTTCCTTCTGAGATTCTCTTTGATTCACCCTGTACATATCTTGGATGCATGTTGTCTCCCCCATTATACTGTGAGTTCATTGAGAACAGGGACTGTTTCTTGCCTTGTTTTCCCTTAGAATTTAGCACAGTGTCTCAAACACATTAAGCCCTTAATGAATGCTTACTGATTTGGCTTGATTTGACTTGCCTAAGGTCACACCACTCATAGGGTCTGGGGCAGAACTTGAACCCAGGTTTTCCCGACCCCGTACACCCCAGCTATACTTTCTCCCCCAAAGTTGTAGTTTGTTTTTTGAATTGCTCCTATATTAAAAGTTAACCTAGTCTAGAATTGAAGTTTAGGGCTAAACAGATGGAACTAGAGTTTCCTTTATTCTCTTGGGTTTTCTACTCTTCTTTTTGTGTATGCTAATTGGTTTAATGACAGCTTTAGTTCAGAGACTTGGATGTGGTATAAACTTAATTACTAGTGAAGAGCAGGCACAGCTGACTGCAATTATCCTACTATGGATTTTGCGTTGAAGTATAAGGTGTCAGATTATGTTAATAGTTGAATGACATAGTACCACTTCTCCTATAACTTTCCTTGGCAGCTGGTGGCACGATGGATAGAGAGCTGGGCCTGGAGTCAGGAAGACCTGAGTTCAAATTTGGATTCAGACACTTACTAGCTGTGTGACCCTGAGCTAGTCACTTAACCTGTTTGCCTCAGTTTCCTCAACTGTAAAATGGAGATGTTAATACTAGCACCCACCCACAGGGTTATTGTAAGAATCAAATGAGAAATATTTGTAAAAAGCACCTAGCACAATGCTTGGAACATAGCAGGCAATTTATAAATGCTTATTCCTTTTACCTCCTCCCTTCTTTTCTTTTTTTTTTGGAGGGGGGAAGGCAGAGTAATTGGGGTTAAGTGACTTGCCCAAGGTCACACAACTAGTGAGTGTGTCAAGTGTCTGAGGCTGGATTTGAACTCAGGTCCTCCTAACTCCAGGGCCAGTGCTCTATTCAATGTCCCACAGAGAGCCACTCCCCACCCCCCCCCCCCATGCTATCTCTGGCACATTGTCTCAAAGCATAAAAAAATTCTGAAATGAAATAAAATCACACTGTCCAGGGCATACTGTCCATAATTTAATCTCCAGAGGAAGGAGAGTAAAGCTTGCTGAGGCCCTGGTTTTGAATCTCAGCTTTGCTGCTTATTACCCCTGTGGCCTCGGCCTAGGCACCTCTCTGGACTCAGCTTTCCCATCTGTAACATGAGAGGATTGAACTCATCGACATTTAAGTTCTCATCTAGCTCTGTGTCTATGATATTAAAGAGAAGAAGTAAAATCAACATTATGTGGCTTGTATTGTATCTGATCTTTTTTTGGGGTTGGGGGGGATAATTTATCTATATGAACCATTGGCAATTGTTCCCAGGGGCTTGACATGAATGTATCTTTATGGAGTGTGTTCTGTCCATAGTATTTACATAAACCAATTTCAATGGTATTCCTGTACAGAGTACTAGAACATGATTTAGGTCTAAGCCCAGGGCACTTAATGAGAGCATGCCTTTGATCACTAACTATAAAGAGAGAAGATAATTATGCTCCTATAGGCACAGTGAACTTGAAGGCTGGTTACTATATTGTCCTCTCCTCAGATCTCACATTACTTATGTAATATGGAGGAACTTTAACACGGAAATATTTGCTTCAAGAGATACAGTCACAGATATACAAATTTACTCCCTCCAGCTCCTGAGAGGCATAATCTCCCCTTCCCTACTCCTTGCCCCACCTCAGTCTGGTGAGGGGAAGGTCATTAGGTTCACTGCTTAGCTGGCTGCCTATAGAGCACAGTCCCACTCCCCCTTGGGCTCAAGTCTTAGATGCCCTAGTTCTTAGGGTTCCTATGCGAGGCTGGCTAGCTGCACCACACTGCCCACAATCTTGGCTCCAAGGTCACCATGACTAGAACTCTAGTCCTATGACTATCACCTCAGGCACCTGAAACTGAGGAGAAATAACACAGAACAGAAAGAAACACTTCTGGGTCCATTTCCAAGGAGCTGGAGTAGGAGAACAGGGAAGGATGTTCCTTCCCCTCTCACCGATTTAGTTTGTGATTTCCACCAGCAACAGAAAAGAGTTGGTGGAAAAAGTGCAGCCACGATGATGATGGAAAAGCACATGAATGGCTCAGTCTTGGGCAGTTTTAACAAGGCAGGAAGCCAATCAAAGGAGGTTATCCCCAATCACATGGTAGGGAATGCAGTGGGCTCCATGTTAGGCAAACTGGGCATGCTCAAAAAGGCCCTTCTAAAGCATCTGCACATTAGAGCTAGGCATACCAGAGAAATCTGGGCTACACTTACTTAGAACCCTAGAGCATTAGTCCTGGTCGAGACCATAGAGATTGTTTAGTCTAGGCTCATCATGTAATATGAATAGTTTCCCTTTTCCGTTGTTCAGCTGGAAGGTCTAAAATCATTCAGAGTAGAAAAAGACCTAATAGAGAGCATCTAGTCCAACAATCTGGAGTAGGAATCTCCTCTACAACATCCCCAACAAATGGTATTCCAGACTGTGTGAATACCTCCAATGACAAGGAACTCACTATATAATGAGTCAGCTCATTCTATGTTTAGAGAGTCCTCAACATTAGAAAGTTTTTCCTTATATTGAGTCAAAAACTGCTTTTCTGAAGCTGTTACTTAGTCCTAGTTTCCTATATAGGGTAAAGTAGCTTAAATCACAGGTCAGATGCCACCTCCTACTACACAAGAAAGTCTTGATTGTCTAGCTATTAACCCTCTCTTCATCTTCAAGTTGCCTTGTATTGCTTTGTGTTCGTTTATCTGTACACATATAGCTTTCCCTCACTCTGCCTCTCCTTCTTCCTTTGCCATGTCAACTTCTTGAAGGCAAGGACTAGAGTATTTTAGGCCTTGTCTTTGTATCCTCAGTAATTTGCACATATTAATAGTTTAATAAATGTTTATTGAATTGCTGAAAGTAGAAAAAGTCATTCTTTGTGAGCAGTTTGGTGTGGATTAGAATCTTTGACTTGGAGTCAGACAGACCAAGGCTTAAATCCTGCCTCTGACGCTAGCTATGTGATCATGGGCAAGTCTTTCACCCCCCCTTTCCCTCAGCTCTAGTTCCGTTTCCTTTTCTGTAAAGAGGGAATATTAATATCTATTGTACCTGTCTAATAAATTTGACATGAGGTTCAAGTGAAATGCTCCATAAACATTAAAGGTTACTTATTAACATTCCAAATGACAACCCTTCAAATAATTGAAGAAGAGGACCTGTTTCCTCTAAGTCTTCTCTTTTCTCAGCTAAACACCAATCCCTGACTGATCCTCACATGGTTTCAAGTCTCCTCACTATCCTTCTCATCCTTCTCCAGATCTGGTCTAGATTGTAATTTCCTTCTTAGTGTGAGAACCAGAGCTGGGCACAGCATTTCAGATGTGGTCTGACCAGGGCAGAATATAGCTCCTTACTGTTGAATGATTTCCACAAGATTAGAGGGTCTTAGCAGCAGTTAGTGTGATTTATTTCAAAAAGCACCTATCACATACCAGGCACAAAGATAAATAACAAGGCATCTCTAACCACAAGAAACTTATACTCTATTAGAATGTTGTTAAACCACCTAAACTAGGATTTTGAGAATGTTTTCCCTTCTCGTGTGGGTCCCCCCCAGTGATGCAGTGGCAGTGGGGAACTCTACCAATACAAGCTGGCAGATTTCTGTAATGGCCTTAGGGCAGAGGATCTTAACCATTCTTGTGTCATGGACCCCATGGGAAGTCTGGTGGAGTCTATGGATCTCATTTCAGAATCACATTTTTAAATACATAAAATACACAGGATTGCAGAGAAAATCAATATATTGAAATAGTTATCAAAATATTAAAAAAAAACCCACGTTCATGAATCTTAGGTTAAGAACCCCTACGTTAGAGAATTGCTTGGGAGCGTGTAGAGGTTGAGCAATTTATCCATGGGGATCCAGTTAGTGTGGGTCAAGAGCAGGACTTTACTCCCAATCTTTCTGACTCCAGCTCTTAACCTATAGTAGATGCTGAATAAATGTTGATTTGATTGATCCAAGGCATATCCTCTATTTATTCCATCACTCTGCTTCATTACCAGCAAACTTACTCATTTGAATTTTAAAAAAATCACAGGCTTGGAGTGGCTAGGTAGCACAGGAAATAGAGCCCTAGCCCTGGAGTCAGAAGGACCTGAGTTCAAATCCAGTCTCACACACTTGACATGTATTAACTGTGTGACCTTGGGCAAGTCACTTAACCCCAATTGCCTCGCCTCCCCCCTCAAAAAAAAAATCACAAACTTATAAATCTATAGCTAGAAGAAAGCTCAGAGATCGTCTGGCCCACCCTCCTTATTTTGCAAATGAGGAAACCAATGCGCAGAGAGATGTAGTGATTCAAGTCATAGAGGTAATAAGTATCAAATAAGCAAGAATCTGAACCTATTTCCTCAGAGTACAAAATCAGTGTTTTTTCTATCTACCATCTCAGGCCATCTCCTTCCCAAATGACATGTTTTCATGGGAGTTTTAAATATATGTCATATGCTCATAAATCTCTGATGCTGTGAGTAGATGATTTCTAGAGGCCCTTTCCAGCATTACTATACATTCCAGCTAGGGCACCCATATCCCCTGAAGTAGACACGTTATTAAAATTCACGTTGCATATTTCCATTGAGTTGGAACCAATGTTCACATTTTTCATACTTGTAACTTCAAATAGTGCAAATTAAAATGCATGTACCCTCTTCCAGAGGATTCATTATTTGTGTTAATCAGGACCTTTCTGTATTAAACAGTAAATATAGAATGTCAAAGCAGGAAGGGCCTTATAGGTCATCTACTCATAGAATCATAGATTTATTGTTGGAAGGCACCACAGATGTCAGCTTCAAGTTTATTTTTACAAAAGGGGAAATAGATTCAGAGAGATAAGGGGGATAGCATGAGTAGGAGCAGTGATTCGAGGTCAAATTCTCTGATTCAAAGTCTAGTGTTCTTTCCTTCCCAGTTCACTTCCTTATATTACAGATGAGAAAGCTGAAGGTCACAGAGTCTAAATGGCAAACTCAAGGTCACACAGCTAGTTAGTGGCTGGGACTAGAATCCAGGTTTCCTGCCTCCTAGATGAAAATTTTTTGTAAAAAATAGGTGATTCAATGACTCTATTGTAGAGGCAATTTGGCTTAGTGGGTAGGTCCTGAGTCAGACATTCACTGGCTTTATAACCCTGGGTAAGTCATAAACCTCTCTAAGCCTCAGTTTCCTCATCTGTAAAATAATAGCATTTACCTCACAGAATTGTGTTAAAGATCAAATGAGCTAATATATGTAAAACACTTTGCAGACCTTAAAGTGCTATAAAAAGTTAGTTATTACTGCTAGTACAACAAAAACTACAACTGCTCTTATTATTGTTAGTAGTACAACTACTACTTTTATTAGTTGTAGTAATAGTAATGTGTATTTAACCTAACACCAACTGGCCACTCAATTTTTGTCTTCAGCTTTAGTATACAGAATGTTATGGGATTTTAATGAGAAAAAAATTCAGGAAAGGGTCTAGTTATAAAGAGAAACAGCTGAGCTATCTTGCCCTCTGAAAATTCAGTTTGAGAGAGACAAAGACAGCTGACTTGGTTTAAAGAAAGCCATCATAGAGCAGCCCCTAGGAATGGGGGAAACAAACGGGGTTGTCTCCAGACTAATGTCTCTCTATGTCACAGAAAAGAACTTTTCTTTTTAGGAATAGCCGTTAAAGAAAAAGACTGAAAGGGTGACAACAGAATTGTGCTTCTTTACCCTCCCCCCTTATTCATACAGGCCTTTTTCTCAACAATTAAGAGGGTGAGTGAGATCTGGGAGCTTGGTGGCAAAGTAGACAGAGTGTAAGGCCTGGCCTAAGAAAAACCTGAGTTCAAATGTGAACTCTGACACTTACTAGCTGTGTGGCTTTGGACAAATCACTTAACTCTGGCTGCCTCAGTTTCCTCATCTGTAAAATGAGCTGGAGAAGGAAATGGCAAACCACTATAGTATCTTTGCCAAGAAAACCTCAAATAGGGCCACGAAGAAGTGGACGTGACTGAAATGACCGAACAACAACAAAATTGAATATTTACTTTTAAATGATAGTCACTGCAGCTTTCCTAAGAACAAAGGTCAAGGTTTGTATTTCATAGTCTGCACATGTAATTAATTAATCAGTAGGTTGAAGTGGGCTGTGGAAAATACTTCTTTGGAAATCATTGTTTTTCTTCTAGAGTTTATTCAGTTTGCAAAAGGATCTCATCTACAAATAAAATAAATTTAGGGTCCTTTTTGTGCTGAAATATATCCATATATCTTGGCACATCTAGTTTCTATTTTGTGGTCCACTTTTCTGCCTACTGACAATTATTTTTCAAGATGAATGTTGACTCAATTGTCTTAGCAGTCTGCTACATTGTGTCTGTCTGTCTGTCCATCTAATTAATCTATTTATTCTTATTTAAACTATTTGAAATGTGACTGCTATCTCGCCTGTATAGATGAAAAGTTGCTCAATGACTATTGTCTAGATAGGGTCACACTGCTATAAACTGCTCTTACGTTAGTTCTTATGTACTCTTGTATTGTCCAGGTAGAGAAATAGTCTGGGTAATGGACAAAATGCTTGTCTTGGAGTCTGGAAAACCTGGGTTCACCTAAAACTTTTATCATTTACTAGCTGCATAACCCCAGATGCTCTACTTTCCTTATCTGTAAAATGGGAATAATAGTATCAGTGTTACCCACCTCACAAGATTGTTGTAAGCCTCAAATGAAATAAGTTGTGAAAAACACATAACAGTATATATATAACCATACACATGAACAATTATTATGACTATATATTAGCAAATTATTTTGCAGCTGAAAATTATTAGTATTTTTTAGATGAAATACTTTATTAAACAAAGAATTTATTACAAAAGTGTTCTTTTTCTAAAATTACATATTTCCAGCCACATGGAATTTGCCTTGCTAGCTGAGCTTTGCAGCTTAGCATGGTGTGCTCACAGTTGAATACGGAGTAAAGTAGCTCCACCCAACAGCTGTAATCTGATACAAATTGTAAGGAAACCAGGAAGTTGGTTAGGTGCACTGTCAGTCTTTCAAAGGTAAGCTGTGTCTTTGAGTGGTCTCTCTGTCTAGAATCCTGCCGGGCAAAGCATTTGCAGTTTTATACAAAAATCTAATTAGTATGAAGTCCACAAGGAAGAGTACAGAAAGTGAATGTTTAACTGGAGAGTAGGAGATTGGCAGGAGATGGGGAACAAATGCTTTTTTTTTTGAATGATTTTTTCTACTTGTATTGTGGTAATGTGTGCTCCAAAGGGCAGGGAATTAATGAGCTGTCTCATGACATTGAGTAATGTGCTTTAATAAGGAGAGAAGTGTGGCAATAAGGAGAAGAGTGTTTTCTCAACCTAATAATGAAAAAGCTCTAATTTTGTTCGTGCAAAAGTTTCTGGGCTTAATTATGATAATTTTGAAACTACTGGGTATACATCTTTAATTACAAAATTGGATGGCACTACTGTGTGGGAATTGATTCAGGCTTTCATTAGCTTTTTAAATACCGAGAGGCTTTTAGCCAGAAGTTTTAGTCCCAAATCTTGTAATCTGTCTTTTTTTTAAACAAAAATCCAGGGATCTGTGCTTGGGCCTATGCCATTTTAACATTTTATCAGTGACTTGGATAAAGGCATAAATGTAATGCTCATCAAATTTATTTTTTTCTTACGTTGCAGAAAAGGAGCTTCTCGAAAGTTAGTCCCTCTTTCCTTTTCTCATTTTGTAATCTGTTTTCTCAGGTTTCTGGTATGTTGAAAGGGTGAATTTCCAGTTTGCAAGTTGTAACTCGTCTTTAAAAGAACTCAACTTTATTACTTGAAGATCTTTCTCCAACTTGGTTTTATCCTTGGATAGTGCTAGAGATGCGTGGTTTAAAGTGAATTGGTTTCAGATCTGGGCTTTGTTTTCAAAATAAACAAGAACCCGAACTTTAAATTTTGATTGGTTTTGCATGAAGCAGGGAAAAGCACACTAATTTGACCCAGTAGAGGAAAGATGGGTTATGTGGTTTATGCCCCTTTAATGGGATGTACCTTTTCTACCTGACCCTTATTATCAGTTTAATTAAAAAAAAAAAACAACCTCTTTATCATGTACCAACTATGAGGTACTGGGGATATAAGAACAAAACCAGTCTTGAGTTCTTATGTTTATATTGCCTTACAAAGAATTTTCCTTATTGTAATGCTGAGTCATGTGGTAGGTTTTATGCTGTTTTATAAGTAACATATTAGCTGGCATTTATATAGTGCTTTAAGGTTTGCAAAGCAGTTTTCTACATATCTATTTTATCCTCACAACAACTATGTCATGTAACTCTACAAGTATCGTTATCCCTGTTTACTACATGAGAAAACCCAGACTCAAAGAGAGGTTGAGTGACTTGCTCATGTCACACAGCTATTACGCATCGGAACTAGTATATGAACTTGGATTTCTTGGAGTACTTTGTAAAGTGTTATATGAATATAAGTTGCCCTTAATGCTTTTTTGAGTTCAATGCTTTTCCTAATGTACCAAGCACTTGCTTTTTCTGCCAAGTGCTAGATTTTAGCTTAAGATTGTTTTCATCCCAGAGAGTTATTTAACTGCCTATACCCTTTGACCCAGCAATACCACTACTAGGTCTATTTCCCAAGATGATTAGGGATAAAGGAAAAGAACCTTTATGTTCTAAAATGTTTATAGTAGCTCTCTCTGTGGTAGCAAAGAGCTATAAATTGGGGAATGCCTGTCATTTGGGGAATGGCTAAACAAGTTGTTGTATATGATTGTGATGGACTACTACTGTGCTAAAAGGGATGATGAGCTCATTGATTTTAGAAAAACATGGATAGATTTGCATGCTATGATGAAGAACAGAATGACCAGAACCAAGAGAATGCTGTATACAGTTACAGCAATACTGTTTTAAGAACAGTATTGAGTGACTAAGTCATTTTGACAGTTATAAACACCCAAATTAGCTGCAAAGGACATATGAAGACACTATCTGCATCTAGAGAAAGAACTGATAAGTAGAAGTATCAATAGAATGATTTTACATATGTACATGTTTGTGTCTAGTGGTAGCCATTTCTAAGGTGGGGAGGAAGGGAGGAAAGAAAAAGAAGAGTAATTTATATAACTATTATATATTTAAAAGGAATAGTAAATTGTACATAATCTATTTGCAGTTTCATGTCCAAACATCTTTTTAAAAGTTCTACTATGTTATGGAAATTCCTGTTTTATTTCATTAATTAAAAATAAAATAAAAAAAGTTCTTTCCAGCACAAAAATTTTTGCATTAAGATTAAGGTGCATTGATAATTAACAACCTAATGAGCTGATAATTTTATAAACTGTACATATTACCCAGATATTTATGATCATATCTCTTATATGGGTAGCAGATTTAATGAAATTTTGTTTTAAAAATTAACATTTACATTATGCAGTCTTTGTGATTATAGTTAGATCAGTATTCTCATTGCTTTACAAACAAGCCATATTCCTTTATCTCCTCTATACCTTCATATTTCTTCCATCCTCTTTTCTGCCTATCCCAACTCATTGTTAAAGGCCCAGTTCAAGTTCTAGCTGCTACACAAAACCTCATCTGCTTGAACCCTTATTGATCTCTCTTCTCTGAATATCTGTAGCACTTGGTATTTATTTTTACAATGTAGTGCTTAATTATGTACAGTCTTGTATCATTCACTATTGTTTCATATTGTATCACCAAATGGTCTATCTAATTTTTGTGCTCCATGATGGCTTATAGTTTTGCACAGCATCTAACAGTGTGGTAAAAGTGTAGCAGGAGGTCACAACAGCTCAAGACTTGTTAGCTGATTGACAGAAGATAAACTTGGGTCAGATACCCTTTTGTTTTAAGGTGACAGACTAACCAATAAAGTGAACCTCAAAGCAATTATTTCCTTTAAAAATACTGAAACCATAAACTGCTGAATGGACAAGTTGAATAGAAAATATTTTATTAGAAACTTTGACTCTCTCTCTCTCTCTCTCTCTCTTTCTCTCTCTCTCCCCCTCTCCCTCTCTCCCTCCCTCTCCCCCTATCCCTCTCCCTCCTTTCTTAGGAATCTGTCATCTATTGTAGAATTCAAAGACTTTTAACCTTTGAAGGATTTATAATTTAGTTGCGTATTATTTCAGAAAGATTCCGACATTAAAAAAAAATACCTTAGATAGTCTCATTAGTTAGTTATAAATTCTTAATCTATTTATCATTCTTATATAATTGGTAATATGATCCTTGTCCCTACTATTTCTCAAGGCATTTGGCTAAATTAGGAAAATTGCTTGTTGAAAATCACAGAACATTGGGGAGCTGAAGTTAGAAAACAGATCTGTAGACTTCTTGTAGTGGAAAGAACATTGCTGATTGACCGATAAAGTGCTGGACTTGGAGTCAAGACGACCTAAGTTTGAATCTTGCCTCATATATTTACTAGCTGTGTGATGCTGAGTGAATCTAATTTCTCTGGGCCTCATTTTCCACATCTGTAAACTAGGAATAATAAAAGCACCTGCCTCAGGTATTAATAACAATTCAGATTTATTATTAGAATCAAATGAGATAATTTAAGTAAAGCATTTTGTAAACCTTTAAGTGCTATATAAATGTTAGCTATCATCATCATCATCATTAATTTGAAGCCAAAGGACCTGGGTCCAAATCCTGACTCTGACATTAACTAGTATCACCTTTGGTCAAGTCATTTAAGCTCTTTGATCCTCAGTTGAGAATAATGCTCGCATTTTCTACGTCAAAGGGATATTTTGAGGAAAGCACTTTATAAAACTTGATATATTAATGACTATTTTCAGATTCTTGGTTCTGTATTGTCTATTTGGTCATTATACCTTTTCTTTTATCTTCCAGCAGCTTCCACTAAAACTCTAAAACTGTTGATACAAACTCTTTTTCATATTCTCTATGTTATTTCTGTGTCACTGGTTCATCCCCTATAACTGTGTCAGTGGGCCTCCAGTGGGGTATTTCAGGAATCCACGCTTGGCCCTACACCGTAGGTTAAAGGTATAAATAGCACAAAGCTGGATGACAGGATCCAAAAAGATCCTGAAAGTTTAAAGCACTGGGCTGAATCTAAAAAAATGAAATTCATTAGCAGTAATCATAAAGGCTTACACTTGGGCCCAAATAGTCAGCTTTACAAGTATAAGATTGTTGTTGTTCAGTAATGTCTGACTCTTTGTGACCCTGTGGACCATAATGTCCATGGGGTTTTCTTAGCAAAAATACTGGAGTGGCTTGCCATTTCCTTCTCCGGTGGATTAAGGCACATAGAACTTAAGTGATTTGCCCAGGGTCACACAACTAAGTATCTGAGGCTGGATTTGAACTCAGGTCTTCCTGACTCTAGGCTCATTGCTCTATCTGCTGAGGCACCTAGCTTAAGATGGGGGAACTATGGGGAACTATTGTTACACAGTAGTTCTGAAAAAGATCTGGGAGTCTTAATGGATTGTAAGGTCAACATGAATCAACTGTGTGATGTGGCAGCCCCCCTAAAAAGGTTAAAGCAGTGTTGGGCTGCAGTAGGAGAGACAGCTTCTGGGAATATAGAAATGATATTCCCAACATACTCTACCATCATCAAATCTCATCTAGAATATCATCAACACTTTGGGCACCATGTTTTGAGAAGAAGGAAAATGTCCAGAGGAGGGCAACTACCTGAACTTCATATCATATGAGGACTAGTTGAAGGAACTAGTTCTGTTTAGCTTGGAGAAGACTCAGGTGTGACATGAGTTATCTTCAAATATTTGAAGGTCTGTTACAGAAAAAAATATTTATTATGTTGTTCAGAAAACCTTGCTTATTAATATTGTTTGAACCTAATTTGATGTGGCTAGAAATTGGCTGATCTCAGAGATGCTCCCAGGGAAGCTGGGTAGCTCTAGATCAGCTCCAAGACCTGGATTCCAGGTCTTGGATACATCCGATGCTTGTGTTTTGGATCCCCCAAATTTGAATGTGTATGCTTACTGATATATATCTTAATGGACCTTGTGTGGTAACTACCCTTTCTTCAAAATATCTACTAGTGCTCGTCTCTGAAACCCTATATAATATAGCTTGCAGAGACTGAGGAGGGGAGGCTTCTTCTGGATTTCCTCCTCTACCAAATGACCAAATAAATTTCTTTCTAAAACTATTTTAGACTTTGGGGTTTGTTCTCATGACTAATACTGTCTTGACCTGTTTGACCCCAGAAAGCAGAACCAGGAGCGGTATATAAGTTACAAGAAGGCAAATTTAGACTTGGTCAGGAAAAACTTCTTAAAAATCAGAGGCTGTCCAAAATTAGAGTGCATTGCCTAGAGAGGTGGTAGATTTCTCCATTCTGGAAGGTCTTCAAGCAGAAGCTGGATGATAACTTGTTGGGTATGTAATAATGGGGATTCCATTTGTGTATAGATTAGACTAGATAGATCATCACTGAAGTCCTTTCTAATTCTCAATTTCTGGGATTCCATGATTTTAATTTTTAGCATTTCATCTGAAAATGTAACTTTGTTACTGAACATGTTAATAAAAATTATATATATAAATATATATGTATATATAT
>CM053586.1:56564223-56592806 GCA_028646515.1 Pseudochirops corinnae
GAAGTATCCTTGTGTGCGTTTTGGAGTTCTAGGATTGGTTTAGAGTCCTATTTTATGGGTATTTTGGGGTGGCTATGTGAGAGCTGCAATATTTTGCTGCTGCTACGCCGCCATCTTGGCTCCGCCCCCTGTAACTTGTGTTTCGTATTCTGTTTGTATTCTCTGAAGTTCAGGGTGCTGACTTTTTCCCCTGAACTAGGTAAACGAAATGTGTTTGAATGATTAAAGTGAGACTGTTAACCCATTTTGAGTTGCTTTCCTTTAGAAAAGCGGATCTAAGAACCTGTGCTAGCAGCTACCCTGGGTATGCTAGGGTACTTGCTGATACACCTCCTCTATCCTTTCTAGCTTACCAATTTCCTCCTTTAAATTGTGGAACTCGGAACTGACACAAATTTCCAGATGACTCAGAGTACTATGAAGGACACCAACATGCTTCCAGTTGCATGGGCTGGCAGCCTTAATGTCACATCCTTGACTTCTCACTTTTCTTTACTTCCTTTATCCAATCAGTTATCCTGTTTTGACCTTTATAACATCTCTTAAATATGCCCCCTTCTCTCTTCCAACACTGCCACAGGTCTTTATCACCTCATGCTTGGACTACTGCAATAATCTGCTGATGGGTCTTCCTACCTCGAATGTTTCCACATTCAGCTGTCAAAATGATCTTCCTAAAGCTTCCACCCATTCCTACCCATCCCCCTCCCACTCCCAATCAATCAACTCCAGTAGCTCCCTATTGCCTACAGGATCAAATATAAAATTTTCTGTTTGACTTTCAAAGCCCTTCATAACCTAGTCCCTTCCTACCTTTCCAGTCTTCTTAAACCTTCATCTCCCTCATTACTCTTTGATTCAGTGACGCTGGCCTCCTTGCTATTTCTTGAGGACAAAATACTCATCTCCTGACTGAACATTTTCTTTCTTTTTCCTTTTTTTTCTTTTTGGAGGGTGGAGGGCAGGGTAACTGGAGTAAACTGACTTGCCCAAGGTCACACAGGTAGTAAGTGTAAAGTGTCTGAGTCTTGATTTGAACTCAGGTCCTCCTGATTCCAAAGCTGGTGCTCTATTCACTGTGCCACCTAGCTGCCCCTCTGACTGAACATTTTCACTGGCTGCTCCCCTGCCTGAAATGTTCTCTCTTTACCTTCACTTTCTGGCTTCTCTGGTTTCCTCAGAAATCCAATATCAGCTAAACTCCCATTTCTACAAAAATCTTTTTCCAGTGCTCCTCAATGCTAGGGCATTCCCTCTAAGTTTATCTCCAGTTTATCCTGTATATATTTTGTTTGCACGTTGTCTCCTTATTAAATTTCAAGCTCCTTAAGGGTAGGGACTATTTTTCCTTTCCTTGTATGATTAGTGTTAAGAACAGTCCTGTTGGCTAGGTGGCGCAGTGAATAGAACAATGGCCCTGGAGTCAGGAGGACCTGAGTTCAAATCCAGCCTCAGACACTTAACACTTACAAGTCGTGTGACCTCGGGCAAGTCATTTAACCCCAATTGCCCTGCCTTCCCCCTTTCAAAAAGAAAAAGGAAAAAAAAAGAACAGTCCTTGGCACAGAACAGGTGCTTAATAAATGCTTGTCTACTTCAGTTGGCTAGACTGTTACTAGAAAGTAGCAATATGTGAGATCATGGAGAGGTGGGAATGAATCACGCAATACTGAACTTTAAATAACAGATGAATTTATATTTGATCCTAAAAGTATGAGCCACTAGAGTTTAAAGGGGAATGCAGATCTTGTGCCTTAGGAAAATTCCTGTGCAAGCTGGAGAATGAACTGGAATAGGGGAAAATCTGAGGCCGGGAGATCAATTAGGTGATCAAGGAGAGGGATGAGGAAAGACTGAACTAGGGTGGGGCTGTGAATGAAGATAAGTCTATGAGAGAGAGATTTTACAGAGAAATCACAAGATCTGACAACTGACTGGGTATGTTAAGTGAAAGAAGAATACAGAAAGACACCAAAGACACGTGTCCTACGTGATTTGGGAGGATGGTGATACCCTTAAGAGTAAAAGGGAAGCTTGAAAGAAGGGAAGATTGGGGGGAAAGGATAATTAGTTCCATTTAGATGCGTGGACTTTGAATTGCCAATGACATACACAGTTCAAAATGTCCCATAGGTTGTTAATGATACAGGACCGGAGCTCAGAACTGAAGCTAGAACCATTAAAAGCTAAGTACTCTGAGTCTGGCCTCCATCTCTGCCATAGTTATTTTAAGAGATTCTTTATCAAAAGTTTAGCTAAAATTTAGGCAAATTATATTTGTTGCATGCATTTCTTTTTTATCCATTAATTCAGTAATCCTTTAAAATAATTAAGGAAATGAAGTTTGTCTATCATAACTTGTTGATAAGATCATGCCAACTCTCTGTAATCATTTTCAAGGCTTCATCAATGTGGCTATGCTTTCTAGTAAAGCAGATTTTAAATTCTTTATAGTTTAACATTTTTATGACTTGTGGCCAAAAAATTTAATCATCTGGTAGCCACAGTTCACCATATATGGCTTCACCATACACAGGAAGTCTTGCACAGAAGAGCATAGAATTTCTTGTTGAGCTCATATAGTTGAGGCCTCTACAATTTGGTAGAATCTGCCAGAGACCACATGCTTTGCTGGCAGAGTCTAAACTAATATTATATTGTTTACATCATTAGAATATAAGCTTCTTGAGGGTAGGGCCAGTTTCATTTTTGTCTCTGAGGGATTAGGATGGTGCCTGGCACATAGTGTTTAACAAATACTGACTGGTAAAGTATTGTAGTAAGGATTTAGTGGAGAAAGTCAGGGTAAATTAATGTAACTACTGATTATGTTGCAGTTCAGTTGTTTCAGTTGCATCTGACCCCATTTGGGGTTTTTTGGGAGGCAAAGATATTGGATTGGTTTGCTACTTCCGCCTCCAGCTCATTTTACAGATGAGGAAACTGAGGCAAACAGAGTTAGGGATAACACAGCTAATAAGTCTCTGAGGCCAGATTTGAACTCAAGAAGTCTTTCTGACTCTAGACCTGGGCACTCTATTCACTGCCATCTAACTGCCCAACTGTTGATCATATTATTTCAATAAAGTTTTCCTTACCCTTACTATTAATATTTATAAGCGAGATGCAGATCTACTCTTGATGAAAGTATGGAATGGTGAATCAGGAAACTTAGGTTCTGTTCTCAACTTTTGTCACTAACTAGCTGTGTGACTTGGGAAATAATCTCTCTAGGTATGAGTTTTCTCAAAGACAAAAAAGTGGTGTCCTCTAGGATCTTTCTTAGCTGTAACATTCCATATTATAACAAGAGCTTAGATTTATTTGGTACTTTGAAGCTTACAAAGCATTTTACAGACATTATCTCACCTGATCCTCATAAAAACTCTGTGAAGTGAGTATCATTTTCATTTGGTAATTGAGGAAAGAGGAAAACAGAGAGGCTAAGTGAGCTATCCATGGTCACACAGCTAAAAGGAACTGTTGGAAGAGGAATTTGAATCCAGATTTTTCCTGACTCCAAGTCCAGCATTTTCTACTATACCATAATTATATTAAATCTATTATTCATGTAACACGACACAGAGTACCCTACCACAAAGTAAACTAGTCGCAAAGGAATGCTGGAAGTCACACAGCTAATATGGGGCAGAGGTAGGGATTACCTGTGCCCAGACCCTTGTGACATCAAGGGAAGTGCCTTTTCTAATGAATTATACTGCCAGGTCTGATAGGAGTTATTAATTATAGCTCACATTTATATGGTGCTTTAAGGTTAGCAAGATACTTTGTGTATATTCTCATTTGATGCATGTAACAGGCAGTATCAACATTTCAAAAGGGTATAAAAAGAAAATATGTAATAGCAATCAGGAAATAATTCATCAGGAGCAATCATATTCAGAAATAAAAATACACATTTATATTTTACAAAAATGTATATTTTGCGCTATTTTTTTTTAAAGAGACATTTGATGGGGGAGGAGAATCACCATCATCAATCTGTTAAATCAAGTGAGTTTCTATAGAAGGATTGGCATTTCAGATGATCTTTTAAGGAGCTTGAGGAAAACATCTTTTATATAGTTTATAGCAAATCTAGAGAAAAAGGGCAGCTAAAAAATTAATGTAAGTCTAGGCTGTACTAAGAAAAGTATAGCTTCCAGGACTACTGAGGTGATAGTACCATTGTAATATCCCTAGTCATACCACATCAGACTGGGTTCATTTAGGTATAATATCTTAGGAATAATAATGATAAGCTGGCAAGAAGCCAGAGGAGAAGTGAAAGGATCATAAAGAATCCTACAAACATACCGCATAAGGATTAACTGAAGGAGGTGAGAATATTTGGCTAAGATAATGCTTGATGATAGCTGTCATCAAATATTTAAGGTCTGAAAGAAGGATTTGCTCTACTTAGTCTGTCCTAAGATGCAAAAGTGGAAGCCACAGTTTTAAGGTGAAAAGAAATAAATGTAGGCTTGATAAAAGGATGAAGTTACTAACAATCAAGAATCATCTAAAAATAGAATGGGTTTCTTTGGAAGGGTCTCCAACTCTGGAAGTTTTCAAGAAGTCTAAATAATAATAACTTCATCAGTTACGCTTCATGAGAAATCTTTCTTCTAAGTCTTATAGTTGGGTAAAAAAAAAAAAGCATGAGATGGAAGAGGTCTGGGATGGTTGGACAGCAGCTGAAGATGATTTTTTAGTTTTAGTGGATAGCAAACTCAACAGGAATCAGCAGTGTGATGTGACAGTCAAAAAAGCATAACCTTTGGCTAAATTAGTAGGGGTTTAGCTTCCAAGAATGGGATGCATGGGGAAGCATGGGAGGTGGGGAAGCATAGTTCCACTCTGCTCTGCTCTTGTCAGAAATCATCTGTAATATTGTGTTTGTTCATTTGTGGGAACTATAATTTAAGAATGACAGTAATAATCCAGATTGCCAGAGGAAGGCTTCCTGGATGATAAATAGGCTTGAGTCCAAATCATATGATAATCTGAAGATATTATGCATGTTTAGTGTGGAGAAGACAAGTATGGAGGGAGATGTGTGGGGCATGATAGCTATCTTTAAGATCTGAAGGGTTGTAATAAAAAGGAGAGATGAGAATTGACTGTCCTCAACAAGCAGAATCAGAAGCAAGAGATGGAAGTTACAATTTAGTATTGATCAGGAAAATCTTCCCAATAATTCAAGCTGTCTAAAGGTGGAATATGCTAACTTGAGAGAGATGGTAGGTTCTCCCTCCTTAGAGGTCTTCAAACAGGCAGGATAGCCCCTTATCAGGTATCCTCAAATTCTGTGATTCTGTCATTCCTTGGGTATAGACTGGATTTGAACGGCATCCCTTTAAACTCTGAAATTCTGTAACTGAATTTATTGGAAGTGAGGTGAATACCAATGATAAACTAAACTGTATGTAAACTAAAGTAAGAGGTTATGGAGCAGACTAGCCAAAGGGGTGGAGT
Organism: Pseudochirops corinnae; assembly: GCA_028646515.1. Lineage (NCBI taxonomy): Eukaryota > Metazoa > Chordata > Mammalia > Diprotodontia > Pseudocheiridae > Pseudochirops > Pseudochirops corinnae. Next base: position 56,569,702 of record CM053586.1, read on the forward strand.
AGAAGTTAGATCCAGTCAAGGGTGGTTTCCAGGACATACGGTATAACTTGCTTTATAGAAGATCCCCATGGTTATTTCAATTTTACAGCACGCATGAAATCCCTAAATGTGTCTGTGGCTAGTCAGCTCCTTCTCCCTAAAAATCCACTCTTCAAACAGAGACCAAGTTAAAAGCAAGTATTTACTAAATATCTACTATTGTGACCAGTACTGCATTTCTGCAGTCACTAATACATCAAAAACCATCTTAACTTTATATCTGGTATCAATGAGCAAGTTTTAAATAAATGAGTATTACTGTGACAAGCACTGTTACTGCGGATATATAAAGAGGCTAAAATTCAGGAGGAAAGAGTTACGCACAAGAAAAATAACTGAAAAACAATTAAAACGTCAAACTGCAGTAATTATAAGTACAATATATATATATATATTCAGAGAAAGGTAAGACCTTGGGGCAGCTAGGGGGCACACTGAATAGAGCACAGGTCCTGAAGTCAGGAGGACCTGAGTTCAAATCCAGCCTCAAACACTTAACACTTACTAGCCATGTGACCTTTGGCAAGTCATTTAACCCCAATTGCCCTGTCTTTCCCCTCCAAAAAGCAAAAAAAAAAAAAAAAAAAAGGTAAGATCTGTGAAATTGGAGTATTAAAGAAAGGTTTACAAGAAATAGTAGAATTTGAAGTCTTAAGGATAGATAGGATTTGGATAGATGGAGAAATAAAAACTACATAGAAACATAGGAAAATACAGCATGAGCAAAATGAGGATGAATACGGAAATATAGGGGATAGTAGCAGACTAATATGAGTGGTGTGGAGGGTATGTGTTCAAGAGCAATGGGATTATCATGTTAGATAGCTACACCAAATTACTGAGAGACTTAACGACCCACGCAGAGGAGACTGGACTTCACATGATAAGCAGTAAGAAATCATTGTAGTTTCTCACGTAGGTAACAAACAAAAAGCTGTATTTTAGAAACATCATTCTGGCAATATCTATATACAAGACAGACCAGAGAGGGAGAAAGACTACCAAAAAGGTTTCTGCAGTAATACACAAGGATGTGGTGAGTGAGAATAGACATTTTTAAGGAACTATTAGCAGTATTTAGTGCTACATCACAAAGATGATAAGTAAAAGAAAACTCCGAGGTTTCTAATCCAGGAGACTGAAAAATGAGTACTGAAGGCAGCAGCTAGAAAGCATACTAAGTCTGAGATTAGGGTAGAAGTGGAGGAAAGGAGCAATAAAATGGCTTTGAACAGGCTAAATTTAAAGTAATGGTAGAATATCCAAGTGGGGAAACACTCTTGGCATTATAGGATTGGAACACAAATTCAGAGCAGAGAAGTCCAAGAAAACAGAACTAGAAAAATGCAGCCACTGTGAAGGCTGAAGGAAGAGGGTTTACAGGAGCAGGTGGGGTTTCAAGAGTGTCAAATACTGAATCCAAGACAAGCTATTTAAGAAGTGCCTTCTATGTACAGGGCACTGAGCTAGGTAGGTACTGACAGAGATATAAAGCTTTATTAAGACATGATCCTTGACCTCAAGATCTTGTAGTCTAAAGGTAGAGATACAACACAGAACACATACAAATTACTAAAATATAAACTGATATATAAATTCAAGAGAGGTACAAAATAATGAGTGGTCCAAGGAAGGAAAAATCATTTATGATTAGAGGAAATATGGGAAGACTTCATGAGGGAGGCAGCATTTGAGTTGGATCTTAGACCAGGGTTTCAAGGGTTGTGGAAAGGGGCAAGGGAAGATAAGGGCTTAGAGAAGGACCCAGAGCATAGCAGAGGACAGGTATAAGAAACACTGGATAGAACAGTTTGGCTATAGCATAGGGTCTACAGAAAGGGAGTGGTATGAGATAAGGCTGGGAAGTACGGTGGTACCAAATTGCAGGGGGCTCTTAAACTAACAGGCTAAAGCAATTGGACTAGACAATTATGAGCCACTGAACAGCTTTGAGCAAAGGAATGAAGAAAAGTTAACTTTAAAATAGCCAATGTTCATACATTCAATAATACTGATTAAACAGCTGAACTTCTTTAATCATACTTTCAAAGAATTTTATGATATACTCCTAACTGATAACCAGTCTGTGCAATAATGAAGAGATATGGATTTATTGCTTAATCTAAATTTAAATTTTAGAAGTTAAACTGGCAAAGAGTATCAAAGGACTGTAAAACTTTAGAAAAAACCCATCATCTTGAAAATATTTTAAATGATCTTAAGTCCAGATAAGAAAAGAGTAAATCTATAGTTATTTATAGAGAAATATAATTTGATTTTTAAACATCACAAGTCAAGTATTACTTTCAATATTATTTGAGAAAGAATTCCATTTAACTAAAAGAGTAACTATATTTAACTATGCTTAACTAGATTTCAGAGACTTTGAAGAGTTTTATGAGTTTGATTTGTTGTTTTACTATTATCAATTTTAGGGATAAATGTGGGAAACTGAAAAAATATTTTTAAAAAACCTATAAACATTTACTGTACCAAATTTGAGGCAGGAGCTGAATCATTTAATTCTCATGTGTCATTTTTTTTTTTTAGATCAGCAACAGAATTCTCACCACTATGCAAGTAACCCTTAACAGACTTTAATGGAAGTGGGCATGCAGAGACAGATGAAATGGTTTCATGATTATTATAATTCCCTTCTAGATCTTTTTTTTAAAGCAAAAACAAGTTTTAGAACACTCAATAGCAATCATTTATAATTAAAAAAACATGCAGTAATGTAGTTTTTCCTTTCTCTGACAAACTCAGAATAAATATTTTGGAAGTCTATTCTTTTTCATTGATAACTACAGAATAAAGATAACAAAAAGTTAAGCAAATAAGCTTCCTACCCACCTTGTTCAAGCCTGAAGAGAGTCTTTTCTAGTTTTTCCATGTCGTTTAAATGTAAAATGCGAACTTGCTTAAAGTGACCCATTTTGGCTTCCAAATGATTCAAAGAGAATTACTTCGAAAACGAATAAATTGTCCCTACAAAACAAATATAAAATTAAAATGGGGAATAAAAGAAAATACTCCCAATACCTTAGTTTCTGCAGAGCTGATGGTTGCACTTACATGTTCTCAAAAACCGTAGCATACACACAGAGAGAACAATTCCAGCAAAGAGGACCCGAAGATCCTGGTAAAAATTATAGCCTAAGGGGCAGAGCTATAAGAAGTCCACAGATTTTTATTAATGCAGACTTAAGAATTTGCATGGAAATGCAACCTGCTTCAGAGGAGACCAATGTGGGGAGACAAATAATCTGGTCGCCTCTGAGTGACACCTGCGCCCGCGGCTCTCTATCAGTCTGCCCAGAGATGCCAGGTGGGAAAGAGCCCCTCCGACTCCAAATTCGGGCAGGAGGTCGCGAAGGGGGTGGGAGGGGCGTGAGGGCAAGAGAAACAGCTGCAGCCCTCGGAATGTTTTCCATAGATAGAGAATGTACAGAGAAAGAGAGATATAGACAGAAAGGCATTATATCCCCGAGAAGTCAGCACTTACGGGGAGCCAGGGGTACGTGCAGCCGCCGGTACACCGCGGATGGAAGCAGGGGTAGGCGGGGCTGCGGCGGCCGGGGTGGGGGGCGGAAACGAAGGGCGGTGAGAAGGGGGAGGGGCGCAGAGGACACCGAGGCAAGCCAGGAAGGGCACCAGAAGAGCTGGCCCGGCCGGCCGGGGGCACGGCGGCCACTGAGGCAGCTCCTCTCCGTCCCCGCCCCCCAGCCCAAGCCCGCACGCTCCAGGGGCGCCGACTGCCGCGCTGACACCCACACGAACGTGCGGCCGCCGCAGCAAGAAGAGACAGAAGGCAGGGGGCGGGAGCTGCAGCTGCGGCCACCCTCTTATTCCGAACGACCGCTTGTCTTATGGTAGACATCCGGGAGGGACTGGACCCACTTGCCAGGCCTGCAGAGTCTCGCGAGAGTGGGGAACTTTTTCTTTTTCTCACCCCACCCCCATCCTCTTGATCTCTGTCTAGCTGAGGCACTGGCCCAGTCCAAGTCGGGCCGGACCATAATAGGTTGGAAGAAGGGGGAGGACGGAGAACCTACCACCCCGTGCCCTCGAGAAAAAAAAACAAAACCCACAAAACACCAGGGAACTGCGTAGGGCAGGAGAGAGGTTTCTATACCTTGTGACCCCTGGTGTTTAGGAAGTTAATGTCCTGAGGTGGTGGGCTCCTTAAGCCCCACGGTACAGTATCTACAACCTTCGTTTCCACCTCTCCACCCCCATCTTTGAGGCCAAGCAGAGTCTTCAGAACCTCCCCTCGAGGCTGAGGATGTGGATAGAAAAAGCTTGCAGAGAGCTACCTGCCCGAGGGCTACTCCTGCCCAGTTTTTATTTTTGTTTTTGTTTTGCCTAGGGTGGTTAAAAGAGAGCCTGGGTAGGTCTTGGAGTTAAAAATATCCGCATCCTGACCCTAGTTGTGGCACTTGGTTTTAGGGAGACAGACTCAAATCCTTCACTGGCCCCCTGATGTCACTAGCTAGGGGGCAACTAGGGGGTGAAGGGAGGAGAGGGCTTCACTGGAGTCAGGAAGATCTGAGTTCAGATGTCTCACGAGAAACATGTCACTGGGCTGTATGACCTCAGGCAAGTCATTTCACTCAGTTACCTTGTTTCTTCTTCTCTAGGATAGGATTAACAATAGCACGTACTATTATTAGATTGTGGTGAGGATCAAATTAGGTATTGTAAAGGGTTTAGTACTATCTCTAGCACATAGTAGTAAGTCTTTATATATAAATGTTACCTTTGATGATGGTGATGATGAAGATGATGAAGTAAGCTACCTGAAGGCAAAGGCTTTTCCTTTTGTCTCTGTCCCAAGATACAAAGGATACAAGTACAGTATGCCCAGTGGATTCAGTGGTACTGACACAGTTGACATGGGCGGAGATTCTTTCAATCATGTCCTACTCTTCATGACTCCACTTTGGGTTTTCTTGACAAAGATACTGGAGTGGTTTGTTACTTCCTTCTGTAGATAATATTAACAGATGAGGAAGCCGAGACACACATGGTTAATTGACTTGCCCAGGGTCGCAAAACTAGTATCTGAATTGGATTTGAATTCAGATCCTCCTGACTTCAGGGTGGGTACTCTATCCACTTCCTAGCTGTCCTTACCTGATATAGTAAATGTTTAATAAGTTCTTGATTTGATTTGATTGACTGCTAGCTGTGTGATCACTGGACAAATGACTAACCTCTCTGAGCCTGTTTTCCTCATCTGTAAAATGGGGATAACATCTGTAGTATAGGTACCTCCCAGAGGGTTGTTGGGAGGCTCAAATGAGATAATATATGTAAAATGCTTTGTAGACCTTAAAGCACTATATAAACATCATTGCTATCATGTAATTCTTCCTCTAGTGTCAGATATTCTTAACCTTTTTTGCGTCAGGGACCTCTGTGATAGTTGTCTGTGGACTCCTCAGAATAATATTTTCTTTTTCTTTTTTGGAGGGAGGAGGGCAAGGCAATTGGGGTCAAGTGACTTGTCCAAGGTCATACAACTAGTAAAGTGTCTGAGGGCAAATTTGAACTTAGGTCAGCCTCTATTCACTGTGTCGGCTAGCTGCCCACAGAATAATATTTTCAAATGCATAAAATAGAATACATAGGATTACAAAGGAATTAAATTATATTCAAATATAGTTATCAAAATATACATTTAAAAATTTTTCCAGCTCACTTGAAATCTGCCCACCAACCTCAGTTAAGATTCTCAGCAGTAGAAGACAGTCCATAATAAAAGGTCTGTCTTTGTGGAAACTAATACCAGTTCCCTTCTCCCGCCTTGCCAATTGAAGCTGGAACATAGGGCATGCAATTCACCTAGGTGTTGGGCTTATCTTTCAGGACATAAATGTCAACATGGGAAAACCAGTAACAATTTATGACAGCAGAGAGAAAGAAGGTCCTGAATTTACTTGCTGTTCCATCAGTGTACTTCCTAGGGAAGATAATTTGATTTAAAAAAAAAAAACAAAAGAGACAAAAGTTTTCTTAGAAGTTTGCAACACTTGTCTGGTGTAAATAGACTCTTTATTGTATGTATGTGAGGAACTCTTTAGTCCTAATGCTTATAATGTTATCACACCATTATACTGTACAAATTGTTGTATAACTGCTTTATTCACAACCATTTGAGACAGGTAATACAAGGATCCTCCCTGTTTTACAAGATGCCTTTCAAGGTCTCCCTTAATGTTAATGACTTCCCTCTGTGGATTATTTCCAGTTTATCCTATATATAACTTGCTTATAGATAGTTTGAATGATGTGTCTCCCATTGGTGAGAACAGGGACATTATTTTACCAATTTTTGCAGATCTCTTTAATATCTTACTTCATGAAAGATAGCTGGATTCTCATGGCTGCTTCTGCATTTGATCTGTCGAGCTATGTTGGTTTAGTTAAAATATATGAAGAAAATCCCACCTCACACAGCTATGCAGTTGGAAAAGGAAATAGAGTTTTATTAGGCAAATAACATCTTAGTATTATTATGAAAATAGTTTTGATCTCTTTGACCCTGTAAAGGAGCTTGGGGATCCTGTAGGGTACTTGGACCACACTTTGAGGGCTGTTGCTCTATACGAAACGTAAATCTTGTTGATAACCCTCCAACGATGGTCATCTAATCTCTACTTAAAGACCTTAAGGATACTGAATCTCACTTTTCTTCAAAGCAGCCTATTCCATTTTTATTCACCTTGAATTATTCATTTTTTCTTAGGTTGTCCTGACATTTTCCTTCCTCAGAATTCACATTTGCATACAGTTCGAAGTTTTGCAAAATACTTTCCTCACAACTTTGTGAAGCAGGGAGTACAAGTATGATTTTTCCATTTCAGTTTAGTATCTGCTTCACCATGTTGGCTGTCAACATAGGAAGAGTGTAAGTCCTAATTTCTAATGTGTTATTCTCAATGTAGATCAAGAGGGAATTGGAAGGGATCTCAGAGTTCATTCAGGCCATCCCCTGTCATTTTATTGATGAGGCTTTGGGAGGGACAAGTCTTTTCACCAAGGTTACTTGGGCAGTAAGAATCAAAGGTGAGATGTGACACTCAAATCCTCCGATTCCAGAACCGCGGCTCTTTTCCTTTCTACCAGCTGATCCTGGATAGCATTTTAAGTAGGTTACAGATTGATTGATGTTGGGTATGTTTTTTGCTTTCTTTACTGTGTATCCTCTATAGTTTTTTTCCTGTTTTTATGCCTATGAAGTTTATTTTAAAAAACTCACATGTTGTAAGTGACATAAAAAATGGTATTTGGTTTGGTTTGGTTTTAACCAGGCCTATGATTTCTTTGGTGTAGGTAACTCCCAGTGAAGAAATTGTAACTCAAAATGTTACCGTTTGGCTTCCCAAAGCATGTTACTCCAATTACCTTCCCCCTGAAGCTTTCTTTCATTATTCCATGTTCCAAAAATCACCTTCCTCTATTACCCTTGACCCATAAAAACAGTGATTCAGTACCCCCAGGGTCAATGATCTCAGCTAGATATTAAGAGGAAAACAGTCCTGGAGATACATGTTGGAGTGAAAAGTACATTCAGCCTGCAGTGTGAGGAGGAAGGTCACAGCCCTAGTCATGCTGCTCACTGCTTGTGTGACTTTTGCAAGAACTGAATGGATAAAAGTGGGTGAAAGGGCTTTGTCAATAGTAGGGAGTACAGATCTAAGGCTATTCAACCAATTCCCTGGAAGTACTGAATAGTCTAGTTTCCCAAGATCAGAGGTCCATTTCCATTTTAAAGGAGTAATTGTCAACCCAGAGTAGTCCCTTAATTTGGGGAATTTGAGGCCGTAAGAAAAAGACAAGTAAGTGGGAATTTCAAGGAAGGAATACTTCTCTAAGGGGAAAGACAGGTATTAGGAAAAGTGCTTTACAGATTTCTTAAACCTCATTACCCTAGGGACTACCAATTTCCTTTTACTACAAAAAACACAAGAAAACAAAAAACCCTAGCCTTAATAGGATGAGGTGTTTCCACATAAAGTACTAGGACTGCTTCGACAAGCCATGCACAAAATTTGTAATCTTAGTAACAACTGTGAGCCTCTTAAAATGTAAGGTGACTCCTTAGAATGTAAGCTACAAATATATGGGACTACAGTGTAGATATGTACACCTGTCAGAGGAGTGGGCTGTGACACGATTGTGTGTCTAAACTGGAGGGGTAGGAGTGGGAAGATGGGTCTCATGCTACCCTTCCGGAGATAGTCAGTCATGGGAACTTGTCTCTCACACAACTATCTTCCCCCTTTATTATCAATTAACATTATTTCATTCTGCCCCTCTAGCTGCCTGGCATTGGCTCCTTTAGTCAGTTATAATCAAACGACCCAAGGAGGCTACAATTATGCAGGAAAAACTTCTCTTTTTCTCCCATGCCATTATCTCATAGCTTCCACAAGAACTGGTTCTAAGACCTAGAATGTGCAACAATGATTAAGAGCTTACCCGAACCCTTCATTTTTTTTTCTGGGATAGAATGATAGCACAGCATAATGAGTAAGGTATCTATTGATTTCAGTCTGCTGCTAGTGATTGTGCAAATAGGGAGAATGGAATAGACACAAGAGATGCTATAGAGATAGAAACGATAATATTTGACATTTGATTGGGTAAGTGGAATAAGGGAAGATTAATCTTGGATGACACCAAGGTTTTGAATCAGGATTGACTGGAAGGTGAGTGGTGCCTTAAGAGTCCCAGGGGTGGGGAACCTGCAGCCTCAAGGTCACATGTGGCCTTCTAGGTCCTTACAGAGTTTTGACTGAGTCCAAGTTTTGTAGAACACATCCTTTTATTAACGGTATTTGTTCCTGTGAAGTTTGGATTTAGTCAAAGAGCTGCAGATGAGGACCTAGAGGGCCACAGATTCTCTACCCTTGTCTTAGACCAGTGTTTCTCAACCTTCCTAGTGCCACGACCCTTTAATACAGTTCCTCATGTTGTGGTGACCCCCAACCATAAAATTATTTTCGTTGCTATTTCATAACTGTAATTTTGCTACTGTTATGAGTGTATCTGATATGCAGGATGTATTTTCATTGTTACAAATTGAACATAACCCACAGGTTGAGAACCGCTGCCTTAGACAGTAATAAGGAGGTTAAGAAGAGGGATATATTTGGGGGCAAAGATAATGTAATGAGATCTGCAATACAGATTGAAATCTATGATCTCATGATTCCTTTATGACTAACTCCTTCCTTTATGTCTTGAAACCTTGAGTCTAAGACCTGTTCATTTCCCCTGGCTATCTCTTATCAGACATTCTAATTCCAGACTCTGGATGAACCTGCAGAGTGCTCCACTTCCAAAAAGATAGCTCTTTCACTTAAATTGCGAATACCCTATAAGCTGTTTGTTATCAGTAGCTTTATGATGTTGACTTAGGTGTTTAGCTTTTCTTTTTTTTGGGAGGGCAATTGAGATTAAGTGACTTGCCCAAGGTCACATGGCTAGTTTTGTGTTAAGTGTCTGAGGCTGCATTTGAACTCAGCTCCTCCTGATATCAGGGCCAGTGCTCTACTCACTGCACCACCTAGCTGCCCCTAGTTTTTCTTTAATTCAATTTTTTCTGTGATCCATCTGTAAATGGATGTGATTGTCTGCTATTTTTTGCACATGAACTGAAAAATTATTGTAAATTCTTTTTAATTTTTTCAGTGAATTGTTGATCAGGTTGAATTATTCTGTTTTAGATGACAGTGAACATATCTATATTTAATCCTTAGTATTAAGCATATTTTTGTGGAGCTATTCTCTTCCCCCCAACAAGCCATGGAAGAAGGAAAGAGGAGGATATGACTGGTTACCTAGGGCTTACCATTAAACTGTATGATTGGTCATCAAGAATGACCTACACCTCTTAATTGACTGAGATTTTTATTTTTCTTTAAAACTCTTATAGTTACATCAGTGTTCTGGGTCAGGCTTAATTTAAGTTATTCTGGTAGTTTAGGTTCAAGATTAGAATGCAGTGAGATATTTATGGGTTTTAAAATTTAGACAAAGATGAGTATTAACAAAGATACTCAGTAATAAAAAGGATTGATTCTGGTAGGTGAGGTTCTTTTCTACCTCTGCGTCTGTCTGGGCAATATTACCCAGTCAGAAAGGTATGTTGATTTGCAATAGTAATTTGGATGAGCCTAAAGGAGCACTGAGTCAACATGCAAATGCCCCAGGCTTGGCTAGAAACCCAGGTTGTACATAGAGTGCATGAATGAAATTATCTTCCAATCATATAGTCACAAGGATTTCCAGAACCAAGATAGCAGAGTAAGTAGTAAATCACTGTAACTCTCCCAAACTCATCTCCAAACAACCATAAAATCGAGCTCCCAAACAAATCCTAGAACAGAACCAACAAAAAGATGGAGTGAATCAATCTTTTAGCCCAAGGAACTTAGAGAATCAGCAAGAAAGGTCTGTCTAATTTGGGTGAAAGGGGAGTATAGTCCATGATGGAAAACATCTCAGCAAGGCAGCAGGAAGCCACACCTCAGAAAACCAGTAGAGATTCTGAGCCCTAGTGTGATGGAGCAGGTAAACACAGACATCAGGACCCCTCATGTTCCAGGGAAATCCATAGACTCCAGCTCCTGGAACCACTGAGTACTTCAATATAGCTCCAGGTAAACAGGCAGCCAGACCATCATGTGCTTTGGTGTAGCCATGGCAAACACAGAAACACCCCACTAGGCCTCAGCATAAGCCAGACACCATCATTAGGATCCCAGCTCAGTACCAGGTAAGCCACTGCACCCCATGGCCTTCAGCAGCACCAAACAACCCCCACCTCACCCTCTCAGTGCAGTACCAAATGTGAGGGTCTCCTGTGGATCTCAGGGCAACATCAGCACAGCACCAAGAAGACAGCCAGGGCCTACCGTTACTAACACAAGAATCCTAAGATTCCACCATAGGAGCAGAGCTCAAATTTAAAAGAAAGAAAATAATTAAAAAAAAAAGATGAGTGAAAAACAACAAAAAAGAATCTAACCATAGAAAGTTATTATGGTGACAGTGAAGACCAAGACACAAACTCAGAAGAGGATGAGAATGTCAAAACACTGATGGGCAAAATCCCAAAGAAAAAGAAAGTGATCTCAAGCCTTCAGAAAGAACTAATGGCAGAGCTCAAAAAGGAGCTTAAAAATCATATAAGAGAGGTAGAGGAAAAATGGGGAAAAGACTTGAGAGTGATGCAAAAGAATTATGAAAAAAAGAGCAAGTAGAATTGGCCAAATGGAAAAGGAGATACAAAAATCCACTGAAGAAAAGAACTCCTTAAAGAGTACAATTGGCTACATGGAAAAGAAAATACAAAAGCTAATTGAAGAAAACAACATCTTAAAAGTTAGAATTGGGCAAGTGGAAGCTAATGACTCTATGAGACATCATGAATTAACCAGTCATATAATCACAATTCTAAATCACCTCCTGCCTTCCCACCATTATCCCCACTGCTGCTCCTCATGAACCTTGGACTTTGCCTTAGGAATCATCTTGGGATCCACTAGGTGACCTTTCCCTTTATCTCTTCTGGAATTCTATCTCACTTCCAGATGATCACTTTCAAATCTTAGCCACTCATATAACCTGGCTCCTAATTTCTAGCTCTCCTTTATATGTTGTCTTTCTCCATTAAAGGGTAAGATCCTTGAGGGCAGATTATTTTGCTTGATTATATTCATATCCCCTGCACTTTCTTCATTGCCTGGTATGGATTAAATATAATAAATGTTTTCTCTCTGTCTCTATCTCTCCTCTCTGAGAGGAGAGATCCCTTCCTTACATGTATAATAGAATCCTAGATTATATATGCATATATATACATATTTATACATACATATATACACACACATACATATATATATATATATATATATATATATATATATAATATTATGTAGTAATAGTCAGTAGATTTCAACTAATTTAGTTGAACCAGGATGAAAACAGACTCATGCCAACTGGTGTAGGCAGAGCATTTGAGATGAGCATTGAATGGTGGGTAGGATTTTTAGAAATAATTTTTACTAGCATCTTTTGTTTTATCTAAGCTATATCTACTGTATCCCTCCACAGAGCCACTCCCTATAGAAGAAAGAAGAAAGAAAAAAAAATATGTTAAACTAACCAACATACCAAAAACATCTTATATGACTTGTAGTATTACATCTGCATGGTCCCCCATTTCTGTAAGGAATCAGGGGAGATATTTTCTCACTTTTCTTCTTTGGTGCTATGTTACATCATTTTGCAGTATGTTTTTTGTTTGTTCTTTCTATTTACATTATGGTCATTGTGTATATTGTTTTCCTGGTTCTATTTCACTTTGCATCAATTCATAAGAGTCTTTCCATGCTTTTCTGTATTCATCATGTTCATTATTTCTAACAGCACAGTAATTTTTTTTTGGAGGGGATAAAGCAATTGGGGTTAAGTGACTCGCCCAAGGTTTCACAGCTAGTAAGGGTGTCAAGTATCTGAGACCGTATTTGAACTCAGGTCCTCCTGACTCCAAGGTCAATGCTCCATTCACTGCGCCACCTAGCTGCTCCATCATAGTGATATTTAATTAAACTTAAGTACTAAAATTTGTTTAGCCATCTACCCAATTGTTTGGCATCCACTTTGCTTTCAGTCTTTACTACTACAAAAAGTGCTGCTCTAGATTTTTTTTATGACATAGGGCCCTTTTTGCTATTAACCTTCTTGGAGTATTGGGCAGGAGTATACTGGAGCCAGTTCAAACCTACTCAGTAGAGAGTGGATTGGTAAATTTGTGAGTATTTATATCTTGGGAAGCAACAAATGCAATAAAGCAGAGCTTGATTTATCATTTTGTTGATTGTTTCAATTTAAGAAAGTGATAGAGAAAATGTTATTAATATAGATAAAGCATAATATATATTTATATTATTTTTTTGGCATATATCTTTTTTCAAGAGCCTGTTGCACACCAACATGCCAATCAGTGTAATCTCTGGGTCAGAGTATATGGACATTTTAGTCCCTTTCTTCAAATAATTACTAATTGCTTTCCAGAATTGTTATGCCAATTTGAAGTTATAACAACAATGCGTTGTTGTGTCCGGCTCTCTTCAACACCATCCAGCACTTAGTAATCCCATTTTCTTGATCATACTTGCCAATTTAGTGAATGTGAGGTGAAACCTTAATATTGCTTTGTTTTTTTCATTTCTTTTATTCTTAGTGATTTAGAGTATTCTTTTAGATGGTCATTTATGGTTTGCAATTCTTCTTTTGATGACTATTCAGATCTTTTGATCATAAATCTACTGGGGAATATCTTGTGGTCTTAAATACTTATATTCATTGTCTCAGTATCTTGGATATCTGACCCATATCAGATGTTAGATACAGATATTTTAGAGGGATGAGTAGGACTTTGATAGAAATTAACAGAGGAAGGAGAATGGAGGATATTACAGATTGACAAAAGGGACTTAATAATAATTCAATTAAACAGTTATTTAGTGCTTGATATGTAACAGGCATTGTGAGGAGCTTGAAATACAAAGATTTTTTTTAGAAAATCAGTTTGTCTTAACCCCAATTGCCCTCCCCTCCCCCTTCCAAAATGCAAAAAAAAAAAAAAATTCAAAAAAAAAAAAAGAAAATTAGTCTGTGCCCTCTAGGAGTTTTCAAGCTCCCAGACATGAGAACTTAGGTGGAAAAGAGCAAGATGCATTTGGTGATTGTTGAGTCCTTCACTTTAGTTGGAGTTTAGCGTTTAGGGAGGAAATAATGAGAATTAAAGGCTGTCTAAGTAAAGATTGGGGTTTTTTCATCTAGGCAATATATAGCTGTTGAAAGTAAAGAGGGAGTGACATTTTGATGACATACTTGTTTTTCTTCTTACTTTATACTGATAACCTTTGAAGCTGAATCCACTCAGCCTCCCCTGTGGGTTGTAAGCTAAACCTTTCTAAGTTTTAATTTGGAAGCTAAGAGTAAAAGCCTGTATCATTGTATACATGCAAAGAATATTTGACTTCCAGTTTGTATTTGCATAAGAAGGAAATAATTCTATGATTGTCAGTAGATTTCAATTCATCTAATGGAACTAATATAATCTAATATTGTCCAGGGAATCAGAAAATTTGAGTTCAAATTCCATTATGCCAATAGACTAGTGTGAGTTTTGGCAAGCTAGGTAAGGTGGAAAAAGTTCTGAACTTAGAATCAGGAGAGATATGGGTTCAAATCCCATATCTGACACATTAAGAGAATGACCAATGGTAATATATATATGTATGTGTGTGTGTGTATTATATATAAAATATATATATACATATACACTCACATACATACATACATATGTGTATATATACATATATATATACACACACACACACATATATTATTATATATGTAGAACTCAAAGGGACCATAGAGATGATCTTGCCCAACTCCTTTGTTTTATAGTTTGGGAAGTGAGTCCCAGAGATGATAAATGACAAAGTCATAAGTAGTAGAACTAACTGGCATTTGAACCCAGATTCACTGATCCCAAATCTTGTGTTCTTTCTATTATACTGCACTTCCTCTCATTTTTAGAATTTCTGAGACTTAGTTTCATCATCTGCAAAATGGAGATAATATAGTACTCACCTCACAAGTTGTTCTGAGGCTTAAGACTACATGTGTACAACACTATACAAACATTAGTTATAGTTATCTGTTCTATGCCTCAGTTTCTTATTTTTAGACTAGTACAATATGGGGTTTCACTAAGGATAAAATGAATCAATATATATGAAAGTGCTATGAAAGTTAAAAAATGTGCCTTGTAACCACAAGGTAGTTTTTTGAATAGCCCTCTTAGAAGCATGGAGTTCTAGAACTGAAAGGCACAGCTGTCTGACTATGACATCTAACATAAGTGCTTGCTGAGAAAATTATTTCAGTTATGTGGTGAGTAGCTTGCCAGGCAGGCTCTAAGAGATATTCTTTTTTCAGATATTGCTGACATGATTAATGCAGGGCTGTGAACAGTAACACTGAGCCGTAGAATCAGATTTGAAGGGTTAGAAAGGGCCTCAGAGGTCAAGCCCAACCCCAATCCAAAGTATGAATCTCAACTATAACATCCCTTACAAAAGGTCAACAACCAGTCTCTGCCTGAAGACATGAAACTCGCTACCTTCCAGTGTAGCTTATTATGGTTTTAAACAACTCAAATAGTTAGATTTTTTTTCCCCCTCTTATGTTGAACTGGTTTCTAGCTCCTAGTAATTTCAACCCACTGCTTCTAGTTCTCTTCTCAGGATCAGAGCAGAACAAATCCAATCCCTTTTCCCCATGACAGCCCTTCAAATTTTAAAGATATTGTTCATGTCCCTCTGTGTCCCACATTCTTTTAACCTAGTCTTTAATACCTTAAAATGACACTAAGACTTTTAGGACACCCTGTATACTTGGATCCAATTTCATGGATTCAGTTTCTCTTACCATCCTGGCTCCCCTCTTCCAAGCTTGAGCCATCTTATCTCTTATAAAATGTGCTTCCCAGAACTGAATACCATATCCCAGATGTGGCCTCACAAGAACAAGTCTGTAGCAGGTCTGTCCCCTTCCTTATTCCAGATACTAAATTTCTCTGGGTGCAGCCAGAGATTACATTCGTGTTTCTGGCTGTCAGAACATCATATTTCTGACTCACACTGAACTTGCAGTACTTTACAAACTCCAGTTCTTTTTTCCCCCCATATCAACTGCTTTTTTGTTTCTCTTTTCTTTTCTCTTTTCTCTTCTCTTCTTTTCTTTTCCTTTCTTTTCTTCTTTTCACCATTCTTCCCCCATCCTGTACTTATATAGATGATTTTTAAAAACTCAAATGAAGAATATTAACCTCTATTAAACTTTATCCTTTTAATTTTAGCTCGTAGTTCTAGACTGTTAAAATACTTTTTTTGGATCATGATTCTGCCATTTAATATAAGCATTGTATCTATGTCTTCATTCAAGTCATTTATAAACACATTGACTAGAATTGGATTGAGCACAATCCTGTGGCACCTTACTAGAGATATCTTAAACAATTTGATGTTAGGTCTTTCTGTTAATCTTCACTCTTTGGGTCTTGTTGGTAAACCATTTCTGAACCTACCTAACTCTGCTGGTATAAAATTAGCATCTTGTTCACAAGGATACTATTAAGGTTTTAAAAAATACCTTGCTGAAGTCTCTAATACCATGTTTATCACATTTCTTTGATCTACTGTTTTATAAGCCCTGTCAAAAAAAAAAAAAAGATTAGGTTTGGCATGACTTACTCTTAATGTAGTAGTCATGTGGTGATCTCTGTGCTCATGTTTAAGGAAGTGGTGACACAAAGGTGAAGGATTTAAAAAAGAACTTTGATATTGGGGGGAAAGTAAGGAGAGAGAATGATGAAAGTGGGAAATGGGGGATGGTGATCAAATGAGAGCCAGTTTGTTCTTCCTGTTCATGCTGTTTACATTTGGAGGGACTCTGATAGCCAAGAGATTTCCCTGTAAAGAAACCTAACCAATTCTGTTCTAATACAGAAAGGCCAGAAATGTAGAAGAATGTTTAAATCTGATCTCAAGTGAGGGAGAAAACCCATGTGGAGTTCGAGGGAGTTGAAAACCGAGATAGAGGCAAGTTCCATTGGTTCCTTGCTTGTAGCAAATTTTTATGTCAATCAATCAACAAACATTTATTAAGTACTTGCTGTAGGCCAGGCACTGTATTAATTGCTGGGAATATAAAGAAAAAGCAAACATAATGCCTCTAGGAACTTACATTATGATAGAGGAGACAAACCTTAAGCACTTAACAGGTTCTTGCATTCATTACAACAGGCTGAATAGTTATCTAGTTCATGAATGAAAAATTATTTTTTCAGCTCTGAGTGAACCAAGAACTAATTTTATTGTGGTTATTTTTTGCGATTTTTTTGCAGATTTTTTTGTTCTTGTGTTGCTTGGAGCAGTTGGAGTAGAACTAAATGGGGATCGTGATCTGGGATGTGTATGTTGAATTAGGATTTTATCTGAACATGCTTGTGTTTATTTTGCCACTGATCAAATACTTTTCTAAAGTTAGGTCATTGATAGCTATGACTCAATGAAACAGTGTGAAAGAATTAAATAGGAGTTGCTGCTGAATGGGGCAAATAAACTGAGTGACTTGATTGGAAAAGACACAAGTACTACTCCCAAACTCTTTTAAGTACTCACTGTTGTTATTTGTCCTTCTGTTCTTGAAGAGAACCTTGACATCCGGAAGGTGACATCATGACTTGCATGTGAATTAGGTTTAAGTGGGGCAGGGCTGTGCAAAGTCACCAGTCTTTCTCTCCTGAGCAATTTGGGTCCAGTGGCAAATATATAGATCAGAATGACTGGAGATGGTCCTGGATGGGAAACCTTGGCCTTTTTAAACTAAGATCTTTCTCAGGCCTCAGAGTAGCTTAAAGGTGGGTAGGCATATGCTATGAGTTCTTGACACAGAGGAAAAGTCTAGTTGTTCAGTATCTATAGCATATATCCACTTTTTCCTTTTAAAAATTCTTTCAAACCTCCCCTTTAATTTTAACTTCTAGTATTATACCAGAAATGAATACCAGGCTCAGTGGCTTATAAAGTATGCACCTTTTAAAACTGCAGCATAGACCTGCATGCAGTTTTTCCACGATTCTTCAAAGACCACAGACGGCAACAGTTCATCGATCACATTTGCAAGTTCTTTTAATTCTTAAGATGTAGTTGGTGTTGGCCAGGTGATTTGAACTTTCGGAACCTGTTATCTTTTCCCCTTAAACCAGCTTTCCCCTCTAATTTTCCCATTTCAGTCAACAACCACCATTCCCCAGGTTTTTTAAAATTTAGGTCTTTTTTTTTTTCAGTTGTCAAGCATTTGTTTTGTTTTGTTTTTTTCCTTCGCACATCCCCTCACCCCCACCCCACATACACAAAGAAAAAATTAAACTCTTGTGAAAATAAATGCATTTATATAAAACAAATCATTCACTCTGTGTTTTAATCAATCACCTTTTTATTAGAAGGTAGATGGCATTCTGTATCATCAGTCCTCTGGAATCATGGTTGATCAATTCATTGATCAGAGTTCTGGTCTTTCAAAATTGTTTATTTTTACAATGTTGATGTTATAGTAT
This sequence comes from Pseudochirops corinnae, assembly GCA_028646515.1. Lineage (NCBI taxonomy): Eukaryota > Metazoa > Chordata > Mammalia > Diprotodontia > Pseudocheiridae > Pseudochirops > Pseudochirops corinnae. Next base: position 56,587,955 of record CM053586.1, read on the forward strand.
AATTATTCTCCTGGTTGTACTCACTTCACTTTGAATCAGTTCATGCAAATCTTCCCAGGGTATTGTGAAACTGTTTCTTCATTTCTTATAGTACTATAGTCTTTCATTCATCTATATACTTTGATTTTTTCAGCCATTCCTCAATTGATGGATATCCCCATAGTTTCCTGCTACAAAAACAACTTTCATAAAATTTTTTGTACATACAATACCTTTTCCTCTTTCTTTGATCTCCTTGGCATTCCTCTGGTTTTCAACCTAGAAGTCGTCTTTGACTCTTCACTCTCTTTCTCACTCTATTTCCATTTAATTGCCAAGTTTTAAAAAATTTAGTTTTCCTGAGTATAACTCCTGAACATCTATCTGTTCTTTTCTCTTTTCTAATACCACAATGACCCTACTTAAGTCCCTCATTACCTCTTACCTGGGTTATAGTAATAGCCTTTTAATTGGTTTCCCAGAATCTTGTCACTGCTATCTCCAATTCATCCTCCACAAAGCTGACAAATCAATATTGCCAAAGAGCAGGTCTAATCATGCCTTTCGCTTTTCAGGAAGTTTCATTGGCTTCTCATCATCTCTAGGACAAAATAAAAACTCTTCTGTTTGATATTTAAAGCCCTTCACAATCTGGCTTTAACTTATCTTTTCAACCTAATTATATATTATTCTCCCTTATGCATTCTGTGCTCTAGACAAATTAGACCTACTTTCTGCTCCCTATGTATGATATTCCATCTCTTGCCTCCACATTTTTGTAAGCCAAACATCATGCCTGGAATAAATCAACTGACAAGTATTTATCAAGTGAGTGCTACATGCCAGATACTGTGTGGTCATGAAGATTACAAGACAAAAATGAAACAGTTCCTGTCATTCCCTGGGGAATGATGGTTGTTGACTGAAATGGGAAAATTAGAGTGGAAAGCTGGTTTAAGGGGAAAAGTTAACAGTCCCTACCCTGCCCATGCACTTACATATGCTCAAAGACCATACGTGGGAAGATACTAGAGGCAAGTATATACATATAGACATACATACAAACACATACAAGGTAACCTGGGAGGGAGAGAGCTTGAGAGGACTAGGAAAGGCTTCCTGTAGAAGGTGGCTCTTGAGCTGAGTCTTGAAGGATCGCCGTTAGTTTTGCAATTATCTAACACATGCATTCCTAAAAATCACCATGCTATGCAAAATTACACAATAAAAACCACAAAACTGATTGGGAAAATAGGGGTACATATTTCCAAACATAGACAGTTCTTTTATTTTCGTGGCATCTTCTCTGATGGTCTGCAATGTGGATTGCTTTATACCCGGGGAGATTTCATATGCTCTCTCCTTTCAAAATATTTTCTTCTTTCAAGCTTCTCCTTAATACTTCAAGCTTACTTTTTGTATGTACTGCTTGATATTTTTGAACCAGGATGTTGGGATGTTAAGTGAATGTGTGCACTCTGTCTCTGTCTCTATTTCTCTTTCTCTCTCCCTCTCTACCTTTCTCCACACATATAAATCCATCTATTTATCATCTATCTATGTATCTATGTATTTTTCTTTCTTTCCCTCTTTCTATCTACCATCTCTAAAAATGCAAAAAAAATTTAGCAAAACACAACCTTTTAGGATAAAAAAATGTAGTGAACTGAGGTAGCTGGTAGATATTTGAGGAGTGTGAATATGTATGTTTTATGAATTCTGAACTGCTTGATTCAGGTTGGGTGTTTTCTGTGTTCATATAGTGTTTTTCATGGATGGAATTGTACTTAAGCAAACATGAAATTTATGCTGTGCTCAAATTGTTTCCTGATCGTGTTGGAACAAATTAATTTTCAAAACAAACATTAGAGCAAAACAGTATTTAGTCATGAAGAGGAAGTGAGGAAGGAGAACATCCCCAACATTGTAAACAATCAATTAAAAGGCATGGAGAAGGGAGATAAAATATCATCATGGATAAGGAACAGGAACTAGGTCAGTGTAGCTGGATCATAAAGTGTATGGATTACTGTAATGTATAAGAAGACTGGAGAAATAGGAGGGGGCCAGGTGGTGAAGAGCTTTAAATACATAAAAGAGGAGCTCATACTTGATCTTAGAGGTGATAGGGAGCCACTAGGGAAGAAGGGTAAGGGAAGGGGGAGAGGGAAGGAATATACATTTATGTTATTGTTGTTTAGTCATTTTTCAGTCATGTCCCATGCTTTATGATTTCATTTGGGATTTTCTTGCAAAGATATTGGAATGGCTTGCCATTTTCTTCTCCAGCTCATTTTTAAAGATGAGGAAATTGGGGCAAGCGAGGTTAAGTGACTTGCCCAGGGTCACAGATCTAGTAAGTATCTGGAGTCAGATTTGAACTCAGGAAGATGAGTCTTCCTGACTTCAGGTCCATCACTCTATCCACTTTGTCACCTAGCTGCCCATGCACTTATGTATCACCTACTATGTGCAGGCACTGTGCTAAGAGTTTTACAAATACTATTTTATTTTATCCTTACAACAACCCTGTGACATGGGTGCTTTTATCCCCATTTTATAGTTAAAGAAATTAAAGCACACACTTGTTAAGTGACTTTTCCAGGGTCACACTGCTAGTAAATATTTGAGGTTACAACTGAACTTAGATCATCATGACTCCAGGCCCAGAACTCCATCCACTGTGCCACCTAGCTGCTGCTGGAGATTAATGAGATCATGATCAGACCTGCACTTTAGGAAAATCATTGACAACTATGTAGAGGTTGGATTGGAGAGAGGATGCTTGAGGCAGGGAAACTAGTTAGGAGGCTATTGTAATGGTTCATTGTAATGGTGATGTGTTTCTGAAACAGGCTGGTGGCTATGTGAGTGTAGAGGTAGAGAGATGGAGATATATGCAAGAGATATTGTGGAGAGAGAAAGACTGAGATTTGGCAGCTGATTGGATTGCGTTGGCTATGGAATGTACTCTCCCATCTCAAACTCTTGGAATGCCCAGCTCCCATCAAGGCTCAGCTTGTGCTATCCCTTTAGGAGGACTGTCCTACTTCCTCTAGTTGTTAGTGCTCCCTCCTTTCACTTTTTATTTATTACACTTAGTATTTATTCATATATGAGTTTGTTGTATATCCCCAGCAAACAGTGAGCTCCTCAAGGGCCTGAACGCATCTCACTTTTTCATATCCCTAGCTATGTGCCAAATAAATATAATATAATGATGTGACATATTATGGTACAGTATAGCATTGTGTGATATTACATTATACAGTATCACATAATATAATGTAAATTCTGGTTTATTAATTGATTGAGAGCAATTACTCTCTTAACGTTTTCTCACTTATCTTGAGTTTTAATTCCCTGTTAACCCTTTTTGTCTGGATTCTTCTTATTCTAAAAATTATTTTCCATTAGAGAAAGCAGCAGCAAAACAGAAGATAAATAGTTATAACTTATTTCAGTTGTCTATTATGGTCTCCTCATCTACTCCTGAGATGGATCCAATCCTTTCTCGGTGTGGTGTAGTGAAAAGAACACTGGGTTTGAAATCCAAGAGCCTGGGTTTTCAAATGTTGGCTTAGCTATTTGACATCTTTCCTTGGACACCTAATCAATGGACTTTTCAATGAACATCTAATCCATTTGAACCTCAATTTCCTCATTTGTAAAATGAAGACCTTAGCCTATGTGATACAATGGAAAGAATGCTAATTTTGGAGCCAGGGAACCATGGTTCAAATCCCAACCATGCTACCTTTGTGCTGTAGGTCAAGTCACTCAACCTTTCTGGGCCTCAGTTTCTTCATGATTAAAGGAGGGGGCTGACCTAGATAGTTTCCAAAGTCCCTTCCAGCTCTAAATTTCCCTTCCTTTGACTTCATGATTTCTAAGTTCACTTGAAGTCCCAAGGTTCCAAAGCTCTTTTCATTAGTTCATACTAGGCTTAACTTTCTTGACACTGTTTTGAAAGAAGTCTGCCACTCTCTTGTGTTCCTCAGTTACCTGCTCTTGCTTCTTCCTCAGACAACTACTCTTGCTTCCATCTCCTATATACAGCATTCTAAAAATATGAATTTACCAGTGAATTTCCTGTGTAGCCACATTGTTCTCATTAGACATATGAGATTGCCTTTATCACTGGATTCATTTGTAATTTTCGTTAATTAATCAATCTACAGACATTTATGAAGCTCTTACTATGTGCCAGGAACTGGGCTAAATGCTGGTTATACAAAGATAATATGAAACAATACCTTCCCTCTGGGAGCTTATATTCTAATGTAGGAGATTTTATACACACACACACACAAACATATGTATATATAAATACTACATACAAAATGAATACAGGGTAGTTTTGAGAGGGAGTACCCCAATAGCTGGATCAAGAAAGACTTCATGTAGAAGACACACAATTTTTATTCTTGAAAGCTTATCCTTTGTTAATTGACTTTCCATTGAGAGTCTGAGATCATGAGAACCTAATTAATCTATTTCTGAACTCTTTGAAGTTAGCTTTCCTGAAGTCTGGGGTGTCAGGCCATACTTAATGTGCTGCTTCTTAATTATCATGAACTTCTGGGTGGTCTATGGACTAGTCTTTCCTAGATTATGAAATCTGTATATACAGATATATATGTAATTTATATAAATATATATGTACACATATGTATATATGAAAGTTATAAAGCCTGAAAGTATTTATTATGGTATGAGCACATCCATACTTAAGTCTTTGGCATGGATTAATAATTTACTTAGGAGAGCCTTTTTTTTTTTTTAATTAAATTTATTTTTTATTTACTCATTTACTTTTAATTTACAAGATTCAGTTCCACAATCACTTGGGTTTCAGATTTTCTCCCCTCCC
>CM053586.1:56593306-56637665 GCA_028646515.1 Pseudochirops corinnae
TAGATAGGTCAAGTGACTTGTCTAGGCCACCCACCTAATAAATGTCATAGGAGGTATTTGAACCTCAGTCTTCTCGACTACAAGCTCAGCATTCAGCAACCTATTCCGTGGCTTCCTCTACAGTTAATATAATCATTCTTCTTATGATATACCTTTTTTTGTTCTTTACAAATGTGAAGTGGAAATCAATACTCTGCCTATGTTCTGGTGACCGAGATGCAATAAATCTAAAAAAAGATGTTATCATATAATAATATATAATAATATAGTAAATAAATTGTAATAAAAAATAAATAAATAATAATAAAAAGTATGAAGAGGTCTTGTGACATCATGATCTCATAGCTTCACAAGCTACCCCTTTTCTTTTTTTCCCCAGCAGGACTCTGGTTTTGGTTTCCTGCTGCCTTTCTACAGATTTTTAATCATCATCTCTCCTCTCTGGACTGTTTCCTCCCAGACAAGGTTAGCCTGCAGGAATGAACACAGATTTTTTTGCTTTTATTTTCCCCTTGCTCTGTATACATCTTGTTTTTTGTACATGGTTGTTTTATGTTGTCTATTCCATTAGACTGTGGGCTACTTGAGAGTGGAGATTGTCTTTTACTTTTCTTTTACTTTTTATTAGTTTTGCCAGCTGTTAGTATAGTGTGTGTAACTCAGAATAGGTGCTTTCTAAAGCACCTATTAAATTATTAGAAAGAATAAACTTTCTAAAAGTTTGTTGAATGGCTGACTGCATCCTTCTCTACATAAAGGTTTACAGCAGCTGTACACTACTGAGAAATACACAAAGGAGGATTCTGACAGCGTCAGTTTCTGAGGGCAGGGACGCATTCATTTTTCTCACTGCATTCCCAGTGCTCAGTGTACTTTCTGGCACTTAGTAAATGCTTGATAAATGCTTGTTGATTGTTTAACATGGGGAAATAATGCTTTTACTCTCTGGCTGAAATTCTTTTCTTCTGGCCCCCCCAGTTTCTCTCCCTGGGCTTCAGACCATTTGCCCTGACTTTAGAGTTTTACCCTTCCCTCTTCTAGAGATTTTGATTCTCTGGCCCTTGCATGATTGAGACAACTAGCTGAAACTGCCTGTTCTACTTGTTGCGTGACATTAGAATCTAGGCTCAGTTTCCTGAGATCTCTAGGCCACAGGATCCTTTTCCCCGAGTCTGGTACCCTTATCCAGCATGGTCTCCCTACATTTATATATGTATGTGTGTATGTGTGTGTATTATGTACACACACACACACACACATATATGCATGTATACGCATATATACATACACATATATAAAATACAGCATTTATATATATCAATGATTCCATACCACAAATATATACATAGTTCTTATCTGACCTATACCAAATCAGTGACCTATATAAATCCTTCATTATTGTCAGAGCTGATATTACAGACATTCCTTAGGGTCAAGAAACACTAGATACTAGTCCCTGGTTTAGCTGAATACTTACTCCAAACTCCTTCATGCTCTAGGGTTCACCTTCCCAGAGGAATGGTTTATTAGGCTCTTAGATGGACCATGAGAAAAAAATTCTTTGATTATACAAACTAGCAGAATATACCTCCCTCACCTCTATTTATATTCATAAGGACTAGTGTTTAGCCAAAAAACAATATCACAAGTCCATGAGACTTACAAAAAGACAAGTTCAGGGGACTTTAGTGCTAGGAACTTTGGTGTAGTCAGAGCACAGATTGGTACAGCAAATTTTGAAAATTTCAAAGCCTAAATTCTAAATCTGCCAATGTGATGAACTGCTGGGATACCTTTTCTATTTTGCTCATCCTCTTCCGTTCCTTCCTCTCTTTCCCTCCTTAACCTAGATGGTATGTAGGATTTTGGAAGATCAGGGATATTGGCATAGATCTCTTCAATGGTCTCTGTGAAATTGAGAGAGAGTCGATATAAGTTTAGAATATTTTAAACCAATCATAAAATTGTAATCGGGCTTACAAAAACAAATCCTTCATTTTCTAAGAACCAGATTGCCTCAAGCTATACATACCTTCTGGTTTTTCTGTCTTTTCCACCTTCACAGACTATAAAGAAAAAGTATTTTAGTCATTATTACAGTTTTTGAAAATTAGTTCAAAAATAGACTAACTTTTTAGTAGTACTGGATGCTATTTGGAGGACAAGGACTGTGAAGGAACAATTTTTAAGATCTTCACCACTTACCTTTATAATGTCTTCTGCTGTTCTCTCAACTGATTTTAGTTTCTTTAAAATTGCCTCTTCATGAACTGAGATTTTCAATTCTGCTTTTTCAAGTTCTTCAATCTCTTTCTCAAGTCTGAGAACAAAAGGTTACAGAGTTGGTAAAGGCTGATACTATAGCATATTGGTTACCAAATATCTGCTAAGAGTCTTTTCACATTAAGGAAAGAACTGAGCAATTTACTTGGAATAAGATTCCATTCGTTCACTAAATACTTCCTTTTCTGGATGTCTCTTTGTGGTAGGAAGATGATCTACAAATTCTCAAAGACTCTCCCAAGAAAAGACAAACTCTAATAACTCCCAATGTGTTGGAAGATTTGGGTATGAATATATTCTTAGTCTGGTGCTTTTTAACATTTTTATCAGTATTGTTCTAAATTAGCAAGTTGGTATAGACAGACAACACACCACATAAAACCGTTGGGATGCAGGTTGATTTTACTAGGTTAATACATGGGACTGAAGCTAATATGATGACATTTTGTGAAGATAAATGTAAAGTTTTACACTTGGGTTCAAAAAAGTCAATACCACAAGTATAAGATAATTATGATTCAGTGTGTGTGTGTGTGTGTGTGTGTGTGTGTGTGTATGCGTGCATGCGCATGCACATCTGGATCTGTTTTCTTCTGTCAGGGGAAGTTTATGGACTATTTCTCTATTGACACCAAAATTAAACAGCTCTGCCTTGAATAGAAATTGCCCCTAAAAAGAGCAACCCATCTATGACTTAGTAGGTAAACCCTAGTGAGCTGTTTGAGGCACCATCATCAATGACCATTTTTCAAGACTCTGATTCCACTTCTCACCCTAACACTATGATTTCATATTATACTTGAGTAGGTTCTTGGTACTTTATTGGGTCCCCATATTCAATTTATATACTTATTACTTCTTGCAAGTTCCTGAAGGTTATTTATTATTTCCTTAGGATTCTTCCTACCCCTCTTCAGTTATTTTCAATTGTGCTTGATTCTTTGTGACCCCATTCGGGGTTTTCCTGGCAACAATACTGGAGTGGTTTGCCATTTCCTTCTTCAGCTCATTTTACAGAAAAGGAAACTGAGGTAATCAGGATTAAGTGATTTTCCCAGGGTCACATAGCTAGTAAGTGTCTGAAACCAGAATTGAACTCAGGTCCTTCTGACTTCATAGGTCAATGCTCTATCCACTGTGTCACCTAGCTGCACCTTCCCTCCCGCTAGGTAGGGTCATGTCATTCTCGTTGTTTGGTGGTAATGGGGAAATGCTATAGTCTATCTAGTGTTGTCTAGTGGAAAGAACATGGTACCAGGAATTAGATCTAGTCTTGGCTCTCTTATTAATCATTTCATCCCAGGCATGCCACTTGGCTTCTCTGAAACCTCAATTTCCTTAGAAATAAAATGGGGATCTTCAGTCAATCAACAAACATATATTAAGTACCTCCTGTGTTCCAGGTACTGTTCAAGCCACTGAGGATGCAAAGACAAGAAAATGAAGTGGTCCCTCTTCTCATTCTAACACGGGACACGGCATGTCTATAAGTAAGTTTGTACAAAAACTTAGTAAGGAAAGAACCTGGTGATGAATATGCCATAACCTAAAGAGCCCGGAGAATTAGTGTTTCTAAGGGTCTCTCAGGTCCCCAGATGCAAGTTATATTATATATCAGTCCACAGACATATGATACTTATGGAAACTATTCAGTCAGCCAACTCTCACTTATAGAGGGGGCAGTATGGTATAACTGACAAAACACTGGACATGGAAGTTAGGAAGGCCTGTGGTCAAATTCCACATCAGACATTTTCTAGCTTTAAGACCTTGGCAAGTCACTTAGCTTCCTCATCTGTAAAATGGGGACAAAAATATTTGTCGTACTTACTATATATGATTATTGTGAGGATCAAATGAGATAATGTTTTAGAGCATTTTGCCAACCTTAAAGTACTACATAAATATCAATTACTATTACTTTGGAAATTTTTCCTGGCATGAATTATTCAAAATCACAGGCTAATGGATCGTTAATTCATAGCATTTATTGAAATTTCTATTGAAATAATGAAATATTTAATTTCTACTTAAACTTATATAAAAATGGAGTCTTGCAAATGCTGTTTATAAATGGATGTGGCCCCATGGAAAATACCATCGCTATGGACAGCAGGAATATGGAAACTATGTAAACATTTGAAGGATCTGTGATTCCCCAGTTGGGGAAACCTTTAATGTGGGGACTCTGAATGGCACTATAGAGAGTGAGCCATCTATGACTCAATAGGTTAATCCTAGGGAGCTGTCTGAGGCATAGACTGTATTAGGGGAATTGATCAATTTTATATAGTCTTAGAGTGAAATTTTAATCCAGCTCTTCCTAACTTCAAATCTAGCACTCTATCCACTATGTCATATTGCCTCTAGGACAGCAGAAATATATCTAAGAAATAAATCATAAGGGATCTGTTATTTTAAGGAACCAAAAAAGTTTGCTGGATCAGAATGCCATTTAAACTGACCTGTGATTCGGGAATCTATATTCAAAAGTGCTGAATGAGACAGCAGATGATTACTTTTGGTAATAACTAGCAAGAAAAAGGATTTTAGTGGGTTAAGGAGGGAGTCTTAATAATCTTCTAATTATATTACTGTACCCTAGAGTTTTTGAGATTTAAAAACAGCTTAAAACATAATTTTTCAAAAAATTTTTTCATTTGATCCTCAGAACAATTTTTTGAGGTACTTGGTGTTATTAACCCCCATTTTAAAGATGAGAAAGCTGAGACTTAGGAAGTTTAAATGACTTGTACTTTCTGACTCCAAATCTAGGTGGATGGCCACAATGTAGTGAATATTTGCTGATATTAAATGAATTGTCAAATTACAGAAAGAGTGATTCAACTTAAAAAAAAGCCTGTTGGCCCTTTTAAAAAGAATTTCATTTGAAACAGAGGTGGAGAATCTCTAGTCTTTGGGAGGATCAAGCTCTGGATTTAATTTCATTTAGCCTATGGGACACATGCAGGTAGTTAGTATCTCAATTTATGCCCATAGCGACAAAAAGGCAGCACAGCTCTAAAACACAAGATGGGGGTATTGCTTCAAGAAAGTCATGCTATTTCCCTGTGTCTGTGGGTGCTTTGTTCTCTCTCTGACAGTATTCCTCTCAATATGCGTGGGTCTCTGCAGCTCTAGCTTTCTCATTGTGTCCGTTTTGGTATAAGCGTATTTTGAATTTTTTCTGTGTCTTCCACTTTATTTTCTTCTACCTTTTTCCTTTCTATCACTTTTTCTTAATTGGCCATAATTTAGAACTATAAATACACACACACACACACGTATTATTAGTAGCATTTATTGAATATAATTTTGTTCCTTGATTTTAAATTCAAGAAATACTCCAAATTAAGTTACTTTTCATTTATTTGATCTTATATGTACATCCTTCCCCTTGACCCATTTGGCTCTCAGTGTATAAAAATGGTTTGCCATCCTTGATTTAAAGATACAAAAATCTAGAGTTTAAATAGGTACCTTCTTGGTACTTTTTGTTGAGAGAGGGCTTTCAGTAGCAAAAAATGAACTATCAAGTTGAGGTGGGAGAAAGGAGGATACTTTTTCTTTTTTCCCTCTTATCCTGAAAGCTCATTGGAGATTCTTTTGAAAATCCCTCTCACCTTTATGCTATATCTCTCTTACCCTGATGGTTCAGCATTTCCATAAGTACTGCCATATCCTTTTCTGGTAGGTATTGCCTTTCAGAAAAGGCATTGGACTCCTGGAAATGCTGATTCAGTATGAAAGAAACAGGCTTTGCAGCAAGACAAATACCCTTTTTGGAGCCTCCTTGGCTGTGAGAGAGGGTCTAATGGATGCTAATGCCTCTTAGAGTTACTGGTAGTTGGTGGGCAGGTACCTGAGTGCCAATTTAGATAAGCAGAGTACATGAAAGAGGAGTTGTAAATGCTCTCCATTATTGGAATCTTTCTTCTGCCTGCTCATTTCACTGGGGAAGTGATGGGGGAAGGGCTATTTTCTAGAGCTTGCTAGGTAAAAGCTGGTATATTTCAGTTCTTCCAAAATTCTGGTAATAACCCCTTTCCTCACCAAGAGAAAATCCCCTGAATTCAATTCCAACAGCAATTTATTGTTTTACAAAGAGGAACGAACATAAGCTTCAGGTGTCTTAATAATGACTATTTCAGAGAACAATTTTTTCTGGCTGCTGATGATACATTTATCTCTTTCAGACTTTGGTAGTGTTAAGAAAGAATCATGGCCGGGTGGAGTTTACTATAATCAGACAAACAGATTAGAATCCAGGAGGGGTCTTAATAAACTCCCAACTCTACAATTCTATATGGCAGCTCCTACCCCAAACTGTTGTCTAATTGTTAAGAAAAAAACTACATCTGCTTTTTAAACTATTAAGCGGTTGTCAAGTGTTCTGATAGGGATGGATTTTATTTTCAATGGGGACAATTATGAAGCTTCATATAAGGAAAAATTTCCTAATAATTAAAATGATTAGAAAATAGAACAGGCTGCTTCAGGCAGTAATGGGTTCCTTCACATGGGAGTTCTTCAAACAGAGACTTGATAACCACTCATTAGGGCTGTTACAGGGGGGATTATTTCATATTATGATTTGAACTTGGGGGTGGGGGGACCCTGCGGCCTCAAGACCACATGTGGCCTTCTAGGACTTCGGGTGCAGCGTTTTGACTGAACTCAAAATTCACAGAACAATTGACCAAGTCCAAGTTTTACAGAACAAATCCTTTCATTAAGGGGATTTGTTCTGTGAAGTTTGGATTCAGCCAAAAGGCTGCACTTGAGGACGTAGAGGGCCACATATAACTTTGAGACAGCAGGTTCTCCCACCCCTGCCCTAGACAGGCAATGTTGCATAGTGGAAAGAACCCGGGATTTGGAGTCAGAAGATGACTGTGAGTCCTGGCTTTCCTACTGTATTACTTGTGTGACCTTGGGTGAGTTGCTTAAGCTTTCTCAGCCTTAGGATCCCCATCTCATCTTTAACATGAAGGTGTTGGATTTGATGTCCTCTAAGAACACTTCCAGCTCTGAACTTTATAATCTCCTTCTTTATAAGCTCATCAGTTCTGTGATCCTATGATGTCCTTTGCTAAGTAGGTGCTATGGGTAATTAAATAAGGGTAAATCAGTAATACTGTTTTTATTTTTATATATTTTTTTAATGTGCGTGGGAAGGCAATTGGAGTTAATGACCTGCCTACTGTCACACAGCTAGTAAGTGTCTGAGGCTTGATTTGGACTCAGATTCTCCTGAATTCAGCGTCAATGTTCTATCCACTGTACCACCTAGCTGCCCCAATATGGCTATCTTTAAAACATAGCATTCACTTTGCTCATCAAAATAACTATGGATTCTATTCCTTCCTCTTAAATAAGATTTTAGAATGCTAAAGGCAGGTAGCAAATCTGTACATGTGCTAGCTTAGCATGATAAGTTTATTCAGATCTATCTATCTATCTATCTATCTATCTATCCATCCATCCATCTATCCATCCATCCATTCTTACACACATATATGTATGTGTGTGTATCTACATCTATATCTACATGTAAAACCAATTTTCAGGTTAATTTACCTTCCTCTAGGTCTCAAGTAATCTCAAAGCTTTAAGGATCTACCATATAATTGCTATAGGCAATCCCTCCACTGATATAAATCATAACCCCTAATAATTTAAGCAAGCTTTGAAAGAGGCTGTGGGTGAAAATTTTAACACCTGTTGCTCACTTTCTCATGATGATGTTCTTCAAACTTAGGTAGGCTGCTCCTTAGATAAAAGGCATGCAACAACTACACCGTAAGTTCCTTGAGGGCAAGAACTATTTTTTGTTTTGTTTTTGTACCCTTTGAATCTAGCACAATGCGTTGCACATTGTGGATGCTTAAGAAGTGTTTGCTGGGTTGAATTACATTAGATCTAGCATGTATTTTAGGTAATACCTGACAGGAAAAAATTCCATGATAAAGCACAAGAACAGTACTTATGTAGAATAAAATAAGAAGAAAAAGTGAACTTAATTTATCAAAATTTGTAAAGTTAGTTTTCTTAATTGTGATTTTGTAGTAAAAGTGTTGTGTTCCTAAATAACAGTTAAACTCACAACTGGTGAACACGGGCACTATCTAGCTAATCTTGAATTACTCAAGATTAATAATAATAATAATCATAACTAACATTTATTTAGCACTTTAAGGTTTGTAAAGTGCTATCTCAATTCTCATAGTAACTCTGTGAGGTGCATCCTATTATTATCTCCATTTTTCAGATGAGAAAACAGCCTATCAGAGGTTAGGTCACTTGGGTCACACAGCTGCAAGTGTCTGATGGAAAGGAAATATATTCCTAACCTTAAGCCTAATCTTAACTACTGAAATGAAGGATATAATGGATATTATTCATTTGCATGCTTAGTGCAATGAACAAGTTAATTTAAACTACAGTTTGGACTTTACAAAAAATAACAGGTATACAATCAATAGATTTGTCAAATTCGTCAATGGAACCTATAAAATGACTAAGGGCCAAGAATAATATTAAAAGATATTTTGTGGGCAGTGTTTGCATTCAATTCAGTTAGCGTTAGGTTGACAAGAAATGGTAAACAAACGGCCGAGTAATATGTATTTGTTGTTAGAAATGGAGAGGTTTATGGTGGAAATTCAGGACTAGATCATGGCCACCAGAAGCTACCACAACAAGTGATCAAAGTAGATTATGCAAGGAACGCATCACTGTTAACAGTTTAGCACCTCCAAGCAAGAAAATTACCTAGTGACTCTAATTACAATCCAGAATGTTACTATCTACACAGACAACGCATTCTCATGCATATAGATCTAAAAATATCCCAGAGAACTCAACCAATAAACTATACTTGAACTAGTCCATAAGCTTCTTGAGGGTAAGGACTGTCTTCTGCCTCTTTCTGTACATCCAGCACTTAGCACAGTGATTGGCACATAATAAGTACTTGTTATTGTTCAGCCATTTTTTTTTTAGTCATGTCCAACTCTTTGTGACCTTATTTGTGTTTTCTTTTCAGAGTAGGTCGTCGTTTTCTTCTCCAGCTCACTTTACACATGTGGAAACTGAGGCAACCAGGGTTAAATGACTGCCCAGAGTCACACAGCTAACAAATGTCTGAGACCAGATTTGAACTCAGGAAGATGAGTCTTCTTGACTCCAGGTCTGGAGCTCTACTGTGCCACCTAGCTGCCCAGTAGGTGCTTAAGAAATATTTATTTATTGATTGGTTGGCTCATTATCACAACTTGAACTGTTGCTCACAATTGCCTGGACATAACAATGATTCATAAAAACTTTAAAACAATGTTTTTCATTAATGCCAGTCAATCTCCAAGGTATATAGAACAAAAAACTTTTAGAGTGTAGAAACTTGGACAATGAGACAAAATTCACATGAGAACAGGATGAGATACAAAGCATTTTTGCCATGTTTTCTGCTACTGGAGTTGCACCATGGATGGTTTGAATGAACCTAGAGAAGATGAGTTTATATTCTAACACTTTTGTCCGACTATAAAAAGCAATTATTTAATCTGCCTATGAAATAGTTGGCAGAACTCTAAATATAAGGCCATATTAGTAAGAATAGTGACTTATCTCAGGAATGTTTCTTTTTCAGTCCCAGTGAAAAAGATAAAAGCAACAGTAACAATAACAATATAGACCAGTGGTTCTCAACCTTCTTAATGCTACGACCCTTTAATACTTGTATGTGGGAGTATCTGTATGTGGGTGGACTTGTCTGGAGACAGATAGAGGAACGGTGTCTTGGTTCCTAAGACCATTGGAAATATGTGTTTTCCAATGGTCTTAGGCAACCCCTGTGACCCCTGTGAAAGGGTTGTTCAACCCCCAAAGGGGTCACGACCCACAGGTTGAGAACCACTGCTATAGAACCTTTTTTTTTCACTATGAGTAGATCCTTCACAGATGCAGATCAGAATTCTTCCATGACTTAGTAAACTATGTCATGAGTTGCTGTGACCAAAAACATATTCACTAGCTAGTGCTTAACCTTAGTTATACCCTGAATATTAATTTAATTAGACTGGTCCTCAGAAGAAAGATGTACAATATATCATTAGATTTGTACTGATGGTCTTTCCAGATTGGTGGAACCTGTCAGGACTTGTACTCTGATGATTTAGTTTTGAAAACCCACATATGTTTCCATGTCACAATAAGGCACTAGAATGTTAATTTAGTGGAGGACCAATATTATATTAATTACCTGTCACATATAACCATATTGTATGTAGGAAAATTTTATTGTTAGACTTCTCTGTGAGCTTTAGCTGGTAGTAATTTAGGACTGACCAAGGGTAAAGACTGTACTGGTTCTATAATATATAAGCCATGTGGTGGGTGGTGATGGTGGTAGGTGGTATTATATAATGTCTTTAAAAAAGTCTAGTACTTTGATTAATATTTTGATCATTTCAATAGAAATGATACTTTAATACTTAAAGGATGTATAATTTTAATGTGGCTGGGTACTCTGTCAGTTGATGCTTACAGCAACAACTCCATGCCTTCATAGAAATTTTTTTATGAGTTGTTGTGCCCAAAATAATTCCTTAGCAGATAGCTGACCCTCTAGTGATGAGTGCTTGATGATAACAACAGCTATCATTGATCTGGAATAGTCAGGTTTGTAAAATGCTTCACAAACATTATTTTATATGATTATCACCACAATTTTGTGAGGTAAATAGTGCAGGGATTATAATCTCTTCTTTCTAGATTACTCTACAAAGTCTTCTTCTGATCTCTCATTGTAATGCAGAAGTGATCCCTGGTTATCTCAAACTTAATAATATTTGTAAAGTGCTTTGAAAACCTTAAAGTGCTAAGTAAATGCTAACTATAATTATTATTGGCAAAGACTATGTTAATTGCATATAAACTCTGGAATTTCCTACTATGCTAAAAAGTATGATCCTAGCAACAGGCATACTTTTTTTTTTTTTGATGAACCTACATAAGTATGGAGAGCCTTATCATTAGTGGGTTGGTCATTTGATGAGGTATTCTTTGGCCAAATAGGAGAAAATGCAAAGATGGGTCCGGTAAGCCTGCTTCTGTTTCTCTTTTGATGGTGGCGGAATAGAGAATGGGCAAGGCACTATTTGAGTCACACCACATCTAGACTGTCTGTACATTAGCCCTAGACAGTGGTTGACAATCAAGCATGACATGGATGAATAGGGAAAGCAACAGATTGCAGCTTTAAGACAACCAGAGGCACAAAGTCAGCCAACAGCAATATCAGAAGCAGGTGTCAGCTTGCTTTGCCACTTGGGAAATATGACAAATGGTTAGGTAACTCAAAACAGGCATATCTGTTTGTAGTGTGAAAAAACCCCTGTTTGTGCATGGATTTATCTCCTAAAACATGGTAACCAAAGTGGTAATAATCTCCATCTTAAATGTAAAGCATCCTATGATGATTATGAACTACAAAATCAACAGGTTAGATTGAGAGAGACACTCAGGATGATTTAGAGAGATTAAAACTCTCTTCATTCTTTTAACATAGAGAACTGTAGGGTTAAAAAAACAAAGCACTTCATTTTGAATTAAATACTTGAAACCAAATTGATCTTTATGGAACCAATTTCTGTCATTTATATACTTTAAATTTAATTTTGAACTAAATTTCTAGGAGGTTAACTCTGGAAACTAGTAGAAGACATAGCAAATTGATTAGTTATGGACATCTTAGTGTTCTGAGTGGACATGTGATTGCAAATTATATTCTTGAGAATGCTAGTACATGCTGAGTACTTAATAAATGTTAAATAATTATAATAATAATAATTCAATTTTACGTCCACCCAGGCAGCACATAATTCTCAAATGACCTTCAAATAATATAGGAGAAAGAATATGGGAAATTAACTGGAGATGTGATTACCCAGGGGTTAGGAAAATATTTTGCTCATTTTTAATAAGTTTTAGAGTAAAGAATTCTATAGTGAATAAATTATATAAAATTATGAAGTGGCAAAGCATAGTCAATGCCAAGTAAGGCAGTAAAAGCTTTGATTCTTGGTTGAGAAATGTCTGGCTTGATGCCCTATAACCCCTAACATTTACCCTAACTTATAAAATGGTCACTGTCAAAGAATGGTGACTCTGATTTCTCTTCCATGTTCAACTTTGTTAATTGTTTAGTTCTGTTACCAAGAACAGAGCTCAATTATCTAATGACAAATAAATACAAGCCTATCCCTAAGTTAGGATGGGATCTCAACCAGGGGTCTAGATGGAAACATGTATGATGTAACCAACTACTTACATTAGAATAGGGGCTACTATTGGGTGGATGAAGAAAATATCCAGGAAAACAATCTCTTTGGGGAGAGGATAAAGTTAACTTCAAGGGGTTCCCCTGGGGAGTCACATGTATGACTAAAGCACAGAGACACATGGTCAAAACACATCTACTATGAGCAATTCTGAAATGACAACTCTTGGTAAGCTTAGTCCCTTTGCTTGGTGGCTTTGCTATCCAGCAGAACACAAAGGAGTTGGTTAACTCTCATTTGATTCAGTATTATCAGTTAAGTATATCTGGGGCCTTTCTTCAAATAGTCCCTAGATCTGAATTTCAAAAGGTTGGATATAGACAAAGATAATTACAGTAAAAAAAAACCCTCAAGAATTAAGAATGATTTTACAAACATAAAACCAGATAAAAATACGTTTATTTCAAAGAGTCCCTGATTCTAGATTCCTTGCCTCTCTCTATGTACCAATGTTGAGTAATCAATTTTCTCACTTAATACAAAATTGTACTTATATTGGAAGTCCTCATCCTTTTAAGGTTAGCATTTAGGGATAAAACATGCCTGAAATATTACTGACAACCATGGGCAAAGGGAAAGAAAAAATAAGGAACAGAAAAAGGGAAGAAGAAGAAAAAGAAGATGATGAAGAGAAGGAGGAGGAGGAGGAGAAGAGAGGAAGAAAGTATGAGGGGGGACAGAAACAGAAGGAAAGGGGAGAGGGAGGGAGGAAGGCAGAGAAAAGGGGGAGAGGGAGGGAGAGAGAGGGAGGGAGAGAGAAAGAGAGAGAGATGGATGTATGTATGTATTTTTGGGATCCATGGAAACTATTTTTCTAAAAACCTGTTTTTAATCTTGAGAATCTTAGCCAGATGGATTACCATCCCATTTTAAAGGATATCCAAAGTGTTTCTTTTTAGTTGATTGCCTTCAGATCTTTTGCAGTACCATTGTAAGTTAGCCTGTTTTTCTGTTGGTTAAAAAGGAGCTCTTAAAAAGGTTCTTATAGACTGACTTTTGTTATCATTGTCCATACTTTCCATACTATAAGGTTAGCCAGAAACTTTATTCGTTCAACTAATTTTGCTATTATTGTTAATTATTAAAAATAATTCTTTATTGTAAGAAGAAATGGCAACAAGATAAATAGAATATACAGGATTCTTTTTTAAGTAGGGAAAGAACCTTTGGGGAATAGTGCTTTCAAAGACCCTGCTAGGACTGGAAAACTTTGGTTAGCTTTGCCTAGACAGGAAACAAAAAAATAACCAAAAATGCTAACTAAGGAGCAAATGATGAAAATCTGATAAATCAATGAGTGAAGTATGGATGATGAACAATGAATATGATATACATAGAATCATGTATATAGAACTGGAAGGAAACTCAGAGACCATCTAGTTCAACTTCCTAATTTTACAGATGGGGAAACTGACATCAAGGGAGGTTAAATGAATTTCCCAGTCACACATATAGTAAATTGTGTAGCTTCATGCCCCCAACAATGTGTTTTCTGTCCCCAAATATTAGCAAAACTTACTATGGAGAAAAACTAAATGCTATTTATGTCTTTAAAAAACTCATCAAATACCCAACAAACCAGTACCATAGCTATCATGTTATTGCTATGTAGCTGCTTGTCTGCCTTCTCTTCATGGGATATTTGATAGAAGAAGGAAGAACAGGAGGGCAGTAATTGGAGTGTGACATGTTCATGGAATATGCTTTGCATGAGTTTGTTGCAACAAGTTTCATTTTAGGCATAATTCTGGCCTGCAATAGTGGCTAAGATTATGAGGCAGGAACTATATTTTGATAGCAAATTGTAACCAGCTCAACTTTTAAAAACATTAACAAACATTACTTATCTTTGCTAGGTTTTCATCTCACTGCTCTTGGACACCTTTTTGAAATGAAAACTGTTCTTCTATCTTATTTGGGGAGAAGAAAATTCTTCCCCACACTCTTTGTGCTGAATTCCTTTTGCAGACTACTAGATGTTCCCATCTCATTGAGAAGGAAGGCTATTCCTTGAATTCTGGGTGGTATGACTGACTTGCCATCATTCATTATCACAGCTTACTTTGAGGCCTGCATTCCTTTGAGGTATCAATTCACATTTAAATCTAGAGCTTTATATGAATCTTTGTTTAACGTAGGTGTCTGTGAAAAACCTTTTTCTATTTGGAGCAAATGGAAGCCTGCTGAAAGGGAGACAAAGTAGCTGAAAGGTACTTTGGCATAGTTAAAAAAATTCTTACTCGAGAACACTTAATCATAAGTAGATTATCCTTCTAAAAAGGAATACAGTGTATTTACATCATTCTCCTTGGCAGCTAACCTTTTGCATTTTATGCCCATGACATTTATGTCAGACACTCTCTGAGCTCCAATTAGAGCCAGAGGTCTTTGGATAGATTTCAAGAAGGGAAGTGTCTAGAGGGGGGAGAGAGTTTGAAGCAAGGCAGTTTGTCAGGGGAAGGTCATAATGCACAAAAATGCAGCTGAATCTCTCATAGAGACCATGGGCAGAAGCAGCAAACAGCTGTAACCATGATTTTTTTATTTTGGAGTTTTCCAGATCATTGGTTGAACCAATTCAGATGCTTTTCTGTTATTTGATTGATGAACGAGTGCAAGGATCACTTTAATTCCAATTTCAAAGCAAATCCTTAGAACTGTATTGAACAGGCAATGGGATCATGAGGCAGGTTTTTATCTGTTTACACAGCAAATTAATGTAGTACAGATGGTTCAGTTGTTCAGTTATTTCGGTCATGTCTGATTCTTTATGACTGCATTTGGGGATTTCTTGGCAAAGACACTGGAGTGCTTTGCCATTACCTTCTCCAGCTCATTTTACAGATGAGGAAACTGAGGCAACCAGGATTAAGTGATTTACCCAAGGTGACACACCTAGTAAGTATCTGAGGCAGAATTTGAACTCGGGAAGATGAGTCTTTCTGACTCCAAGCCCAGCGCTCTGTGTACTGTGCCACCTACCTGCCTGGTTAGAACTTTCTCCCCTCCCATAGATTACCTTATATTTACTTTGTGCATATTTCATGATTTAAAAAAAAAAATTATGAAAATGTTGCTTTCCCTTACTAGAATGTAAATTTCTTGAGGACAGGGAATGCTTTATTTTATTTTTGCATGTGGGTCCATAGCACAGAGCCTGGCACAAAAACATATACTTATTGATTGGTTTATTTATTTAATCTGCTAACTTAATTGGCATTTGTGAATCTTATACAAAACATTGGGTTGGGTGCTTTGGGTGTGTGTTTTTGGCTTTGTATGTCTAATAAAGTAGTGCATGGCACATAGTAGGTATTTAATAAATACAATGAATTATCAATACTTGCAGAATCTCAGGGTATTATCTGGGAGGTTAAAAACACTGTTAAAAGATATTGATCCAGAGGATGTTTTCAGTAAAATTTTCCACGGAGGAATTTTTATATTTGATATGTTAATCAAGGCACCTAACAAAATACTTAATAATATCCTAGGGACAAGAATTGAACTCTGGGAAACATGGAAACCCACTCTCTGAAATAGTGCCTGTCCTTGAAAGAGAGGAGAGGATGAGTAAACAGAATGGCTTTTTTAAAAAAAAGGTTATGTGTGAGTCAGAAGTCCCTGTTAATACATTTACCATGCTGAAGTTTCATGTGCATGCATGCAAGAGGTGACGTAAATAAAATGGAACTGTGTCACGGTTTGGAACAGATACCCAATAAAGGGCAACACTTAAGGCAGCTTCTACCATAAAAGTTCTCTCTATGAGTTGCAGCACAGCCATGTTCTTAGACCTTTCATGAGTCATGGATAAGTGATAGCTCTGTTATTTAATTCAGACCAGCTTTGATATACTTTGAGATTCCTTCATTTAAACAATTTGAATTACCTTGCAGGCTTAACTCATTAGTCTTCACATCCCCATGTCCTATAATCATGGGCCTATAGGGTTGCAAGTGACATCTGTCTAACATATTCCCTAACTTCCCACAGCAGACACAGTCCTAACACTTGAAGCATTCTAGACCAGCCTTTAGTAGGAGAGTCATGCTTTAATTTCATAATATTTCACAGTTCCCTCCCTTCATCTCAGTAAGGTAATAGTCATATTTCCATAATCCACTGATTGAAAAAATTACATAACTGACCAAAGATTATTCTGAATTCAGTGATACTTTAAAGTGAATTTATATTTTATTAATCACAACAGCATCTGCATTCATTTGAAAACTAGTAAAATACATATGAAAGATTAGTTCAGTCTACAAGAGATCTGTTGGCATATTTATTATACTGAATCACTTAATGAGATTCCTGATGTGGTTTTGTAGCTTTCAGAGATGGAAAATCTGGTTGAAGTGTAGAAAAAAAATTTCAACTTGAAATCCATTTCTGTATACTTAGCCTTATTTGTTTCATTGCAATATGTGCATATAGATTTGTAGATCCCTTGAAATAATTTGCCATTTTCTGCTCTAAGGAGTCCAGGACTCCCAGGTTGGTCACCATTTCCCTAGCTGGAGTCATTCATTCTTTCATTAAATAAAAATCCTCCCCTCTTCCTAACCTTCCAGTTATGGTACTTGAAACCTAGGTGTCAACCTCTACTCCTTACTCTCTTAAACTCCTCATATTTAATCAGTTGACAGGTCCTGAAAATTTTACCTTTGTAGCATCTCTTGTATATGACCCCTTCTCTCCTCAGACACTGCCACCACCCTGATAATAGGCCCTCAATACTGGATAGCTGGACAATTGTAATAGTATGCTGATAGGTCTCCCTGCTTTAAGTCTCTCCTCAAGAAAGCCCGTTCTTCACAGCTTTCAAATCGATCTTCCTGAAGCTCAAGACTCACCATGTCATGGTCTAGTCTATAAACTCCAGTGACTCCCTATTATCTCCAGAATTTAATATGAAATCCTTTGGCTCTTGAAGTCTGTTATAACTATACTTTGCTACCCTCTACATCCTCTAAAATCTAGGAATGTTGACATCCTTCCCGTTCTTCAAACAGGACACGCTGTGTTTTGACTGTCTATTTTCATTGGCTATACCCATCCCTAGAATGCTCTTCTTCCTCATTTCTACCTCTTGACACCACCCAAGTCAGCCAAACTGCATTTTCTCCAAGAAGCCTTTCCTCTCCTTCTTAATGCTAGTATTTTCCTTCTTATTTTAAAATTATTATAAGCCCCCCAGTTTTCCTATATTTATATACACATAGCTATGTATACAATTGATTGATTTCCTTATGGTAAAGCTTTTAATGTCAGAGGTGGAATTTGAACCCAGGTTTTTCTGAATCTAGGCTCATATTTTGTCCATTAAGATAAATGAACTCAAGCATGGAAAAGTCAGGTGGGTGAAAATTTGACACTGCCACAGACTCTGAGGTAATATCAAAGGTGCTATTTTGAGGCTTATCTCTTAGCTGAGAGACCTGGCAGAGTGCAAATGTCACACTCAAGTAGGCACCTAAGTCAGGAGACAATTTGTGCTCAGGGTTTTCTGTTTAAGATGGGGGGGGGGTCCTCTCTCTTTTCTTCAATCAGTCTATTGCTATTCAAAGCCCAAAAGAAATTATACTTCATTAAAGTTGTAATAAAAACCTTTTAAGTAGGGTGGGTTGATGCCTAGGAGAAAGATTGAATTCCCCAAACGACATTCTTTAGTAGTTTTAGAAATATTATCTGAGAAGAATAAGTTGAATTATCGGGAAAAGCTGCTTTGGCAATGTGACTCCTACCCTACTGAGTAACACAAGAGCTGCTTAGAGGTCCCACGCAAAAGCATTTTTGACGCTGTTATGCTACATGTTCTGTTCCCAGTAAAACTGTGCTTAACTGGAAAAATCTTATGAGGCCTTTGATGACTTGTCATTTTACCAATTCAAGTCCCCTCCAATATTGCCATAGCCTCCTAATTGCTCTACCTGCCTCTTGTCTCTTCACTCTGCAATCCATCTTCTCTACACAGCTGCCAAAGGGATTTTTCTAAACCACATGTCTGATCATATTGCCCTGCTACTCAAGAAACTCCAGTGCTTCCCCATTATTTCTACTGTCAATACAAACTCCTCCATTTGGCTTTTAAAGCTCTTTACTACCTAACACCAACTGACCTTTCCAGTCACATTATAAATTACTTTCTTTAATGCACTTTTCAGTTCAGCCCTCTTGCTCCACATTCGTGACACCCATTCCATCTCCCATCCCTTTGACTTTGCACAGGTTGTCTCCCATTCCTGGAATATAGGTCCCCATCTTTAATTCTTAGAATCTCTAGTTTCCTATAAATTTCAGCTAGTGTTTTCTTCTATATAGGATCTTTCCTATTTCTTCAGCAGCTGGGACCCTATTTCCTTCAAGTCATTATGTATGTATATGTGTATATGTACACACATGTATGTACATCAGCATACATATATGTATATTCACAGTATATATGTGTATACATAATACTGTATATGCATATACTATATACACACATATGATATATATAGTGTATAAATATGCATGTATGCACATCAGCATACATATGTACACAGTATTTATATGGTGTATGTGTCTGTATAGTATACGTATATAAAGTATGTGTAATACACAATATACATATACTCACACACACATACACACATATATGCATGCATATATACATAGAGTCTCTCTGGACATAATTTAAGCCTCTTCAGAAGAGGATACTTTCTTTTCTTTTTTGTCTGTCTAGCCCCAGGGTCTAATGCAGTAAGTGCTTAATAAATACTTGACTTGAGTCAATTCAACTCTACTCAACAAGCATTTATTAAGCGCCTACTATAAGAAAGGAACTTCACTAGGCATTAAGGTTACAAAGGCAGGACAAAACAAGAAAAACTAGCCCTCTCCTGCAAGGAGCTTCATTCGACAACAATCTCACTGTGACCAGGGCACATTTTAGGTACAAGGTATTCTAGGGATGGATTTTAGATACTCTGTCCTTGTTAAAGTATTGGAGATGGACAATGTTGGTCTCCCTTAAAAGGATACTAAACCTTCTAAAATGAAGAGGAGAAGCAATGAGCAAAATAATTGCTGAAAACTTAGCAAAACAGAGAAGGAGGCCTGGCAGCGACTGAGTCTCTAAAGGGTAGGGAGCCACACAGTACTTCAAAGGTCTCCTACACAGGAAAACCTTGTTTGACTCCAGAGAAGTGGCTGTTTACTCTGATGTGAGCCCCACCCCTGGGGGTAAACAGGGGCCCTGAGCCATTAGCAAGGAAATTTGAAACATGCAAGTGCTGGAGTGTGTAGGTAAATGCTAAAAGCAGTCTTGGGTCTGAATAAAAAGTACCAGGTTTATTCCCAGCCTTGTCCAAACCTGTTAATGTGGTTTTAGTGAATTGTAGCAGCTTCGAAAAAAAAAAAAAAAAGAGAAGTCATCAGAAGACAAGGAAGCCTCTTAGAGCAAGGCAGAGACGGTCTTTACCTTCTGGAAGTGTGTTCAAGCGTTCAGTTTAGGCTCAACTCAGCGACCTGGGCCCTGAGGTGGAGCCTGATAGAGAAGAATCCCCAGGTCAGAATTACTGTAGCCCGAGTAGGTAACATGGTAGGGAGCCAGGTGGCCCAGTGGCTGGAGTGCTCAGACTCGGAATCAGGAGACCTGAAGAGGGATCCTTCCTGGTGAGCTGCGTGAACTAGGCAAGCTTTTCACTTCTTTTAGTCAAGGTTTCCTCATCTGTAAAATCGGATTACTAACACCTACTTCACAGGGTCGTTGTGGGAATCAAATGGAATCAAATCAAAATAAAATACTTTGCAAACCTTAACGCACTCTCTAAATGTTCGCCATTATCAATGAGTGGTTCCGCAGCCACAGAACTGCAGTTATTTCTAAGTGTTCAAAATTTTTTATTTATATACTAGTATATTTTTGTTATTTATTTATATTTATATCATTTATTGTTTTAGTAGTATATTTTTTATTTACATAGGAACAGTTGAACTGGAAAACATTAAAATAATAATAAGTTTTCTAGAAATTACATTTACAAATGCAATGTTTTTTTTTGCTTTTTGGAGGGGGGAAGGCAGGGCAATTGGGGTTAAGTGACTTGCCCAAGGTCACATGGCCAGTAAGTGTTAAGTGTCTGAGGCTGAATTTGAACTCACATCCTCCTGACTCCAGGGCTGGTGCTCTATTTACTGCGCCACCTACCTGCCCTGACCAATGCATTTTTTAAAGTTTGTAGAACTGAACCTCTTTAGTTTTAAACAAGTAAGTAACTCAGTCCATTTTAATGCTTATGTAATATGTTCATATGTCTCTGCCTTTTGCCTCTTCTTGTATCCCTAGCACTTAGCTCTGGACCTGGTACCTAGGAGGCACTTCATATGTTTATAGATTAATTGATCCTAGCTAGAGATGACAGTGAGTTCTTGAAGGCTGTGTGGGAGTGGATTACAAGATTTGGTAGGTTCTGCCCACCTGGAAAAACTTTTGACTATTGGGCTGGCGATTGTTTCTGCCTGTTGTCTGAGAACAAGCCTAGCTAGTACTTAGAGAGGTCTCTCAGCGGAAGGCTGGCTACCAGATGGTGATTTTAGTGGGGTTCCAGTTCACGAATACATGCCTCCTGAGGCACGGTACATTCACTCTCTGCACCAGTAGGAGAACACCAATGTAAATCATGTATTTTTTAAAGTATCTGAAGAAGAGCATGTATATTGTAGATGTGTGGTAATAATAATTAGTATTTGTAGAGCAGTTTAAGATTTGCAATATCTCACTTGATATTCAACAACAATTCTGTAAGGTAGGTACATTATCTCCATTTTACAGATGAGAAAACTGAGGCACAGAGAGGTTAAATAACCTATCTAGGATCACACAGCTAATATATGTCTGGGACAGGACTTGAACTCAGCTCTTACTGACTCTATCCACTACATAGTGCCCAAGTGCTTAGGTAACTTACCTCTGGTATATCTCAGAATCATGCCGTTTTAAAGTTGGAAGAGACATCACTGAGTATCTGGCTCTGCCCATTCCCCAAAAGAATCGCCATTTCAACCTACCAGGCAAGTGACCATTCAGTGTTTGCTCAAAGACCTCCTTGAATGGAAATCCACTGTTTCCGAAGGTAGACTGCCTGCTTTTTGGAGGCTCTGATCCTTAGGAAGCTTTAACTACCAGCCTGAACTTGCTTCTCTGTACCTTTCCCCCACTGTTTCTGGTTTGGTCCCCTGCACCCAAATAGAGTGAAGCTAATCTTTCTTCTAAATGGCAACTCTTAGTGTAACTGAAGACAACTGTCATATCTCCCTTGAGCCTTTTCTTCTCTAGGCTAATCGTTTCTAGTTTCTTCAATTCACCTTCATATAGCACAGACTTAAGACTCTTTGTGACCTAGTTGCCTTTGTGGAAACATAAAAACCTCTGAAGATATCAAGAAATAATATTTTTCTTATTTGAAAACCTTTCCCTAGGGTTCCAGGAACAGGGATTTTAGAGGTGAAAACTAAACTTAGGGCAAAACTCATCTAGTTATGATGATTGCCTTTTCATGATTCTATGAGGTACCTGGGGCTGTGGCCTCTGCTCCATTCAGAAAGGTTGCAGGGGGAGCCTACATACAGCCTAGAGGCCACATGTGGCCCTCTAGGTTCTCAATTGGGGCCCTGTGACTGACTCCAGACTTCACAGAACAAATCCCTTTAATAAAAGAATTTGTTCTGTAAAACTTGGACTCAGTCAAAAGGCTGCACCCAAGGACCTAAGAAGGCCACAGGTTCCCCACCCCTCCTGGGTTAGGGTATTGATCAGAGAGAGGAAGTCCCTTTGATTACTTCAGGTCACCTGTGACCAGCTTGAGGGTAGAAGGAGAAAGTGCTTGAGGGGAGTAGTCAAAGAGGGATGAGTAGTTTTAAAAGGATTGTATTTCAGGAGTTTTCAGAAAGGTTAAGTGATTATTGCTCTGTTAGTTGAAATAGAATGTTAACTCCAAGTTGTGTTTCATCATTTTATCATCTTTTCCTTGTTCAAGATTCCTGTTAACTAAATGTTAATTAAAATTATCTTGTGTGAGAGAGTTCTCTGAGGTTATGGGTAGATGATGTCAGTTTGGACATTTCTCTTTTTAAGTTAGAAATGCTTGGTTTTAGAATAATCTTAAATTTATAAAAAATTGTTTCTGCCAGATGTGCTTAAAATGCAGAAGACAGTACTTTGACATCTTCCTTTGTACATTCTTTCTTACATTTTTTCATTTGGTTCATACCAAAGATGGTATTATGGAGGTGCAGCATAGCAATCTCTCTGCTTTCAAGTTGTGAGGTTATAAGTGACGAAGAAGTGGGATGGCAATGATACAGAGATAAAGAATGGGTGTAGGTTTGGGAGGAAGCATCCTTGAGTGGGCCCAGCCTCTGTATCGGCTGCTTTGCCACAAAGGGATTGAGTGCTTTACTCTGCTATTTCTTTTCCTTGAGTAAATGCAACAATACATCTCCTTCCTCTCCCTCATCTATCCGTTTTTTGGACATAGCAACTGTCAGACACCATCCATTGAGATTTCATAGAGAGATTTCAATCCACATCAGTAAAAGGAGAACTCAAACCAGTGAAATTAATGATTTTTGAATTATTTAAATGGGAGAAAATCTGGAATGAAAGATTAAGTAGTCATATTTCTTTTTTAAAATTTTTAAAATATTTCTTACCTTCCATTTTAATTTGGTGTTTGAGAATGGCTCTTTTAATGATACTGTTAACAATACTACTTTTGATTTTAGCTTTTCAAAATACTTTTACATCCCCTACCTCATTTTAAGTTCATTCATTCAAACAGTTTTCTCCCTTCCTCCTTTTCTTACCTGCCCTTCCTTTCCCTTCCTCCTTCCTCCTTCCCTTTTCTCCCTTCCTCCTTCCTTTCCCTTCCCTTTCCCCTTCTCTTCTCTTTCCCTTTTCTTCCCCATCCCCTCTCTTCCTCCCCAACCCCCTTCTCCTTTTTATTGTCACCTAATTTGGAAGTGTATGGTCACCCAGTCCCGCTCCTGACAGGCATGGGAGCTTTTACCTTTTCTATTTACAATCTAGGTCTCTGTTATCCCCCTCCTTCAGCAGCCTGGTGGCCCTCAGATCCAAAGAGCTCATCATATTAATGCCAAACTAAGCGTGTACGCCAGATTATTCAGTTTTAGCTCACCAGAACTCAGAATTCTCAAGTGTCTTCTGCTGCTGGAGGCATATCCCACCACACCCAGCCTGCAAATAGGTTTCTAAAGACCTGTCTGTCATACCAGAGGGTGATTGGTAGGAGGAACACAGGGATAGACTACCCAGAATGGGATTAATATTGGTGACTAAGTGATTCAGAAAGCCACGGGAGGCTAAGAGGATATAGCCAGTACATATATTCTAGTCACTAAAGTGATTGGGAAAGGCTATGGGAGAGATGTATGGATACAAAAGCTCTTATATGGTAGATTCCTGTCTTTGTAGTGGAGAGAGTTAACCCATTCTTCATCTCATTTGTGAGGCTCAGTTAAAGTTTGGGGTCTCATTTTCCTTTTCTGTGGCCTTGCTCTGCCCCCCTTGTCTTCTGTAGAAACCCAGATGGAGGATCTGATTGTGGCTCATGACTAGTTATTACACTTAGAATCATGGAAATGAATGGACCTTAAAAAGAATATAAGTCAACTGCATTTTACAGGTAAGGAAACAGATCTGCTGAGGTCAAATGAGTTGTTTTCATCTGGACAGTTAGTTAACTAGAGGGCATATGAGAACAGGGAATTTTCTCTGAACCTCAGCTCATTTTTTTCATGCTTCTCCACTGAGGTGGTAGAATGGGAAGAATGGTGGATTTGGAGTTTGAGAACCTGGGTTTGAATCCCATCTATGCTTCTCATAACCTGTGACTTTGCTAAAAGTATCTAAAGTCTTGGTTTCTTTGTGAGAAATTTGTACTAAATGGACTAAATTTCTTTCTCTCTCTAAATCTATAATCTTATGGTCATCAAGGCAGCTAAGTGATGCAATGGGTAGAACACTGGGCCTGGAGCGAGCAAGATCTGAATTCAGTTCCAGCCTCAGATAGGAGTTGTGCAACTCTGGGCAATTTGCTTAACATCTGTTAGCCTTAGTTTCCTCAACTGTAAAATGGGGATAAAAACAGCACTTAACACCCAGGGTTATTGTGAGGCTCAAATGAAGTAATATTTTAAATTTAATTCAATAAACATTAAGTGCCTACTATGTGTCAGACACTGTGTTAAGTAAGTGCTGGGGCTGCAAAAAAGAGAGACCTCCTCTCCCTCCCCCCCCCCCAAGGAAACAACAACCTTATTTAAAAGTGCTTAGCACAGTTCCTCACTCATGGTAGGCACTTAAAGAGTTTGGTTCTTTCCTTATTGTGAATATATGGAATCTATTGAAAAAAAACCAGACCGTACCTTAAGATGCTCTGCTCTAGCACTTTGGTTTGGTGTTGGTCTTGTTGATTTTGCTTCTGCATTTCCTCTTGTTCTTTTCCACTGTTTATTCCATCCAGGAGCCATTTCTCCCTCAAGGCTTTTTTCTGATACCAGAGAAGAAAGACAAAGGTGAGCTCTCAGATTAGTTAGAAGTTTGCTTTATCCAATTAAAATTAAGTGAGAGGATTCTGGGAGATGGCTGAAAACTTCCAGCTCTCCAAATTTCCTCCACAGGAAAAGACAGAAAATTGCCTCAGAGGGAACGTAGAGCAGCAGAAATAAGCAAAAGTCAGGGCAAAGCAGTTCTCCTAAGACCATCTAGGACAACTCCAGGAAAGACCCTCGGGGGCTGAGGCTCAGTGTGAGTGCCCAGAAAACACCTCCAGGCCAGCTCTGCAACAAGCCTGGGGGCAGCTGGGTTGGGAGGAGGCCATAGAAACTTTCTTCTCCTGGATGGCGTGGGAGTCTGAATGCTTTGCTGAGTCGGAGAAGATTGTAGGGCCTTCCGCAGGCAAGGTTGCCAAGTACAGCTGGGCTGTGACTGTTGGGAGAAGGAGCTAGGAAACACCTGGTGAGTGCAGTAGCAAAGGGAGGGTGGACTCTGCTGACCAGGCACTTGCCAGAGAGCAGAGCCCCTGGTTTCAGTCTGCGGCAGGAGGCAGCTGTAGTTTGCAGTCACTGGAAGGACTGCAGGGAGCTAGATAATTTTCGGAACAGCGTAACCCAGGTGAGGGTGCGGGGTGTGTGTGTGTGTGTGTGTGCTCTCATCATTGCTTTGGAGTGGAGAGGAGAGCCCAAGGTTGACCCCGGGGCAGATCTCAGAAAATAGCGGTAAGAAGGACCTGAAGCTTGGGGCATCATTTCCCATACCCAAGGACCACAACTTAATTACACTAGTAACTGCTAAAAATGAACTAAAACAAACAAACAAACAAATAAGAGTGAGCAAAGATGAGAGAATCCGACCATAGATAGCCACCAAGGGGATAGAGAAGATCTGGGTTCATATTCAGAGGAAGATATTGGAGCTAAAAAAGCCACTCCTTTTTTAAACGGAAAGGTCAAATGGTCCCAAGCACAAAAAGAGTTCTTGGAAGAACTTAAAAAGGACTTTAAAAATCAAATAAGAGAGATTGAGGATAAATTAGAAAAAAAAATAAGAGCAATCCAAGAAAATTATGAAAAGAAATTCAACCAACCTGAAATAGAGAATCAAAAACTTAAGGAAGAAAAGAATTCCTTGAAAACTAGAATTGGGCAAGGGAAGCTAATGGCACTCTTAAGACACCAAGAAATAAAAAAAAAAACGAAAGATGGAAAAAAATAGAAGAGAATGTGAAAGATCTCATCAGAAAAACAACTAATCTAGAGAACAGATTGAGGGGAATTAATATAAAAATAGTGGGACCACCTGATAATTATGATAAAAAAGAATCTTAATACTATATTACAAGAAATTATCAAGGAAAATTGCCCTGAAGTCCTAGAACAAGAAGGCAAAGCAGAAACAGGAAAAACAAATCAACTTATCACCACCTGAAAGAGATCCCAGGAGAGTAATTTACAGGAATATCATAGCCAACTTTCAAAGCTCCCAGGTTAAGGAGAAAATATTGGAAGCAAAAAGAGAAAAAAAACCAATTTAAGTATCATGGAGCTACAATAAAGATTACACAAGACCTAGCAGTAGCTACTATGCTAAAGGACCGTAGGTCTTGGAATACTATTTTCCACAGAGAAAAAGAGCTGGGGTTAAGACCAAGGGTAATTTACTCAACATAGTTAAGTATAAGACTGAATGAAAAAAATGGACATTTAACAAACTGAAAAACTTTCAGGCATTTGTCATAAAAACAGCAGAACTTAAGAGAAAATTCTGCATATGACGTCCAGGAGAAATATAAGGTAAACATTAAGGCCCAATTACAAGGGACTCAGAGTCAAATTATTTACTTCTTATATGTGAAAATATTATCAGTTCTTTATGAGTATCATAATTATTTGGGTAGCTTGCAAGAAAGACTTGGGCTAAGCTGAGTATGATGGGGTGATTCTAAAAAAATAAAACTGTAGGGAGAGAAAAAAGGAGCAATTTTTCTCATTCAAATGAGGCATAAAAGGAAAAATTGATACAGAAGAAGTTAGTAAGGGAGAGGGCAGGTAGTGCTGAAGCTTTACTCTCATTGGGAATGGGTTAAAGAGGTAACAACATATATATATAATGTATATGTATTTATGTATATATGTATGTATGTATATATATGTATGCATATATATATCTAGAATCATATAAAAGTCTTCTAAATTCAGGAAGAAATAAGAGGACAGGGAATAGGGTCAGGGGAGAGAATAAAGGAGATACTTTTAGAGGGGTGGGTAGATTAAGGAATAGGAGGGCAAGGTAGCAGGTAGAAGTTAAGGAGTGAGGAGGGATAGGACTAGGGTGAAGATAGTGAGGAAAAATAGGAAGGAGGAAATATACAAAAAATTATAGCTTAGAATGTGAATGGGATGAATTTACCCATCAAATGGCAACAGAGAGCAGATTAAAAATTTGAATTCTTAATGCGATAGAACAGCAGTTCTCAACCTGTGGGTTATGTTCAATTTTAATACATCCTGCATATCAGATATTTACATTATGATTCATAACAGTAGCAAAATTACAGTTATGAAGTAGCAACAAAAATAATTTTAGGGTTGGGGGGTCACCACAACATGAGGAACTGTATTAAAGGGTTGCAGCATTAGGAAGGTTGAGAATCACTGCTATAGAATGAGAAATATACACAAACATAAAATAAAATCAGGAGTAGAATTTATTATGTAAAAAAAATCAGGAGTAGTAATCATTGTATTAGACAGTTAAAACTAAAATAGACAATCAAAATAGAAAAATAGGGAAACTACACTCTGTCAGCCATATTATTCAATATTGTTTTAGGTCATTTAAAATAACTAGACAGTATAAAATACCGGAGAGTATACCTGTCACAACAAACAGGAACCATATGAACATAAACAAAACACTTTTTATACAAATAAAGTCAGATCTAAATAATTGAAGTAATATTTATTGTTCATGGGTAGGTAAAGGCAATATAATAAAAAAGAACAAATTTACCTAATTAATCTATTTATGTAATGCCATCCCAATTAAATTACTAAAAATATCTTATTGACTTAGAAAAAAATAACAAAATTCATTTTAAAGAATAAAAGGTCAGAAACTTCAAAAAACAGGGCAAAAAAGATGTAAAGGAAGCTGATTCTATAGTATCAGGTCTTAAACTATATTATGAAGAGAGAACATTGTTAAAGTGTAAAATGGATGATTTTGACTATTTTAAGTTAAAATGTCCTTGTTCAAACAAAACCTATGCAGCCAAGAATAGAAGGAATGCAGAATATTGGGGGAAAATGTTTCATAGATAATCTCTCAGATAGAATGGGATTAGGTTGGAAAATTCTGTGGTATAGGAAATGATGAGGTAGTTGATTAAGAAAAAAACATGGAAAGAATTGGATTTATGAAGGAAGAAGCTAGCTACCTTCAGAGAAACAGATCACAAATGGAAATAAGCAGAATACAGTCTTACATATATGTGTATGAGTGTATATATATGTGTATGTTTATATATGTATATATATATATGTGTGTGTGTCTATCTCTCCACTCCACATGTAATTGTAGTCTTTTTTTTTTTTTGGTTGGGGGCAGAGGGAGAAGGGGAAAAAATAAAAAATACAGAGCAGAGAACAAAAGAAAACCTACAAGGAAGCAAAGAAAAGCTGGACAGCTTTGAAATCAACGTGTAGTATTTATTATATAGGTTTTCTTGAAATGGAAATTTATTGTTTTATATTGAATCCTCTCTTATGTTCTGCTGTGTACATGGCAATTTTTTCTTTTCTTATTTTATATTTAAGTTTAAAATAAATTTAAAAACCTATAAAAACAATTAAAACTTTATGATGGCACAGTGGAAAGGGTCCTGGATTTGGAATAAAAAAGACCTGAGTTCAAATTCAAGCTGGCTTTGTTACAGATCAACAATGACAACAACAACAATTGTTCAGGGTCCATAGCCAGTGTGGACCTAGTGAGGCCAGATTTAACCTAAGATGGCTCAGAGGATGGAACACTGGGCATGGAGTCAGGAAGACCTAAGTTCAAATCTGGTCTCAGACACTTACCAGGTGTGTGACCCTGGGCAAGTGACTTAGCCTTTGTCTTAATCTACTAGAGAAAGGAGATGGCAAACCACTCCAGTATCTTTGCCAAGAAAACACCATGGACAGTATGGTCCACAGGTCATAAAGAGTCAGACGTAACTGAATGACTGAACAACTTCCTGACTCCTGGTCCAGTGGACACACATACTCAACACCCCCCCCTCGCACACACCTCTCCCCCTTTCCCACACATACTCATACATATTTGTCTCCCCTGGCTAGACTGAAAATTCCTTGAAAGCAAGGACTGTTCCACTCTTTGTAACCCCAGTGGCTAGCACAATGTCTGGTTCATAGAAAGACATTTGATAATTACTTAGCTAGTGTGGTCCTCAGACATCTGACATGGAATTTGTCACCTTGCTAGGTTTGAACATTTTCTGGCTTATATTGCATTGGCAAAGCATTTGAGAACCCTCGATCACTTCCATAAAGAGGTGAGGCTTTGGAATAGTCGTTTAGAGGAGGTCAGCATCATCAGTAGGGTTGTAGGATTGACAACTGGAAGCAACCTTTGAGGTCATTCACAGTGGCAGTTAATCATACATTTGTTGCTCTGTCTTTGTTCCTATGCATCTAGGCAAGTTCTTCAGGGGCAGGGACCTTATCTAATACTTCTTTTGTATCCATCATAATGCCTGCCACATTATGGAGCATATAATAGGTAGACATTTGTTAGATTAAATAGAGTAGAATGGTAGATGTAACCTCCTATGAGAACTGGACCAAAGGGTGAGTTGGCGGGTTCAGCCTTCAACACTTGTCTTATGCCATTACATTTCTCGTCTTTTGTCCAATTAAATCCAATGCAACTGGAAATTTATTCAGCACCTATTTTGCACAAGACATTGTAATGGGTACTGGGTTATAAAGCCAAAAAGAAAACAAAACAACACAACACAATTTCTGTCTTTTCATTGTGCACTAGAAGTGAGAGAGGGACAAGACAATATTTTGATAGTTAAGTGTATACACACACATATCATAATTTGAAGAGGAAGACAGTACTAACTACTGGGGTTATTTATAAGTGAAAGAAAGAAATAAGCTCTTCTGTAAAGATAAGGACAACTTGGGACAGATTTTAGTAGACTATGTAGATTACCTCAGGAGGTGATATAGTACAGTAGTAAGAGAGTTTTTTCAAGATTCAGAGGACCTAGATTCAAAGTCCACTTTTGATATTGCCTGTATGACCTTAGGCAAGTCATTTAACTTTCTTGGGTAAAATGAAGTGTGATGGAGTTTGGACTGGAAGGCCTCTCAGGTCCTCTCCAGTTCTAGATCTATGATTCCATGCAAAAATAATTATT
The DNA here is from genome assembly GCA_028646515.1 of Pseudochirops corinnae. NCBI lineage: Eukaryota > Metazoa > Chordata > Mammalia > Diprotodontia > Pseudocheiridae > Pseudochirops > Pseudochirops corinnae. The sequence goes on from CM053586.1 coordinate 56,623,938, forward strand.
CTGATGCTAATACTTAATTACATTTCAATTCAATAAAATCCAACCCATTCTATGCTGGGAATACAGAAATGAAAAAACAAACAAACAAATAGTCTCTAACCTTAAGGAACTTATTGTCCTCTAAAGGGGTTATGTGTGTGTGTGTGTGTGTGTGTGTGTGTGTGTGTATGTGTGTATACGTGTGTGTATGTGTATGTATATAGGTATGTATGTACGCTCATGGATTACTGAAATAAAAGGTGGAGGGTGATGGGGCAAAGCAAAGATCTAAGACAGACCTTTAGGAATATTTGAGGATAAAGATTATGCTTTCAGTTAGGGTGGGGATGGGAATAGTGGGTGGGGAGAGGGTAGGCTGATCAGGAAAGGCTTTATCAAGAGTATGACTTTTGAAATGAGGCTTGAATAAGGAGAAGGTACTCAAAAGGCAGAGATGAGAAATTTACATATGCGGAGAGTAGGGATTTTTACACCCATTGGATTTGTATTCCTTGTGCCTACTACAACGTGTGGCACATAGCAGGCGTCTAATAAGTGATTGTTGATTGACTGATTGATGAGGAAGGTGGGCATTCCAGGCAAGAATGGTAGGCAGGGCAAATGATAAGAGATGGAGATGTTTAGTTTGGAGAACCTAAGCAAAATACAGTTCCTACAGTATGAGATAAGTCTGGAAAGGTAAGTCAGAGCCAAATTGTGAAGGGCAGCAAATGCCAAGTGGAACAATTTGTACTTCTGACAAAAATCTAGTTCAGACTACTTCTATAGAAAAGTATTTTTGTTTAACAGTTCTGCCTAACTAGATAATTAATGACTAAAACTATGACAACATGGATGAAGGAACTTTTTCTTTTCTCCTTCAGAATTTCTCTTTCACAGGGTATAGAGACTAGGAATGTGATTTCACTGGCATTGGGAACTACCTGCTGAGCAAACTCCTTCTACTTTATAAGGTTAGCACATTCTCTGCCAATTATGGTCATAGAGATTTGTCTAGAGAACCAAGAGGTGAAATGGGTCACAGAGCCAGTATGTGTCGGAGGTGGAACCTGAATCCAAGTTGTCTTGGTTTCAAGGTCAGTTCACAATGCCTCTCATGTGCTAAGATTAACAATAGAAGCAGGCAGTAATAGTTTTATATCTTTTTTTCTTAATAAAAAAGTTGTCAGAAATGACATTTATGAAAACTTGCATTTAGGTCTTTACATCAGACCTAATTAGAGTGGTTGGTATTTCATGGTTACCGAAGAAATAGCCATTTGGGCCAAATGGTAACCAAGAAAAAATTGCCTTTTATGTTTTTGTAAAGCACATTACATGTATTATCTTGTTTTATTTTGGCAACAACTATATGAAGTAGGATGTAAAAATATTTTATTATGTCTCTTATTTAGATCAGGAAGCTAAGGTTCACAGAAGTTTAGTGTTTTGCCTGTGGCCACTGAGTGATGGAACCAGGCAGATTAATTACTCCTCCTGGACACAATATTCAGGACCTTACCTAAACTTCTTTGTTTGTTTTTCCTTTTGGTCCAGATCTGTGACTTCCTTTGTGTAAGAATTCCCAGGATTGAAACTCCCTCCACTGAGGCAGATCAACAACAATTCCTAGTAACATGCAGTCTTAGAGTTGCCTGGGGACTGAGAGGTTCAGTGACTTGCCCACAGCCACACAGCTAAACTACAGTTATCCCTTCCACATCACAGGGGTTAGGGACGAGGTGCCCTTGTGGTAATCCATGTAAAATTTTTTGACCTTTCCTTTGTAGCAGAGAAGAAGTATGATTTTTTTCTTTTTTCTTTTATGGGGTGTTTATGGTACCTTATTGTAAAATTTGGATTAAGTATTTGGTCATAGGCTCTGTGTCATCTTCTGGCCTTCTAATGTTGTCTGTGACTTCCACAAAACTTCCTCCAAAATTCCCACTCAATTTTTTTATGGTGACCTGTGACATATTGAAACCATGAAAGGGAAAGTCATGATGTGGAAGGTATAACTGTATATCAGAGTCAGGCCTTCCTAACTCCAAGGCCAGTCCTTTATGTGCCTGTGCTTAACCATTTGGAAATGAGTGTACCTTGCTTGTGTCAGTTCGGGAAATGTATGTAGAGCCCCACATATCAGTGTCCTAACACTTTAGAGTTGATTTGTGGATAGAAGATGATTGTCCCCAGGGTTATCTCAGTCCTTAACTATAATCACTCTGCTATTTGCAAAAATGTTTTCCACAGGCCTGGTTAAGATGTAGTCATGAAGGCCAATACTGAGCTCTCAGGGTCTGTGAGAGATTCAGTGAATAAATATATCAATAATTGTAGGACTCTTCTTGTTGACCTACTCGTTTTCACATGATGGGACTTGTAGGTACGTAATAATGTGAAACAAGAAGAGATGATGCTGTCAAAATAAATTACAGTCCTCCCAAACAACTTATAGGGACGATTTCAGCCAATTACATCCATAGAACTATCACTAAGACTCAGGTAGGTAGTAAGTTGTCTCTGCTCAGAGATGTTGACTCATAAGACTGAAGTGAGCAAGCTTCTTGTGGCATATCCAGGTTAGCTTGGGGGCACATTCATACAGCCTTAGTCTGGTGAGGAACAAGGGTAATTCTGACTTTAGACTGACATGAACTCCAATCAGTATAACTTCAGGATCACAGTTCACAAAATAACATGTACTTAAGGAGGAAGAATCTTCTGAGCTTTATAAATATAAAATAAATTTGCTTGTACGGTGCAATCAAAATAATATTTTACCATCCTGTCTGAGGACAGAGCTGCTATTGAAGCCCAGCTCTCCCAACTCAGAAATTTCAATGTTCTTTACTACATGATGACAACATCTAGAGATTTCCTCTCCCTCCAGCTGCTAGTGTCTCCCCATGAATTAACTTATATTTACTTTGCATGTAGTTTATATATGTGTGCATATACATGTATTCCAACAGTGGAATGTAAGTTGTTTGAGTGTGGGACTACTTTACTGTTGTCTTTGTGTCTTCAGCATCTAAAGTGGTGTCTGGCAAATAGTAGGTGTTAAATTGAAGCTTATCGAATGACATGGATTTGATCTGTGGCTCTGCCATTTATTATTTGTGTGACCTTGGGCAAGTTATATGACCTCTCTGGGCCTCAATTTCCTCATCTGTAAGATAAGGAGGTTGTGCAGATGACCTTTAAATCTACAATCTTATGAGCCTATAATCTGGGGACCTGATACAAACACCGCAAGAGTTATTCTTACTTTATGATTATCATATTAGACAATAATGACTCATTTTTCACAGGGCATTTAAAGTTTTCAAAGAAGTGTACATACGTTTTCTCCTTTGATCCTGAAGAGATCATGATGACTGTTTGGGTTAGGCAGAAAGCAATAATAATAGCTTATTTTTACAGAGTGCCTGACAGTTTGCCAAGAAAAAAAAATTAATATATATTTCATGGAATCAAGACAATTTCATTTTATTTTCATCAGCGTATAAAATGGATTAATTTGGAATAACTTATAATATTTTTTCAAGACATTCACAGTTTGTGTCACTGTGAAATAATGTGCAGAATTAAGATAAACGTAAGGCAGAAGAGAAAAAAATCTTTTGTCTTTTTCAGAGAAATATACTTTAAAAAAACTTAACTGAAACACTTAAGTAATTCGTTTAAGGTTGTAGTAGTAGTAGATTCAGGTATTAAATGTTTCTTAGCATCATGAATTAGGGCAGTGAGATGTCTCAGTGGACAGAATGTCAGGCCTGGAGTTAGGAAGACTCATCTCCCTGAGTTCAAATCTCAACTCAGACATTTACTAGCTATGTGACCCTGGGCAAGTCACTTAACTCTGTTTGCCTCAGTTTCCTCATGTAAAAAAATAACTGGAGAAGAAAATGGCAAACCATTCCAGTAGCTCTGCCAATAAAAGCCCAAATGGGGTCACAAAGATTCAGACATAACCAAAAAAATGACTGGAAAGCATCATGATTGGAAAGAACTTTAAGAAAGAACTAAGAGTCTTGATTTAGTATTTGTGCCTGAATGTCTGAACTTTTATCCATATTGCCATGTCAATTACTATTTGGAGTCAATAAGATACACATTGTGGGATAAGTCTCTATCACAGTTTGATGCTACTAACCTGTCTGAAGGATCCTTTTCTACTATACCATGTGCATGAATTATCTTGTGTGTAGGGGTCCAAAGAGTACCAGTCAATACATCTATGGACAATTTCATCTGCTCTATTTCCATGTTCCAAAACTCTTCCCCTTGAAGAGTCAGTGATGGCTTCTGCATCTGTGGTCTGGAGTGGGGCGGGGGTGGGGGAGGGTCCCTGCTTCCATTTCTAGACAGGACTTTTCCTTTCATTTTAGGGAAGGGAAATGCACATTTCTGGAATCCTAAGTTGGAACTTTGAAGACATTTTTCCATAGAAATGTCATTACACAAGGTAATTAAGTTCGACTCTTAGTGGTTAGTATTAGTGCAGAATTCTACTTCGAGGAGGAGTGAAGCAGGCTTCTGTAGGATAGGAATAGAAGTACCATGAAGGACAGTGTTTTTATGAGAAAACTCTGAATTCTTAACAACTTTTGGAACACAACTCGTGCTGCCTATACAGTTAGCTGGTACATTAGGATGTCCATTTACTTAGTGGTGGTGCATGAGTACATTGAACCATTCCACAGTGGCCAGTTTTTTCCTGGACAGAGATCCAGTCCCTAGGAGAATGCAAGAGTGTTATTGAAATGTGATCTTTGGGACAAAAAGGGTCTAATGGGCTTGCCCCACTGTATGATGCAGCTTGAGCTCTATTCATATCATAGAAGTACAGAATTTCAATTGGGAATGGCAAAGGGTTTCCTCTGTCTCATCTCCTTTAAGTGGTCTTCCAGCCTCATTCTGAAGACTTTCAGTGATAGGAAAGCCACTTCCTACTGAGGTTACCCAGTACTCTTTAGTAGAACTCTAGTTGTTAGGAACTTTTTTTTTCCTTACATCAATTCTAAATTTGTCCCTTTACAAATTGCTGCTTCTTACACCTGGTTTTTCCTTTTGGGGTTAGGCAAGACAAATTTAATCCCTCTTCTATGTAACGATAGCCTATATAATTATCCCACGACCTGTTGATATTTCATCTTTTTGCCTAGAGTACCTGTTTCTTTTTCTGGATGTATCCTGGCTGTCCTCTCCACTCATATAAGTTTAATTTGACATCTGTGAACAAGATATATTAGCTATTCCAGGAAGTATTCTATTTGTACAATATAAAGTATTTACTTGAATGTGGTTAAGGGGGAGTTGTAAGAAGAAAAAAAGACCATTATAATCTTGATTTACTTGCCTTTAGTGAGGGCCTTTTCAACCATCAGTGATATGGATTTAACAAACCTTGCCCAATTTAACCAACATTTATAGACATGTTTCCTTTATGTCGCCAAACTGGCTTATAACTTTATTTCACGGATCCATTAAGCTAATTGATAGAAGTCCTGCCAGATAAAAACAGTCTCCTGCTTGAGGCTGTTCACAAGGAACTATTGTTTGTCATTTGGTTGCATCCTGTTACCAAGCTACATAATGAAATGTTGAAACCTAGTGTGCTCCAATTATTAAGGGAACACACCCAATGGAAGATGTAAAGTCTGATTTTTGAACTAGTTTATTTCTGTCCATGATCTCATGTTTGATTAAAACAGAGCAACCCTTAAAAAACCCGAGCCACGTTCAGACAACAGCCCACTAAGCTTTGAAATACACCCATCCTTTAGTGGGATAAATGCTTGCCTGTTCCATACCTCTGGGCTCTCATTGATTTCAAAAGGAACTTCTTGCCAGGATTAGATCCCTATGGGATTTGGCCAAGACTGTCAAGGGTGAAATCCTTGAGGCCAGTTTCCAACAAATATTGGGAAATTCGGAAATAAGAGAGAAGACCATATTTTAAAACTTATTTCCTGGTGTCTAGAAGACATTAGCCTATATGCAAATATTAGTAGTAGATGGCCGTTCCTTATGTTTATGAGAGAGTTAATAGAGCAACGTGGGTTTTTTCCTTCCCTAATGGAGATTTTATGTTGAATTGTTAGCACCATTAGAAAAGACATACAATCTCGTTGAAATGGGAGTCCAAAGTTACCTTCAAATGCTGGTGTTTTAGCTTTTCTTCCTCTACTTTCAGGCGCTTTTGTGAGATTTCTTCTTGCAATTTCCTTTTGTCCTGCAATGGAAAAAAATCCATAATTCATTTTTACAATTAACTTAAATATCTCACCCTGCTGTTGATGTCATTTGCATGCTGTTGGCTTGGGTCAGAGGCCCACAGGGTGCCCTGGGGATGCATATTTTGAGACAAAAGAAAGTAAAATGAGATTAAGAAAAACTCGAGAGAAATACAAGATTCCATTTTAAAAATTCATTTAAATAAACCTGTTATTTATCTCTCTAGCCAGTCTTCCCTTCCTTTTGGTTCTCTTTTAGCCTAATATTGAGAATCTTTAGCAGGAGTATATGGAATTGAATGACTTCTTGGATGAAAGCATTTTAAGGAGACAATTTTAAAACAGAGATGGTAGCATCAAATGAGAGAAGTCTTTTTTGGCATGAGAAACTACATGGAACAATGAATAGATGGAAAAGAACAAGGAAGCTCTTAGGGGGTAAGGCCTGGTAGGGCATAGGGAACAGGAAGGAGAGCCTGTTGAGGTTTAGATAGGGAAGAAGCTTAGAAACTTGGCAAATTTCCTTCTTAGCAGGATTGTATTGTTAACAGTTAGGAAAAAAGGGCGGAGATGAGGTGTAATAATACTAAAATTTGTTTCTGTGCAGAGGTAAAAGTGAATGGATCCAGTAATGGTATTTTAGTTCTTGAGGTCACATTTCTATCACAGTATCAATGACTATGAGATGTGACTGTAAAGTAAGGAGACAAAAGTTCAGCAAAAATATCAGAGCTTCTTCAAAATATTTATTTTGATAGAATCTACACTTATTCTAATAATGCTAATTCTAATAATACTAATTGTTCCCATTATTCTCAGCACCTTTTTGGCAATTGCCTTCAGAGTCCAAGTTAAATTAAATTTGACAAGTATGTATTCAACATGCAAGGGATTTTGGTAAACCCTAGGGATATAAAGAGGTGGAAAATGATCCTTGCCCTGAGAGACATTAAATTTGCTTTTGGGTCAGGAGTGGGGTTAGAGGCATTGTTATTGATGTATATAGCACTTTAAGGTTTGCAAAGCACTTTACAGAGAGGACCTCTGTTGATTTCCCATAATAACCTTTTGAGATTGGTGCCATTATGAGCCCCATTTTACTTATCAGAGTCTGAGGGACCTGAGGCTCAGTTGCACTGAGTGTCTTACCTAAAGCCATAAAGTTAATAAGTATCTGAGATGGGGTGTGATTTAGATTCATTATTCCTGACTCTGGTCCCTATACTCTTATGCTTTCCGGATGGCATATTTTCCATTTTTGAGGGGGAATTTGATTTTTTTAAACAGTTAGAAGGGAGCTTGATCCAAGATGAGAAACACTGTGATTTATTCCCAACTATATAACTTTGCTATGACTGTGAAGAAATAAGATCAATGTGGGGTGTCTTATACTGAAGCCCATTCCAGAAGAGATTTCTAAAAAACATCTTGGGAAGGGGCAGCATTTTGGAAGAAGGGTACAATTTTCCAAGATGACTGTAAATGGGCCTGTCATGCTTCAGTTTTAAGCACTGCCCTCATGGCGTGCAAGGAGACAATGTGATTTTATCAGTGTTATCTATGAGAAGAGCCCTGTTTCTATTTTAGGGGTCTCTTCTTTACAACTGTACTTTTGAGACCAGGCCAAAGAGAGCTGAGGCTACTTTGAAAACCATGATAAGTCAGATCCCTCCTTGATTTTTGAGACATCATTCAAGCAATGCAGAATCTCTCCTTACCCCTAGCAGTGAAGGCTGATTATTGTGAGGGAGGCAGCTTGATACAGTAGAAAGAATACTGCTTCTGGACTTTGAGGGCCTGGGTTCAAATCCCACTTCTTTTTTTTTTTTTAAGGGGGAAGGCAGGGCAATTGGGGTTAAGTGACTTGCCCAAGGTCACATGGCTAGTTTTGTGTTAAAGTGTCTGAGGCCGAATTTGAACTCAAGTCCTCCTGACTCCAAGGCCAGTGCTCTATTCACTGTGCCACCTAGCTGCCCCTAAATCCAACTTCTGATAGTACCTATGGAACCTTGGAAGAAACATTTAACTTTTCTGGGTCTCAGTTTTCTTATCTATAAGAAAGGGGAGTTAATGAGCTGGCCTCTTGAGTACCTTCTACTTCCAGATTTATGATTTTTATCGTATTGTCTTCGTTTTTCCTTTTATACCACTAAGATCCTGAATGCCACCAATATAGATGTCCATAGGTGATAAACAGGTGAAATGGTCCATAGGATGGAGTATTTGTGTCATGAAGAATCCCTTCACCCTAAGCAAAGCCTTTCCCCTCTACAGAAAATGGGATTGTTTGGAGAGCAGCCCCTTGGTACCAGCAAAGTCTTATGAAAAGCAATGGATGTGGCTAGAGGTGGGAACAGAGATCAGAGACATTTTGGGGCCAGAAGACTCATCCTGATGCTGTTAATACATCTAGCAACTGAAGACTAAATGTGGTGAATATTATCAATCACAATGGGCAAGGTTCTTCATTCTAGCACCCAAAGTATGTAAATGTTTGGGGAAAGTAACATTTTGTTTTAAGATACATTTTTATCACAATCTCTATCTTTCTGTAACCTGTATCTTAATGGATCAAATTTCACTGAAGACAGAAAATGCACCTCTCTTCTTTATTTACACTGATGGATGACTGTATATAGAACACTTCATATACTATCATAAGGGGCTGATATGTTGGTTAGTTTTGTTGAGTGGCTTTTTTTTTCTTTCTTTTCAAATCTTTGTTGCAGTGGGTAAATGAGTGCATAGGAGGTAAGGGTGAGGGATGGGATATATATAGATATATATAGATATTCAGAAATGAAGGCATATAAAAACAAAGCTATTAAAATTAAAATAAAAAGACACTGAAGTCTGTTAAAATTATAAAAGATGTGCTCATTTGAAAACCATTGGCCTCAACTTTTTTTTTCCAAGTGGAAGAATTAGCACCAAGGATACTTAAAATGTGTGTTAATTCTCATTAGTAGCGTACCAAATTTCAGAAAATCATTCAACTCCTTCAAAGGATATTGTAGAGCAGTGAGCCAGACATACAACACCAGGGATTGATTTGAAACACAGACTTCAATACATTCGATTATCTCTATCCCCAAGATATCGACTGGAGATAGAGTGCTTCTATTGAATCCATTGAGCCAGTAACTTATTTATATTATTAGCATAAGAAATGACAACAGCAATGACAGTTGATACTTATTGATTTGCCTTGTAACTTACAAAGTATTTTCCATTTGGTATCTTATTTGCTTTTTACATTAGTCCTGCGAGTTAGGTGGTGTAAGTATTATTGTTCCCATTTTTCAGATGAGGAAATGGAGGCTTAAAGAGGTTAAATGATTTGCTGAAGGTCACATGTGGCTCTTTCCATTACATCATGCTATCACTTATAAAAATGCCTAATGAATCATTTTTTATTGACATTATCCACTAGGAATAAGTCAAATCATTATTAGTCCTTCAAAAAAGTTTTGAAGAATTGCATAATTTTCTGACTTTCTGGCTTTGTCCATCTCAGTAGTCAATCCCCCAAGAGTCCGGTTGTCTAAAAGGATGCCTTCTTTTTCTTTGAAAGTTATGTGCAACTAATATCAATGTGATTCTAACCATATAAGAGCCTATAATACACTATCATATTAAATCAAGTAATATGATTTGTACAGTCTGTACCATACATACAAACATGCCATCCTTAGACCACTTAATCTGTTTATTAAATGTTAGCATTTATAGTGATGGCATTTAGGGTTCTTGCGTAAATATTTTTTAAAATGCTGAATATTAACAGTGAAACAGTTTTGTAGCCTACACAGCTCTACTGTCTATAGTACATGGGATGACAAGACAAAACAATGAGCCAGTGCAATATGTCTTTCTGGGTCAACCAGCCTTTTCTATAATAATAGATGTGATTGGAAGTGACTCATGACTGGAAGATGGTAATGGGACAAAAATGCTTTTTTCAAAAGAAACATCTAATGGAAAAGGCAAGTGAAATAGAGAAGTGGAGATGAAATAACCACAGAAGTAATTTCTAAGTCTTGGATCATATTTGTATCAGATTCTGCAACATCCCAACTTTCTGTTATCCATGGAGTAGGAAAGAGGGATAGAATGAATAATTAATTTGCACTTATTCAGACATATTTCAGAGAATAATTTTATTCTCCTTTCCTCTCAAACAAACATTAGATCCCAATACTAGGAAAAACTGACTATTTTGAATTTTAGTTCCTTTTATTTCCTGGCTTATTCTTTGGTGGGAGTCCCAGGAAACAGATAACTGACCAAAATATCATGAAATGACAGAGAAGAGGTTTAGATAGATTGGATCTTTAGTCCCTGAAAAGTCAAGAGACAACTGTAAGGATGGATTTTTGTGTACTCAGCAGTTAGCACTATGCTTGGTACATATTAAGGGCTTAATAAATACTTGTTAACTGACTGACTGAAAAGGTCGGGGAGAGGTAAAGGAATAAACATTTATATAGCACCTGACTGACTGGCATAGGCTTATAATGACTCAAACTTGAAGCCAGTGGAGGGAGAATGGGGTGAAACCATTAACCTGAAAAACCTTGACTAATTTTCCCTTTGTATATTGAATAAATACTAAATGCTAAATACTGTAGTAAGTGTCTGAGGCCTGACTGGGACTCAGGTTTTCTGACTCCAGGCCCTCTGCTCTATCCACTCTTCTATAAAGTTGGTACCATTATATAGATTGTCCTCTGGGTTCTGCTCCCTCTGTATCAGTTCACAGAAGTCTCCCCAGTTTCCTCTGAAATTGTCTATTTCATAATGCCTTATGGTACAATAATATTCCATTATATTCGTATACCCCAATTTCTTAAGCCACTAACTCCCAAAGAGCATTGTGTGTGTGTGTGTGTGTGTGTGTGTGTATACATATATATATATATACACACACATGACTCTATTTGTCTCATGTGTAGGGATCAAGGTGAGCAATAAGTAGGGAACTGATATTGGATGGATGAATGGATAGAATAAATATTTATTAAGTATCTATTATGTGCCAGGCACTAAGAACCTTACAAATATTATCTCATTTGATTCTCAGCTGTGTGACATAAATGCTATTTCGATCCCCATTTGACAATTGAGGAACCTAAGGTAGACAGAGCCAAAGTGGCTTGACCCCAATCACTAAGCTAATAAGCATCTGAGGATGGTTTTGAATTTAGATTTTCTTGATTCTAGGCCCAGCATTCTATCCATTGTACTACTTAGTGGTATTCTGTCTGTCTATCTGGATACTTTAATTCTGTTCCTTAGATTCAGGGAAAGAGCAAATTATAGTGAACATCACTTCTGGCTTCCTTTGTCTTTCAACTTTTTTTCTTTTCCTACTCCTCCCTAGAGTTTCAGCCTGGGGGTTCTGTCTGGAGAGTAAAAGAGGGGTATTGTTAAGGGAATTCTAGTTTGAATGGGAAGTTGCTTGAAATGACCTCTGAGGTCTTTTCCAAATCTAAGTTTTTATGACTGTGGTTAGGTCTGGGGAGAATGTGGTAAGAGTTGGTCAGGGAACCATCATAGTTATAGGTTTTCCTCTTATCTTTTTTATTCATGGGAGTCATGAAAGTGAGCAGTGGTAACTGGAGGAAGTTCAATCCTTGTATTGTGGATTGTGGTTTTGGTGTTTATTAAAAATAACCAAAACTAAGACCCAAATGCCAAACTGGAAGCCATTTAAACTTTCAAAAATGGGGAATTGTAGGACCCTAATGTAATGGATGTCATTAAAATGGATAAGTGAGAGGAATACCGAGTTATCTGAACAGTTCCTTGTGAAATGATACAAGATGAAAAAAGAATAACCAGAAGACTGGAGCGCGCAGGATCTGTGATCATGAGCAAATGTGAATGAAGATCTTGCCTGGGCTATTGCAACAGCTTCCTGATTAGCCTCTGGACAGAGTTGAGGGTCTGTCCCCATTCCAGGCCATCCTCCACATAGCTGCCAAAGTGATTTTTCTTAAGGAGAGCTGACAAGTATGGGTAGGATTATAGGAAAACAGGCACACCAGTATGTAGCTATAAATTGGTCCTGCCATTCCGGAAAACATTTTGGAACTTTGGTCAGAAAGTTAGCAAACTGTCTATAACTTTTGATCTAGCTATACCACCAGTAGAGTTGTATCCCACAGAAAGTAAGAAGAAAAGGATCTATGTGTACAAAAATGTTTATAGTAGCTCTTTTTGAGGTAGTCAAAAACTGGGCAGGTAGATGGAACAGTGGATAGAGCAGAGGGCCTGGAGTCAGGAAACCTGAGTTCAAATCAGGCCTCAGACACTTACTAGGTCTGTAATCCTGCTTAAGTCACTTAACCCTGTTGCCTCAGTTTCCTCATCTGCAAAATGAACTGGAAGAGGAAAAGGCCAGTATCTTTGCCAGGAAAAAAATGGGTTCATGAAAAATCAGACGCAATTGAAATGGCAGAGCAACAACAAGGGGGTATGCTTAAGAAATTGGGGTATATGAATATAATGGAATATTATTGTGCCATAAGGCATTATGAAATGGACAACTTAAGAGGAAACTGGGAAGACCTTTGTGAACTGATACAGAGTGAGCAGAACCAGGAGGACAATCTGTATAATGGTAACAACTGTATAGAGAAAAATATATAGCTAGGGCGGTGGAGTCAAGATGGCAGCTTAGAAAAATATATAGCTAGTTGGCACAGGGATCTAGCCTAGAGTTAGGAAGACTTGGGGTCAGAGGCAGTGCCAGATACTTACCAGATGTGTGACCCTAGGAAAATCATTTAACTTTTGTTTGTCTCAGTTTTCCCATTGTAAAATGGGGATAATGTTAGCACCTCCTTCCCAGGGTTGTCAGGATAAAATGAGGTAATTATAAAGCAACTTGCCATCCTTAAAGCGCTATATAAATGGAAGCTATTATTATTATCAAGCCACACCTTCTACATTAAGACTTTTAAAGATAAATTTCATTGATTTCTTTCATTTTCGTATTACCTAAATTTTACAATGTCTTTCTCTCTTGTCCAGAGTCATTCCTTATAACAAAGAATAAAAAAAGAATTAAAAAAAGAGTATTCAGGAAAACTATCCAAGACATTGACAAAGTCTGACATTATTGGCCATGTCAGTACTCATAGACCCTTGGCATATAGTACAAGTTTAATAAATACTTATTGCTTGTTGATTACTTGATGACACTTAGAGGAAAAGAAATGAAAAACTGCTACATTAAATTTTGTGTTGAAATTAGATGTAAATAGTTAATAAATAAGGTAAATTGCTTAGATTAATATTTAGTGGTTTTTATTAACATTTAATTTCTGAGAAGCTCAATTTTCTTTTATCTTAGAAAAAATTATTTCAGAACTTGAGTTTAGTTACAATAGAGGGGGAAAAGAGGAAGGCAAAAGGGAAAGAGTCAACCTTACTCTCACAGAATTTGGCTTAGGGAAGGAATGACATAAACTTTAAACTGGGCATCTTGCCACATAGAAGA
>CM053586.1:56638165-56661938 GCA_028646515.1 Pseudochirops corinnae
CTGGCGCCACAGGCTCCATGTGACCACATTCAGCCTATTAAGGAACGGAGTATACTTTCAAATATCCAAGGGTCCTCAGAGTCACGTAGCCACATTAGCAAAGGGCCTAGGGGCAGGGAAGATCTTTAGATTCCCATAACAGTAGCCTAAATCATCAAAAACAATTAAGCGGTAGAGCTAGGATTCAAATCCAGGTCCTCTCACTCTAGTTGCAACATTTTTCTTACTATATCAGACTGCTTACCATTTAACATGAAAGGTAAAAGGCTTTTGGCAGAAAAGCCAAATGAAGGTTTGGATAAAAGTCCAGTCCTACTTTTGTATTTCCAAAAGCTGGAAGGGCACTATAGAAATTAAAGAAAAAATACGATGACTAAAAGATGAAACCTTGTAAAATAACTGAGAAAAAGAAGGCAGCTGAGATCAGACCCTTTCTATCACCTAAAAATACAATTAAATGCAAATAGCCACACGTAAGACTATAGAACAAGCATTTTAAGAAAAACCAGCAGAGATTCTGAATAACAAAACAAATGAAAAAATCAGAAAAGGAGTAAATATTATGAATAAATACTGTCTCAAGTAAAAGAAATAATCCCCAAAATAGAAGACAAAAGGGAAAGTTTTGCATCACCTGTTAGGAAATGATTCAAAATGATAACTGAACAATTACAAGGATGGATAGAATGTTTCAGATGAGCAATAAAAAATGAAGGGCAAAAATTAGTATGGTAGTTACAATCACAGAAGTAGTACATTAATTTCTTTAAATAGATTTATAATAGTGAGAAAATCCTCCAAAGGTCACGAGACTGGACTAAGCAGTCCCGAAAGTAAAATGTATATTTTAAAAACATATTAACAAAAGAGATAAAGAAAGATAGCAGAGCTCACCCAAGGTCATACAGCTAGTAAGTATTAGCATTGGAAGGAGGTCATCTGCTTCCAATTTCCATTGGGGAAATGGCGATAGTACTGAATATTAAAACATCATACTACAACATGAAGTTCCTTCATTTTTTGTTTCCTGTTTTTCTACTTAAAAATACTTGTTTATTCATTCATGGCAATATGTGTCCCTAGATCACTGTACAAACACGAAAATCTGGTCCATTGGGGAAGAAGCTATAAACAGGAAGTCTTACCCATATTATCCACAGAGATGGCTGCATGTCAGCATTGTTAAAAATAAATTAATTTTTCAGAGTTTGATCATCTTAAGGAAATTAAGTCCTTTGTAAGAGGACTTTTGAGCTTACAGATCTATAGACTTGAATATATTGTATCTGCTTTCCAGAATCAATGTTAACTTTTTTTTTTAATTTTAATTGCTTGAGTTACCTATATACTTTCCATAGTGATTGCTTTTTAAAATAGGTTTAGAGCACAGAAGGGATTAAGCAAAGAAATTGTTGACTCTTTATTTAACAAACATTTCTTGAATATCTACTAGGTCCAAGACATTAGTAGTAAGCACTACTATCTATTTAGATAGATAACAAAATAAATAAAGCAGTCTTGCCCTCAAGAAGTTTACATTTTACTAGAGAAGATGGCTTATACACAAACATATACAAGGTAGTATGTGATAGTTAAATAAGAAAAACACAGATTTAGTGGCACTTATGCACTGCATTGCTAGGGTTGAAATAAGACAAGGTCCCAGCCCTCATAGAATTTTTAATCAAGTAGGAGAGATAAGCACTATACATTCCTCGAAAGACTACAATACAAGTTAGATTTACTAAATGTATGTTAAAAAAAAAATTATGCCAAGAGATTTGAGAAGGAAATGATCACTTCTAGGAGTGGGGATACAGGAAAGACAAGGAAGGTGGATCATGAAAGTCTATATGGAAAGGGTAGCATTTTAGCTAGGCCTTAAGGGCACTCAGAGCTGGAAGGATGTCAGAAGTAATCAAAATGAGTTGAACCTATATAAAAATCCCATATTCATCATCAGACACCATAAAACAGATCCAAACAAATGAAAAAAATAGAAGGTAATGTGAAATATCTCATTGGAAAAAACACTGACCTGGAAAATAGATCCAGCAGAGATAATTTAAAAATTTTTGCACTGTCTGAAAGCCATGATCAAAAAAAGACCCTAGAAATCATCCTTCAAGAAATTCTCAAGGAAAATTGCCCTGATATTCTAGAACCAGAAAGCAAAATAGAAATGGAAAGAATTCACTAATCACCTCTTGAAAAAAGATCCCAAAAAGAAAACTCCTAGGAATATGATAGCCAAATTCCAGAGTTCCCAGGTTGAGGAGAAAATATTACAAGCTGTCAAGAAGAAACAATTTGAGTATTGTGGAAACACAATCAGAATAACACAAGATATAGCAGCTTCTACAGATTGAAGGGCTTGGAATATGATATTCCAGAGGTCAAAGGAGCCAGGATTAAAACCAAGAATCATGTACCCAGCACAACTGAGTATAATGCTTCAGGGGAAAATATGGTCATTCAGTGAAATAGAGGACTTTCAAGTATTCTTGATGAAAAAAAACAGAGCTGAACAGAAAATTTGACTTTCAAATACAAGAAGAAAGAGAAGCATGAGAAGGTAAACAGGAAAAAAGAAATCATAAGGAACTTATTAAAGTTGAACTATTTACATGCCTGCATGGAAAAACTATAATCATAATTCATGAGACTTTTCTCAGTATGAGGATAGTTGAAGGGAATGTGTGTGTGTGTGTGTGTGGGTGTGTGTGTGTAAAATTAAATTAAGAGCTGAGGGAGGAATATAATAGGAGAAAGAGAAAGGGAGAGACAGAATAGGGTAAATTATCTCATATAAAAGAGGCAAGAGAAAACTTACAATGGAAGGGAAGAGCAGGAAGGTGGAAGGGAAGAGCAGGAAGGTGAAAGGGAGTGGGTCAACCTTACTCTCATTGAATTTGGCTTAAGGAGGGAATAACATACACACTCAATGCGGTATCTTATCCTACAGGAAAAGGGGGGAGAAGGGAATAAGAGGGGGGATGATAGAAGGGAGGGTAGATTGGGGGACAGGGTAGTTAGAAGCAAACACTTCTGAAAAGGGGCAGGGTCAAAGTAGAAAATAGAATAAGTGGGGGGCGGGATAGGATGGAGGGAAATACAGTTAGTCTTTCACAAAATAACTACTAAGGAAACGTTTTGTGTAACTACACACGTACAACCTATATTGAATTGCTTGTCTTCCCAGTGGGGGTGGGTGAGGAGGGAGGAAGGGAAAGAATCTGGAAATAAGTTTTAAAAACAAATGACAAAAAAAATAATAAAAATTGCTTTTTTTCATGCAATGGGAAGTAAGATATACATAGGCACTGTGATATAGAAATCCATCTTGATCTACTAGAAATTGAGGGGGAATGGGGGAGGATATAAGAGAGAGCAAATTGGGGGAAGGGGTATTCAGTAGGCTCGCTATCTTGGGGTGGGGGTAGGAGAAAGACAGGGAGAAAATTTGTAACTCAAAATATTGTGAAAATGAATGTTTAAAACTAAAAATAAATAAATAAAAGATAAATTACCAAAAAAAAATTCAATATCTCTCCCTTACCTTCAGGATAAAATACAAACCCTTGGCTATCAACAATGTGGCTCCTATCACAATTTCTAGTCTTGTTCCCTATTATACCCTAAATGAATTCTTATGTTCCAACCAACATGGCCTCTAGATGTTTCCCAAACATGATCTAATACTTCTTGCCTTTGTGCACTTCTCTCAAATAGTCCCTTGAAAGCACCCCTTCCCCATCTCTGCTTCTCAGAATTCTTGTCTTCTTTCAATGCTCAGCTTGTCCCAATTCTTTTATGAATCCTTCCTTTATTCCTCATCCCACTTGTTAATGCTCTCTCCCTCCTCAATTTAGCTTGTATTATCCTTATTTGTGTCCATGGTTTATCTTCTCTCTTAAACAGAACATAAATTCCACAAGGTGCTATATTATGTTTTTTTTATTCTTTGTATCACCTGCATCCAACACAGTGCCTTGTGCATGGTAGGTATTTATTTAGTTGAATTAAATGGTATACTATAAAATTCTGATGTGTGTTTTCCCATAAATGGTTACATGGTGACATTTAGAAAATGTTATCAAAATTAACTGAATTAGATAGAATGAAATACAATCTGCTTAGGGCTGGTACCTGCAGCCATCCAAAATAGAGTCAAGCAATCAAATAGGACTTTCAGAAAGCCTAGATGGCTCTCCTCCCAGAAACTGTGCCGTTAAGCATTGCACTGACCTTGTAGGCCATAGGCCTTTCCAGGTATTCACTTCTCTGTCTTAGAACTCTTGCCATGTCTAGTACAACAAAGGCTGGAGAATAATAGGTTTGTCCATTTTAAATCCTCTAAAAGGAGAAATTAAAGGACCTATACCCCAAATTCCCACTATAAGGCCAAAGTCTCAAATTCTGCTTCTCAAAATTCCTTTCACTAATGGTGCCCAGCACATAGTAGGTACTTAATAAATGTTTACTGATTGATTGGTTATTGCTTTGTTGTTCTGCATTATTCTTATCTAGGATTGGAGTGGTTAGAGAATCCCAGGTAATCCCTAACCCCACTTGCCAAAGCATTCAACCAAGACCACTATGTCAGTCATCCTGATTTTCTTATTTTCTGGTTAAATAAATAACTGGAAAGTGCTAACATTCCAAGAGAAGACTGGTTTATTGTTCAAATTATAATCTTTCTTAAGTAAACTATTAAAATACCAATGCTGTCAATGAAATCTTTGTAGATAAACACTAGGAGTAACGAAAAATTTCCAGAATCAAGCTCTAAGAGAAAATTGACTTCTTGTATGCTAAAGTCATTGGATCGATAACTCTAATGAAAGAAGTTTTTGTTGTGTTTTTTTTTTTTTAAGTTTCACACAATTCTGGAGAGGCTACTCTTCATGTCTGACTGGGGAGAACTAAAAGTGAAGAGAAGGAAAAATGTGCTAATGAGAGACAAATGACAAGAAGAGGATGTCAAAAACCCATCTTCCTGATATCTAGGGAGTGAAGGAAAGATAGACAAGAGATTCTGGGAAAATACAGAATGACACAAAGCAGAATGTAATAGAATGTATGCTCATTTGGGGACCAAAAGGTCACATTAAATGTGGGTGCAACCACTTCCTAGTATTAGATTAAATGAGTGATTCAATTAATCTCTCTTGGACTCATTTTCTTCATAAGTAAAATGATAGGTTTGATGAGATACAATTTTGTAGAGCGGTTAGAGTATTGAACTTGGAGTCAGGAAAACAGGGGTATGAATTCTTCCTCAGACTAACTATGTGACCCTGGGCAAGCCACATGATTTCTCTGGGGCCCAGTTTCCTCATCTGTAAAAGGAGAGGAGGGGTTGGATATGGTAACCTCATTGCAAAAGCTGAAGTCATATAAAAATGGAAGCTATGATTGCTGTTGTGATCATTTTTGTTTTTTCTATTATTATTATTATTAATGTAAGGTCCCTTATAGTTGAGAATCCTATGAAAATAGAGCAAGTGAATGAGTTAAGATTTGAAGTACAGTCCTTTAATTCCAAATCCATTGTTCCCTATACACATTGGACCAATTAGCCATTCATTTGAATTCACAAGGGTCCTTTAAAAAAAATTCAATTACTGGGAATCATTTTTATCAGATTGCTTTTGTGCTAACCTCTGAGACCAGGAACTAAGGGACTTGAAATTTTGATAGACTTAAGTGGAATGGAGATGGAGGTGGAAAGGTCTGGGAGGGTGGGGCCCTTTGGTGGTAGTACTGGGAGTTTAAGGCAGCATAAGGATTCCTGAGGTGGGTGGCAGAAAGAGTATCGGAAGAAGCCCAAAGAAAAATTCATCTGCCTTATTGTTTTACCTAGAACTCTGCTTCTCACAGCTACTTTCGGGAACCACCTTTGGCCATTCTATAGATTACTATATGTGTGTATGTGTGTGTGCATATATGTATATGTATGCATGTATGTATATGTTTATATAATATGCTATATACTACATATAGTAATCTATATGTTATAGATTACTATATAATATAAAATCAAACTGCCTCAACTTATAAAAAACTAGAGAAGCACAAGTGAACTCCTAGGAACATGGGCATATTTTTAAATATTTAGGTTGATCATTTTGACTCCAGAAGACAGAAAAGGTAGCACATCTCCCATCTTTTGGTAAATAGGAAGTGGACTCTACTTGTAAAGTACTACATATACTGCTGGATATGTTTAACTGTATTGATTGGTTTTGCTTAAATATATTTCTTTGTTAAGATGAAGGTCTCTGTGAAATATTGGAGTACATCAGGGAATAACAGTGGTGAAAGAAGAAAGGCTTTAATACAATTTAAAAAAAAAAATTTTTTAAAGCCATGAGTAGAGGGTTCCAGGATAGGTAGCTCAGTAGTGCAGTAGGAAGAGCACTGGACCTCAAGCCTCAGACACTAGCTGCATGACCCTGGACAAATCACAACCTCTGTCTGCTTCAGTTCCCTTATCTGCAAAATGGGTATCTGCAAAATAAGCCTGGAAACAGTGCCAAAAAGTTTTCCAGCTTCTGACCTCTCTTTCCCTCATGCTTTTCCCTAGATTTTCTCCCTGACAGTAAAGCTTAATGCCTACTGTGTACAAGGCATTGTGCTAGTCTCATGCCTGGAATGCACTCCCTCTTCCCTTCCACTTGATAGAATCCTTTTCTTCCTTCAAAGCTCAACTCAAACACCGCTTTCTACAAGAAATCTTTGCTGATCTCCCATGCTGCTAGGGCCCACTTTTCCAAATGACCTTGTAATTAACCTCCTGGTATTGATTTCTCTTTATATGTACTCTGTATATACTTTTATGTGCGCTTTCCCCCATTAGATCATAAACTCCTTGAGGTTAGGGACTGGTTATTTTTTTATGTGTTTTTTATGTCTGAGATATAGTAGGCACTTAATAAATGTCTGTTCATTGATGGATGGTACAAATTTTAATTAACATACAATGCTATCTTCAGAGCTCTTACAATCTAGTTCAGGATAAGACCCACATACAAATAAGAATACTATGTAACGGTGTATGACCAGTACATTAGAGGGGCATGAAACCATGAGGATTGTTCATGTTGTCCAAGAGCCGGACACTGTTACTAACGAGGTGAATTGGGGAAGGCTTTATGGAGAAGGTAACCTTTGAACAGGGCCTTAAAAGAAGGGTAGGGAAGCAATGGGCAAAAAGATAATCAGGGAGAACATTCCGGGCAGACTTAACTGGATTGATTTATATGTAACAAGGGCCCCAACGAGTCACAAGACTGCAAGTAATTTTAATAATAATTAATTTAATAATAAACTTAATAATTTCTTGAAGTGAGATCCAGAAGAGAATCAATAAAATGTTCCAACCTCTTACCACATGCCAGTGCACTTCAAACTTTGGATATAGAAATAAAACCAACCATATCACATTCCTCACCATGTGTACAATATGGTAAAATTGTTAATTCAAGAGAAGGAGGGGAAAAAACATGGACTTTGAATGAATCACGTTTAGATTGCCTGTTTGTTTTTTTTCTTAACTAAGGAACAATAGGTAGTCATATAAGACATATCGATCGCTTTAGACTAAGCAATGCTTAGATTAAAGGAATAGGCTCATAGTATCAAGATTTAGGACCAGAATGGATCTTAGATATCTACAAAATAATTGAGTGTGAGCACTGAGTACTTACTGAATACTTACTGAATGTCAAAAGGCTCTATTCAGTATAAAGATGTAGTTAGCTAGGAAATATTTATCAACACCATTTAATAGATAAGTCCAGAGGGTGAAAGGCAATAAGGAACATAAAGGTGAATGGATTTCCCCTGATCACTAAAAGTGAGTCCCAGATTTCAACATGAACAGTCAGAGAAGACTGTGGACTTATTCTTCTCGGACTGACTCCTATTAATCTAACTCTAGTACACTTGAGGTTTCAACTGTAATCTCTTGTACTTACAAATGGCTGCTGCAACTCTCCAGCAAGCTGATGCATAAAAGTTATGATTCCACCTTCCTCATTCAGAGTTGCCCTGCCTGGTTAATTTTTAGAAACTGTACCTTTTGCTACCAGTCCATGTTCCTTGACCCCAAAAATGACATGACAGGTGCCGTGGCAGACCATTTGTCTAAAAATCTATGTAAATCCAAGCCCCCACCTGCTCTGTGCCTTCAACCAGGGATCATAGCTCACTATTCGTCTGACCACTAGAAGCATTTTGTCCCATGGAACAGTACAGGTAAGGGTGACCACATGCAACTCTTTCACTGACTAATTAACGTATTCTATACTATGCATGCAGGCATGTGCTGATAAATGTTTAACAACCGGCTCTCTGAAAACAAAAATGTATTCAGGATACACTTTTAAGTTGAGTTTGTGTTGTGAACATTTTCTCTATCATTTTCAATCAGACAAGCCCTGATTTATAGTGTTTGTTGATTTCTGAAGCACAAATAATCACACAATTTCACAATTAACCCTGCATGCTGATTTGAACCAGTTCCAGCACAACCCTGTTGCTTGCATGAGTACAAGAAACCATCCCAGCTTCATTCCATTCACCAGAACTCAGTCCGAAATTTCTATGACACAGGTAAACCATATTGTTCCTCTCTGCCTTGTAGAATCTTTGTCCTCCCTCACTGTTTAGCTCAGAAATGTCTTCCTTAATGAAGCCTTCCTGTTCCCTCCCTGTTGCTAGTGCCCTTTCCCTTCTCAATTTACCTGCTTATTTTTAAGTAGACTAGACTAGGCTATTTGAAGGAAGGTAGGGAAATGGCTGCCAATGATGTGGAGTAGGGGACATAGAGCAGGAAGTGAGTAACTCACAGATGTTTCATGATTTAATCTGCCTGCAAGCCTGTGTTACATTTTAAGTCCTTGTGGGCCTAATTTTGTGCCCAGGACTCTGGGCGTTATGACCATTCCCTGCTTAGACAGCTGTCAAAACCCTTCAGTGGCACTGGGGTACATCAAAAAGGGCATTAGCTTTAGAGTCACACAACCTGGGTACAAAGTCCCTAACACACAGGTTTCAGTTGACTTAGCTGTTAAAAACAAAAATAAGGCATTGGGCTTAGATGGCCCCCTAAAAGGTTCCATGATCTGTGTTTGTAAGATCTTAACTATTAAGCAAATAATGAGGATAGAGGGAACACTAAGGGTATTGACCACAGGGGGATTTAAGAGTTAAGAATGATTCTGACTAGGGGCAGTCCCAGGCAAGATTGAAATAGAAGCTTATATTTAGGGTCTGACAGCACCTGAGTTTATAAGAAACTTGGGAGGCCATCTAATCCAGTCCCTTCATTTTACTGATGAGAAAATTAAGCCCCAGAAAGGATAAATGATTTGTCTCAGAACACACAAGTTGCAAACAGCAGAGCCAGAATTACACCCAAGTCTTTAGACTCCAAATAATCAAGTGTTCTATGCACCCCCACCACCTCTCTTCAAAATCCCTCTTCGAGGCAACTTTCCCTTTCTTATACAACCAATCTTGAGGGTCTTCATACCACCCAGTACCGTTCCACCCAATGATGACCTTAGTAGGTAGCAATGAAGGTTCCTAACCCTTTATGAAGACTCACCTGTAATGTATCCATTCCTTCAAGGCTTTAATCTGTCAACCAATCAATAAGCATTTATTAAACAGCCACTGTCCTAGGCACTGGAGACACAAAGACAAAAATGAAAGTCATTATCACATGGAGTTTATGGTCTATCAGTGGGACATGTTCCCAAAAAAATGTATACAGGACATATACAAAATAAATACAACAAAAAAAATTAGAGGAAGAGGGGAAGTATTACCTGCTGGGGGTCAGGATAGTTTTCATGTAAAAGGTAGTGCATGAGCACTTTTTGTTTTGTTTTATTTCGTTTTATTCTTTCTCAAGATCCTACCAGGTTTGAATTTTTATTTTTTAATATAATTTTGTTTTTCCAATTACATATAAAGACAATGTTTAACATTCATTTTTATAGGATTTTGAGATCCATGATTCCAGAGGACAATGATGAAACCTGTGACCCAACTCCTGAGAGTTGGGTAATGAATTTCATGTAGATAGATATAGATAGATAGATAGATAGATAGATAGATAGATAGATAGATAGATTGACAGATAGACAGATGATAGATAGATAGAAGTATATGTTTATATGTATACACATATATGTGTATATATGTGTACATATACATATATGGGTACATGTGCATTGCGTGTGCGTGCTTGAATGAAATAAAAGAGTCAGATTAGATCCTACTAAGATCCCTTCAAGCTCTGGAATTCTAATATTTTTGGCTCATTCTGCTACACATTTCATACAATACTATACAACCTCCCTTAAAAGAAATACACTTCAGTTTTAGCATTTTCCCCTACAATAAGTATTAGAATATAAATTATATTGGACAATATTGAAAGGATTATTCTTATTATTAGCATTTTAAAAGGTTGAAGTAGGAGAGGGGAAAGAGGGAAAACTTTGATTATTTATCTCACTATACAGTTTCATGTGCCAAATCCTTAAGAAACATCTAAATAAACCATTATATATAAATATATATACACATATGCATATATACGTGTATTACACACACACACACACACACATATATACGTGTATTACACACACACACACACACACACGTGCATATATATACATATACACACACAGGGCCTATGTGGGAATTTGTTTTGACTGCATATTTGTTACCAGGGTTATGTTTTTCTCTTTTTTTAGGAGAGGAGGCATAGAAGAAAGAGAAAATAGATTTGTGTTTGTTGAAAAGAAAATCAACTTAAAAAAGTATTCTAAAAGCTAAGAAGTGCTCTAAAAATATGAACTATATTGGTATTATTACCTCATCTGCTTCAGACAGTAGCTCTATTCCTGCTTTGTTGACATTCTCATTCCAAACGTAGCTTTAAAAGACCTTTTTCTCCTTTTTGCCTTTCTTCATTCTGGTCTTCAGCCTTGTTGATATCATTTTTATAAGCTCTTGCCACCATTTTCAATTTATTCTTAGTTACACACCCTCCTTCCATCTTTTGTGCACGTCCTAACAAAATCCAAACTCATCAAAGGGTTCTTTGTGTGACCACATTGAGTCTTTAGATATCACCCCAATTTCTTGCACACTGGGGATATTTGTAATTGCATA
This sequence comes from Pseudochirops corinnae, assembly GCA_028646515.1. Lineage (NCBI taxonomy): Eukaryota > Metazoa > Chordata > Mammalia > Diprotodontia > Pseudocheiridae > Pseudochirops > Pseudochirops corinnae. The sequence continues at coordinate 56,649,362 of CM053586.1, forward strand.
TTCAGAACATCCTTTATTAAAGATTTCCTATACCTCTTTAAGGAATTTCTATTCCTTTTCAAGGTCATGCATTTATTTTCTCTAAACTTATTGAAATCTGCTTTCTTAAAGTCATTTCCTAATGTCCAAGGTTAGGTCTTACCCTGACTACCCTTGCCTTCCTTTCCTATTATGAACTCAAAGATAACATGATCCTTTTCTCCCAAGGTTTCTATAACTTCCACATAACCAAGCAATTAGTCCTTGACAGCCAGAAATAAATCCAGGATAGCAATGATTCTCAGGGTTTTTCCAATGTCCTGGAAACTTGCTTGCTAGCAAATCCAGAACTAATCATCTATTCTGCTTTGATCAGAATGAGATTTCCAATAGATGCCTAAATTGTTGAGTTTTCCTATAATCATATCTTGCTTCTATGATAGCTCCTTTCAAATCCAAATTAGTAATGATGCATATGAGTATAATCTGTGTCCCAGAACACCAAGATTTGGGTTTGTATGGTGAAATCTTGATGGGCAATACTCCTAAAATAATATCATTTTGGTTCATCTTGCCCCACCCAGATTTTATACTAGGAAATATAGCTTAAATATAACTCAGGTTTATATTTCCAAAGATATAAACATAAAAGAGTTCCCATACAAACACTCAGGGCAACAAGACATATCAAGTACAGGATCATCAAAACATCAGAAACACATAGCAACTCACAGGAGCCCATAAACAGTCAATATTATTCTCTTGGCTCTCCAATGAGTCCTACCTTCCCTCCAGGGTCTAGACTCAAAATACCTTGTAAGTGTATCCTCCACAAGGGAAATTACCTTACAATTGCTAAAGATGCAACCTCTCAACATTCTGGTGAGACCCATTTTTACTCCTGTGACATAGATAAGCCTCCAACCTCATAATATTAAACTAAATGCTTAGATAACATATGAAAGGAAAGCAAACTTGAGGTTGCTAGAAAGAAAATTCCCTTTCAATTAGATCTATACTGTCTGAAAGGATCACAGTAGAAACAAAGGGTAAGCTCTAGGTCTTCTGATGCTTTGTATCTTTGCGGAGTCTCTTAGCACTCCTCCATTTTCAGAAACTGTACTCATAATCATCATCTTCCTCAAGAGGCTGCCAGGAACTCTCCCTTTACTCTTCTTTCCAGGTCTCTACTACCCAGGTACTCTATCTTCTTTTTCAAGAATAGGGGTTTTTAACCTGGGATCCATGGACTCTCAAGTGGTTTAGATTTCCAAGGAGTCCATAAACTTGGACTGAAAAAAGTACATTTTTTCTTCATTATGATTAATTTCTTTTGTAATCATATGTATTTCATTTCATGCATTCAAAAGTGCTCCATAGACTTCACCAGAGTCAAAGGATTCCATCACACACACACACACACACACACATGTGCACACACACACACACACACACGGCTAAAAGCCCTGCATTAGAAGGATGAGTATTCAAACTCTCCATGAACTCACTAATAATCAAGAAAATTCTTTCTTTATCCTTAAGGAAATGATTGTCTTCTCTCACAATAATGAAGACTACTTGTTGGTTCTCTGGTAAAGTGTCTTTGATTTTGTTTGTATTTCTTTCCAAATAGAAGAGATATCTTGACTGAAGCCCCATCCTAAATGTTATAAATATGCTAGATGGTAGTGGTCTAGTAAATGTTGTTCAGTTATGTCTGACTCTTCGTGATCCCATTTGGGATTTTCTTGGCAAAGATACTGGTGTGCTTTGTCATTTCTTTCTCTAGTTCATTTTACAGATGAGGAAACTGAGACAAACAGGGTTAAGTGACTTGCCCAGGGTCACACAGCTAGTAAGTGTCAGAGGCCACATTTGAACTCAGGTCTTCCTGACTCAAGGCCCAACACTCTATCCACTGGGACACCTAGCTACCAAGTATAAATGTACCCAGAATTGTTTGTTTATATTTTACCTAAAAGTAACTATCAGGAGCAGAAACGACTTAACACAGCATGGTTTAGTAAATACAGTACCTGGTTTAATAGATATAGTACCTGGAGGCAAAAAGACCTCAGTTCACCCCACCTCTGGCAATCAATGTCAGTTATTACTATATGAGGTAAGGGATATTTTGCTGGGCTTCACTGATCTCAAGAACAAGGAATGTTCAGGTGCTCAGTGGATGAGAGCATCTAGGAAATGGAACTGAATGGAAGATGTGATATTAGATTAACCAAGCATGGAGCTTCAAGCATAGCCCTGAATGGCAGGTCTTGATGTGATGGCACTACCTAGATTAGAAAGGAGTTCCAAAGAAGAACAACAGAGACAGCAAGAACTTTCGCTATCAGAGTTGATGATGGGGGTGGAAGTGCAGAGGGAGACCTGGAGTAAGAGATAAGCCAGATAGTATGTCATCAAATCATAGACATCTCATCTAACTAGTGTTTCTATCTCAGCATTAGAATGGACCTTGGGTGCTGAAAGCTCCTCCTAAAAACACTAACATTTGGAAATAGATAGGTGTTATTATGTTCTCTTTGGGCAATGGAGGTGGATGACAGAGCAGAAAGTTGAGAGTTAGGTAACAACAAGAAGCCTTTTTCTGCTTCCCAGGAGGGGACAGCCCAGCTGAAGAAAGAAAGTGAAGTCATTCTGCTGGGGTTCAGAGATTACACAGAAGAGACTAAACATGGATCTGCTAACATTTAGGCTCTCTCTGTAGGAGCAAAATATTCACCCAGAGAGAAAAGTCAGTTGTCCGTCCAGCGATGACATCTATTAAATAAGTGGGAACATTTTGTTCTGTTTAATGTAAGGTGACGTAAATAAAGCTGACAGTACCAGCCAATATAGTATGCTGAAAAGAATACCAGTTGGGGAGTAGGAAGATCTGGATGAGAATTCTGGATCTGCCACTTGCCTTGGCAAATCTCTTAATTTCTGGAGGCCTAGGTTGCTTCGGATACGTATTGGAAAAACTCAGAATGAAATAGTCCTTAAGACTTCTTACAGCTTTAAAGTTCTATGACTGTTTTTAGTAAGTTTTTATGAATAGATCCTGTTTTTAAATAATAACACTAATAATAACAATAGTAGTTAACGTGTCTATAGCACTTATCATATATATTCTAGGCACTGTGCTAAATATTTTATAATTATTATCTCATATGATCCTCACAACAACCCTGAGAGGTAGTTGCTATTATTATCCTCATTTTACAGATAAGAAAACTGAGGCAAACTGAGATTAAGTGACTCACCCAAGGTCATGCAGTTAGTTAAGTGCCTGAGACTGGATTTGAACTCAAGTCATCTAGGACTAAGGCTATGCTACCTAATTGTCTCCATATCATCCATGATTTCCCCCTGTATTCCATCCCTTCCCCTCTCCAAGACAAATAAATAATTTCTGAAAGAAAAAGAGAAAGAAGAAGAAAGACTTTGATTCTTAAAGATTCACTTAACTGGTTTTACAAAAGCTTTATGGTTATAATCCACAGATGTATCAAAGGAATCCTTGTAGAAGGTCTCAGAAGGGAACAAGCAGGCTTTTTCAAATTATTTTCTACGTCAGAACACATTTTTACAGACACTCAATTGACGGAGAGGTTCAGAGACTTCAAGATTCCACTGGGCTTACATTTTGTTTATTACAAAAAGTATTTGATTTGGTAGAGCAGAAGAATAACACCTTAAGGGCCCTTCCTTCTTTAAAGATGATTGGAACAAAATATTTCCTGTGTACATTTCATGTGAGATCATACAAGTCTTCTTGAAAGAAGGCAGATAGTTTTGTTCGATAATCCTTTATGAATATCAAGCAAAACAGTATTTGCCAATCTCATGGAAGATGTCTAGCAAATAGTGAGTCAGTAAACATTTAGTAGGCACCTGCTGTATGCTAGGCACTGTGCTAATCACTAAGGATATAAATAAAGGTAAAAAGAGTCCCTGCTCTCAAGGAGCTTACAATCTAATGAGGGAGATAACACCATAATTTCATTGATATGGGACATTTCCACTGAGGCAACTGCTTATACTAATTTGGGGGTGATTGGCCACAACAAAGGAGGACCTGCTAGCTGCACATAGTCTAATATGCTCCTCTCCATAAAAAGAAAGTATTCACACTGATTGCTGGAATGGAGCTGGCTACCTTAAGCAATATTATGGAACTCCATAATGATTCATGAAGACACATTTCCTGCACAAATGAGAAATTCAGAGGAGAGAAAGCATCTGGCCCTCCTTAAGCCCCAAAGGGACCCACTTTGATTCCATTCATATCCATTAATCTGTTTCTAAGAGATATGCCATTAAGGGAGAGGAATAAGAATGCAGTTTGATAAAAACCAAATGTCAGATGGGCAAAGATTGGTGAGCTAACAGAGACCAGAAAAAAAAAATTAGCAGTTGATTTTAATCTAACTTGTCCTTCGTTCCCCAACAACTGAACTCCCAGCAAAAGGCTTCTTAGCACTAAAACTCAAAATGGTTAGAATAACAATTCCTCTCCTGATGGAGGACATCTACATTTAAAAAAAGAAGCATGATTTTTGACAGTTTTCTTTTAGGCGACAATTTACAATTGATATGCTAACAAATTTCCCTCCTGAATATACCTTTATGTTCCAAGAGTATAATTAATATCTATGTAGGGGAGTATTTTTGGAGCTGAGGGGGGTGGGGAAGAGTGGGTGGAGGGACAGCTGGTGCTGGTGTGAGGTGGCAGGTATCTTTCTTTGTTGCTATGTGGACTGTACTCTCCAGGCACTCAGATCTCACAGGAAATGGGGGCTTTACTAAACACCAGATCTAACTGTGCTTTTTGAGACCTGTTTGTGACTACTGTATTTCTTGGAACGCAGTGTACTTCTAAATTCTCACCCCACCCACATCCCTACTTGACTATATAAAACAATTCTTTCAGTCATTGCCCTGGGCATGCATTAGGCAATCAAACTCCTACAGCTAGGGGAAAAGCTGTGGCCAAAAAAAAGAGGAATAGAGCAAACAAAAGAGGTGAACCCCCAAGAATGCCACTTGTGCGGCCAGCCAAATGACGGCACAGCAGAGACATTTTTCACAGGACATCAACATCTAGCTAACCTCCTAATTGAAAAATGCCCATTTTTGAGGAGCATAAATGTCCATCTGTGCTTTGCCATTGAAACAGACTCTTATAAAGCTCTTCACAAGGATTTGGTTTTAAATTTAGAGAGCCATTAAATATTTTGGAGGGCAACTATTTTGGTTAGTATCTTAAAAAAAAAAAACTATTTCCAGAAAGCTGTACAATTGTCTGGGGCTCAATCTGTCAGTAAATGAAATCTTAGTTACTTCAGTCTTGTTAGGGAAATGGAGTGAGGGGCAGACAGAATGACAGCTGGCTCGTTTCTTGCTTCCCCACGAATAACCAGTTTAAAATAGTATTAACATAACTGGCACTGGCCCTGGCTTTCCGAGTGCTGGTTCTACCTAGCAGTGGGCCTAATTGGATAAACATATAGAATATTTCCATAACAACATAGTATTATATGAAGCGTTACAAGATTTCCAGAAGTAGTATGGTGGAAAAAGTGCAGGAAAGGGAATAAGACAAATCTGATTATATTTCCAGCTCCATTGCTTTATGGGTTAGAGACCCTGAGCAAGCTATTCAATCTCCTTGTGTTTCTGTTTCCCCATCTGGAAAACATTATCTACCTGCCTGCCTACCTCATTCTATGCCTTTTTAACAGGTAGGTCTCCCAATGTGTAAATTAGTAAGTAAAATATGTATTAAGGTGAATTTTGCACACTGTGAAAATATTATAATAAAAATATTGTACCAGAAAGATTTATTATGCTTCCCTAAACTCATCCTAGTACCTGATGTGGAGTTGACCCTGATTCACTAAGGTTATGTGACTGGAACAAAAATTCTGACAGGTCTCAACAAGCCAAGAAGGAACAAGCCAGGAGTCATGCCTATTAAATGTCTAGAGGTTGGTGTGCTCACAAAATTTAGGAAGAGAATAAATAGTACAGGAGGGGATTGACCCATAGCTAAGAGTGACACTGCAGCCAGCAGACACACTTGAGCAGCTCAGAAACAAGAGGGTGGAACAGAAGACACAAGAGTTGACCACCCTTTCAGTCCATTCCACCAACTCTAGAAGTAATGAACAAGTAACAAGGAGTGATCAGGTCCTATGCAGTACAGGTGATAAGCCAATCTAGGAAGCAGATAGAGGACAAGATCAGAGATTCTACTCAGTAGCAGCTAGACGGTATAGTAGATAGAGTACTGGCCCTGGAATCAGGAGGATCTATGTTCAAATTTGACCTCAGACACTTACTAACTGTGTGAGACCCTGGGCAAGTCACTTAATCCTGATTGCCTCCAAAAAAAAGGTAAAAAATCTACCCAGTAATGGAGTAATGAGTGAGGAAAAGAAGCCAGAGAAGAATCAATGAAACAGGTAGGTTCTAAGTCCCCTCAACTGATTTGACACTGACCGTTTGGGGTCCCTAAATAGAAAAGCATTAGAAATGCTTGCCAGCTTAAAGTGTGAGTGACCAGGTCTAAGTCTAGACACCTAAACTGTACTCTTGGAACTTCTGGATTTGGGATATGCCTTATATTGGTTCCCACACAGCACAGTGTGCCCTCCTTAGAGAAGATGATGTGCTCTATGAGCAAAGCAGAATTGAAGCAGCTCAAAAGAAATGTGAGATGTGCACATTTAGAGCATCCACCCCAAATGTTCACATGGACTATTTGTGCCAACCTATAGTAAAGCATTCTAAGCTTGTATTGGTCTGATTAATCACAGTTGGACACATTGTAACTTGACTCTAACATAGTTGATGTCATTTTAGTCCTCTTTGAGAATGAAGAACAACCGCCACCATTATATTGCTCTCAATGTAGACAGACACCACCACCAGTCACTTTTGTTCCAAGGATACTGTTAGGATGCCCATGAAAAGTCCCAAATCTCTGATCCTTGGAAGTTCACAAGGTCCTCTTCTGGTCAAGAGGTTAGAGAAGGAGACTGTGGCATTTCTTTCCCTCCCCCACTCCAGATTCCATCTAAGGAACTTGGCTGAAAATGATCTCTCATCTCCTCCTACTCCTTTGCAGAGGAGGCAGGTACGTGAATATGGAACACTGAGTGTGTATTCAGATCTTTTTGGATGTATTGACCAGTTTTGCTTATTTTTTCCCCTCCTTTCTCTTTTGATTTTAAGAATTCTTGTTTTATAGCAGTGGTTCTCAACCTTCCTAATGCTGTGACCCTTTAATACTTGTATGTGGGCATATCTGCATGTGGGCGGACCCGCCTGGAGACAGATAGAGGAGCTGTGTTTCTAAGACCATCGGAAATATGTGTTTTCCAATGGTCTTAGGTGACCCCTGTGACCCCTGTGAAAGTGTCATTTGACCCCCAAAGTGGTTGAGACCCATAGGTTGAGAGCCACTGTTTTATAGGATGGCTTCCTGGGAGAAGTGAGAGGGACAGCACTGGCTGTCCCTCCTACATGGAATGCTCTCCTTCCTCACCTCTGCCTCTTGCAATCCTTGACTTTCAAGATTCAACTCAAGCCGCCATCTTCCAAGGGAAGGAGGTGACTTCCCTGTCTCCACCATCCCCACCTCCAGCCCAGGTGCTAATGTGCTGTGCTCTAAAATTACCTCCTATAGTATCTAGGTAGCATAGTAGATAGAACATTGGGCCTGCAGTCAGAAGAAAATTTAGATGATGTAACAACACAAGATATCAATAAAATTTTTAATGGAGGGATGAATCACCTGAAGGATAATTGGAGCAAAAAGTATGCTTATTTCCCAAGTCATATTAAGTCATGGATTTCGAGTTGGAAGAGACCTTCAAGGTCATGTGTCCTAGATAAAAGTCTAAGATCAACCAAGTTGCTAAAACAGAGAAGCAGACGGGGTGTGCATGTCTATAGTGAAAATGATAGCACTATTTCAACCTTTCTCTGGAATTGTTTTGATTGAATAATACAATATTGCAATTACTAGTCTTAGTAGGCTGTCTACCAGTTGTTAGGGAAAAAGAGGAAATACCAGTAGTGTGCAGAGAATATAGATTTAGATGGCATCTAGCCCAATCTATCTAATTTTATTGATAAGAAACTAGGCCCAGAGAGAAGCAATTTGTCCAAAGTCCCACAGACAGTTATTGTCAAAGCCAGAATCTGAACCCAGGGATTATGACTCCAAATTTAGCATTCTTTCTACTAAGCTGGTACTATTCTGAAAGCTATTTCAAACACTACACAGTATTTATCTCATATTCTTTGATTTTTAAGTCCCAATGGCTACAGATGGCTAAGGGGAGAGAGGCTGGCCCTCAGAAATAGGTAGAGAAGCCACAATGAATCTCTAATTTTCTATTCCATTCAATGAAATAAATATTGACAAATAATGAAGCCATGGGAGGTTTAGAAGTAAAGGTCCCAGGACTTGTCTTCAGAATTTAGTCACGCAGGTAAGGCGAATAAAATATGAAAAAACAGCCTAGTAAACTCCATGGCTCCATATTATCTCAGGATGGAATATTAAGTTTTGTCTGTTTGGCACATAAAACTCTTCACAACATGTCCCTTTCTTATCATTTAGTTTTCTTACATATTACTCAGGTCCAGGCCTACTTACTTTTCTCCACACATGATGTATGATGTCTCCCCATGCACTGGCTGTCCCTCCTACATGGAATGCTCTCCTTCCTCATCTCTGCCTCTTGCAATCCTTGACTTTCAAAATTCAACTCAAGCTGCCATATTCCAAGGGAAGGAGATGACTTCCCTGTCTCCACCATCCCCACCTCTAGCCCAGGTGCTAATGTGCTGTGCTCTAAAATTACCTCCTATAGTATCTAGGTAGCATAGTAGATAGAACATTGGGCCTGTAGTCATGAAGATCTGAGTTCAAATCCAGCCTCAGATACTTTTTAGCTATGTGACCCTAGGCAAGTCTTTCAACCCTGTTTGCTTCAATTTCCTCATCTATAAAATGAACTGGAGAAGGAAATGGCAAACTACTCCAGTATCTTTGCCAAGAAAACCCCAAATGGGGTCATGAAGAGTCTGGCACAACTGAACAACAAAGAATATCTCCTTTGTATAAATCTTATATCCATTCATGCACACATTGCTGCCTCCACTAGAATGGAAACTGGAGGGCAGGAGCCATTTCACTTTTGTCTTAGTACTCCCAGTCCTAAGCACTTGAAAAGCAAGCAGTAAACTTTAGTTGACTGATTTCAAGAGTCATCGCTGAAGGCTGAAGACAAAATGGGAAGGAGGGAGGGAGGGACTGGGACGGCAGTTTTCTGGAACCCATGGGGGTGGTACTAGACTGGAGGAGGCTCCAAGGAGGAAAAGGTTCTGGGGTCCCCAGGAACTGCCCCAGACACCACCCTGGGGCGGATCTGAAGCCCCTTCTTCTATACTTTTGAGGGATGGACTGGCCTTTGAGATGTCACATACTGCTCTAAAAAGCCAGCTTTGGTCTTCCAGAATCCACAGAGCCAGCTGATTTCAAAGACGAGCATTTATTGAGTGGCAGGGAGTGTACAGGGTTTGTGCCCTCCCAGAAAGGATTCTGGTGTCATTTAGTCCTGTTTGTGCCCTCACAAGAATTCCCTCTACACCAGGCCCAACAAGTGACATCCAGCCTCTGCTTGAAGATCTGGCTGAAGTCAACCTGAGACCACATTCAGCTTTGGGAAATTCTCATTGTTAGGGGCTTTCTCCTTCCCTCTAGCCAAAACCTGCCTCTATGGCCTTTCCCTTGTTTCTAGTTTGGCTCTCTAGGACCCAGCACAAGTCTCTTTCCCATGACAGCTCTTTAAATGCTTTTACATGGCTTCCACATTTTGTGCAAACTATTACGACCTTTTTTGGGGGGAGAGAGGTGCAAGGCAATCAAGGTTAAGTGACTTACCCATGGTCACACAGCTAGTAAGTGTCAAGAGTCTGAGGTCAAATTTGAACTCAAGTCTTATTGACTGCAGGGCTGGTTTTCTGTCCACAGCACCACCTTGGCGCCCCTACTACGAACTTTCTAGAGTCAATGCTGGACCTAATGTTTCTCTTTCTGTCCTCCCAAATACAACGAGAACAGTCACTCCCCTTCCCGTACCCAGTACTGGTGAAAATGGCAGCAATAGAAGTCCCAGGTTTGTGGGACCATTGTTGGTTGCTGTTCATCCTTCATGACATCATGGGTAATGTCTCAACTTGCACAAGAATTGGATTTAAGTAAAGTAGAGTTACGCAAAGTCATCAATCAGCATTACTCTCTCTTCCTGAGTCATTGCAGTCCAGAGACAAGACAAAGTTCAAGGAGACTGGCAATGGCCCAAGGTGCAATAGATGACCTTGGTATCTTCAAAGCCTGACCAAGCTCTAAGTGTTCCACAGCAGCTACTTCAATCCCCTTCACCGCCCAATGGAGCAGATTGTTCTCATCTGCCCAAACTGCTGGAGAAAGTCTTCATGTGGGTTTGAGGCCTGTCAGTTACCCTCAACCTGGTTTAGCCCATCTGCCAAGATGGTTTACTGGAGTGTGGCTACTGTGCACGCTACAGTCTCTTGGAGCCACAAGTGAGAGTTGGGTGAAGGTGGACACCAAAAGGGGATGAGCAGTCCTGAAAAGGGGTCTACAAGCCCTCACATCAGAGTGCTAGCCTTCCCTTAACATCCCAAACATCCCAAATCTATGACTCTATTATCCTCCCACCTGTTGGTACTTCCCACCCCAAAATCGTCTTCTATCTATTTGGATGTAGTCCTCCCCCTTCCCCCGCCTGCCCCACTCCAGTCTCAGACTCTACCCTCCAGTAGGGTCAGAATTCATTTGCTTTCGACTTTGCTTCCCTAGCCTCTGGCATAATACTTAACACTAGTAGGAGCTATTAAAATCTTGTTGATTGATTGGCTCATCACTTAGTGCCATGCCCAAGATCAAACCCACCATTTCCATCTAGAGTGAAGTCACTTTTTGTCTTCCTGGTCTGGTACCTTGGCCTCCAGTTCTATCTTCCCCTCCTTCCTCTTACCTTTAGCCTAGGTCCTGAACTCCTTTACATTAAGTAAACTCAAAATTCAGGACTAAGGGTCTCCAGAGTCTATATGGAAATGTTTGTCTCTAATGAAACATGGGAATATCCATGTGAAGAGTATATCCCTGTGCAAATGTCAATGTGTTAATAATGTAAAAGTCTTGTTAATAGTGTAACTGGGTGTCCATGTATTTGCCCTCCAGGTCTGGTCCACCACCACAAGCCTCACAGGTACACAACTCCACCCCTTTCAAAAAATTTTCAGAGAACAAGTTACAGTCTTAGCTTTGTTGGGTATGTAGTCTTCCAAGATGTCCCTCCTATTCTTACCTCCTAGAGCAGACTTCCCAGTGACTAGGGAGAAAAGTCAGTCAGAACCAACCACATGGGAGACCAGCATCAGGAGTCTAAGAGTTAGCAATCCAGTCAACTCCAAGATGGCAAGAATACAACAAGGGCAGCCCCCCATTGTGGGAAGTAAATATATCTGTGCTTCTGCTTCAGCTCAAACATCTCTTTCTAAAAAAGGCCTTTGGGGTGTGGGGGGTGGCAGCTAGGTGGCACAGTGAATAGAGCACTGGCTCTGCAGTCAGGAGGACTTGAATAGAAATCCAACCTCAGACACTTAACATTTACTAGCTGTGTGACCTTGGGCAAGTCACTTAACCCCAATTCCCCTGCCTTCCCCCCTCCAAAAAAGACAATAAATAAATGAGGCCTTTCCTGATGCCCACTACCTGCTGGACTAGTGCCTTCCTCTTCCCCCTACAAATTACTGTATTTATTTTGGAGATATTTTGTATTCATCTATAGATTTATAAGCTATCTCTCCCATAGAATGCAAACTCCTTGAGGGCAAGAGCTGTCTCATTTTTCTCTTTATATCTCTAGAGCACTAGGTAGTGCCTTGGCAGCTAAAAAATACTACTCCTTTGATTGAATGATTGATATTTCTCAAATGGATTTCATAATTGTGCCACAATAGAGAGATACTCATGAGGTAGTGTGGAGTAGGGTTAGAGAGTGGGGCTTGGAGTGAGGAAGACCAGGATTCAGGTCCTGCCTTTAACATATACTTGCTGTGCTGTCCCTGACAAATTACTAAGGCAGCTAGCTGGCATAATGGATAGGGCTCCTGACTTGAAGTGAGGAAGGCCAGAGTTTGAATCCTACCTAAGACACTTACCAGCTATGTGACCGTATTTTAACCTCTCTGAGACCTTAATTTCCTCATCTGTAAAATGGACTCAAAAACTTCAATGGTTTCCCTTAGGGCAGGAATTCTATGTTATGAACCCACGAAGGAAGGTGCAATGGTAATAGCATTTGGAGATGCCCCTGTATCGGCTTGGTTTCTGGGTTGAGTGTTAAAACCCAGAGCTTGTGAATCCCACTTGTGGGATGGACTTGTTGATGTGAAGAGAGAGGACTGAACTGGAAGGAGCTGTGAATTGAGAGAGAGGCCCAAGTCTAGAGAAGGCCAGAAGGACTTTTGGGAGAGCAGTATCCAGTAT
>CM053586.1:56662438-56680720 GCA_028646515.1 Pseudochirops corinnae
AAGTGAAACTGTTAACCCTTTTTGAGTTGCTTTCCTTTAGAAAAGCAGATCTAAGAACCTGTGCTAGTAGCCGCCCTAGGCATGCTAGGGTGCTTGCTGTTACAGCTACCCAATAAAACTTGGTAGGCCACAATTTTCTCATCGGTCAAATGAGGAGGTTAGACCTTCAGGTTTCCATCTATGATCCTATGGTGCTGAGTTACCATTGATACTGATACTTGCATTTTTGGGTCTCTACCTTAGCCAAGTACACCTGTACTCGTATCTAGACTGGTAATATTATTCAAATTCCAGACCCTTTCTTTGATGAAGAGTGGGCAGAACTGGAAGAATATGTCACTTCTGTGAAGAGATCCCAAGAATAGTAATGTAAATATCTGATATGCAGGATGTATTTTCATTGTTACAAACTGAACATAACTCACAGGTTGAGAACTGCTACTGAGTGGAGACACAAAGCATGTGCAAGATGTAGGCCCTGTTCTCATGGAGCTTTACTCCATGTAAGAGAACAAGGCCTAAACTGGAATAAACACTGATATAAAATATTTTATGATAGGTATATCACAGAGGTGCAGAACAAAGTTTCCTGGAAATAATGCCTCTTTCCTCCCCAGATTTTTACATTTAAAGTCAGAGGACCTGGGTTCAAATTCCATCTGTCACTTGCTGCCCCTATGACCTTAAGCAAGATGCTTAACCTCTCTGGACCTTAGTTTGTTGTGATAAACAAGTATAGGACAACTTTAGTAAAGGATGTTGTATGACAGACTCAGGGAGATGTCTGAGAACGTGGTATAATAAAAATGTAGTCAAGAATGGGTACCTTCTTCAAGCCTAGTTTGTGGATCGTGGATTTAAAATTGAAAGTACTCTAACTGGACATTAAGCCCATTTTACAGAGGGAGAAATTGAGTCTAAAAGAAGTCAAATGACTTACCCAGGGGCACACAGGTAGTAAGTGTTTGAAGCAGGATTCAAACTCAAGCCTTCCTGACTTTAAACTGCAAATTCTATCCACTGTACGACCCAGTTACTTCTATGTATGATTTAACTGCTTCAAACTGGCTCTTTCTTCTTCTAGTATCTTTCTCCCAGAAGTCTCTGTGAAACAGTCCCAGAAATCTCAGTTCCACAAAGATGGTGTTGGTAGATTCTGGGGAAGAATTCTTCCTCTGGGTGATGATGCTGAAACAGGGTTACAAAAATAAGTGACATTTCTGTTGCACCTTAAAATTTTCCATGCATGATCTCATTGGAGTCTTACAGCAACCCAGTGAAGTTGAAATTGTAGGTACTATTATCACCATTCTACAGGTGAGGAAACTGATCCTCAGATATATGAATGACCTGCCCACAGTCACAAATACAGTGCTGGAGGAGAGATTGAAATTCTTATTTTCCTTTCTCATGGGATAGCACTTGGATGACTGCCTTATGCATGTTATGGATTGGGATAATGGTACAAACCTCAGAGCCATATATAAATGCTAGATCTTACCACATACATTATTAGGAATACCTAAATTCAGAGGCCCACTGTGAGATTAATTGCTTTCAAGCTGTGGGACCTTTGAATGTAAAGCTCTATAGAGGGAGCCCAGAAGATTACAGTCTTTACACTGGTGAAAAGCTGCACTAATTCTGCTTGGACCTGACTCTGGTTCCAGAGAGTCTAGCTATTTCAGTACTGTTCCTTAGATGACACATCACAATGATACTCTTGAAAGCCTGATCAGCTGCACATCAGGTGTTTGGCCACCCTGCATTTCCTTAACAGCTCACAACTATTTCCCTGAAATTTAAAACGACTTTGGAAACTTGGGGACTTGACTTCTCTGTCAATCATCTCTGGCCTTGGAGTAGTGGGACCACCTGCCTTAGCCTGAGTGTAGGAGGGCAGATGACTTCAAACACAAGGATCATTCATTGAGCCTCTGCTGTCCTTGGAGTGAAACTACAGGGTGACAGGTGTAGCAGCCCCGGGAGACAGCGTAAGACCAGTGAGGCACACAGGAAGTAACTTGACAAATAGAGGCCAGCTACCCACTGAGAGAGCCCATTAGGTTTCATGAGGTTCTCTAGACCTGCCTTCATTGTTCCCACGTGACTTATAGAGGCCCACCATCAGTCAATCCTGTAGCATCGTATGCCCAGTTGCCAAGTGGCTTTTCCATCAAAAGGTCTGAAAAGGTGGAAAGAAAAGCATTACTGTGTCTTAGCTCAGGAACACAACATGGGCAGATGTTAATTCTGGGATAAAAATAGAAGTAATTTGTTTAGATCAACTTTTCTTAAAAATCACTTTTGGATTGGTGATGTGGAGCTTATTTGCAAATCAAAGAAAAATGTGAAATACTCCAATTAGGCTGTAGTTCCATTCCTGTGGAGGATACATATGTGTATGTGTGTGTGTGTGTGTGTGTGTATACATATATACATATATATACACACATACATACACACACACACATATATATGTATATATATATATATATATATATATGTATATATTGGGCTATGTTTAAGAAATGACTCTCTCTACCAAACAAAAAATATATGCATGACATAGTTTAAAATTTAATCTGCATTATTAACATTTTCTCAATTACTTTTTAATAATAATAACTGACTTTATATAGTATCTACTATGTGGCAGGTGCCATGCTAAACACTTTACAAATATCCTCACGACAATCCTAGGAGGTGGGTGCAATTATTATCTCCATTTTATAGATGAAGAAACTGAAGCAAACAGAGGTTAAGTGACTTACCCAGAGTCAGACAGCTAATACATGTTTGAGGCCGGATTTGAACTCAAGTTTTCCTGACTTCAGGCCCTGGACAATATATCAAGCACTGATTTTTAGTGTCAGACAATTGTTGAGGTGTCAGTGCTCACACTGAAAATTTAACAACCTCTGGGCTCTCTGGAGCCCATGTGAATTGACTTCAGTACACCTCTGTGTGTGAAGTAAAAATGGCGTGTTGACATTAATTCCAAATAAAGTGAATGTATTGCAGTATTGATCTAAGTGGTAACTGTCAAAGGACTTAGCTTTTCCTATGGGTGAGTAAGTGTATGTTTAATAGCAGGGATTCTTAACCTGGAAATCTTAACTGAGAATTAAAAAATTGTTAACTATTTTGATATAATTGGTTTCATTTATAATAAATTGCATATAATTTTGTGCATTTGAAAACATTGTTCTGAGGACCATTTGTTTACCAGACGACCACAAAAAAGGTTAAGAACCCTTAGACTCTACAGAGATCTGATGGCCCAGGGATCCCATCCTCAGTAGCCATTAATCCTCAGGAAATGTCCTGTGTTGAGTCTGTGATTGCAACTGTGAGCTATACAATTAAAAAAAATAGGCCTGTAGAAGGTGTGAGGATTTGAATTAGACTATGCTGTAGAACGCATAACCCTCAAAGGGAGAGCAGGTCCTGGCTAATCAATCAGATTGTGAAAAGCTCTTCTCCCAATATTCATCTGGTTACCACTTTTTATTGGGAAATGCTTTGGCTATGATGTATCCTCTTTGGAAATTTTATTAAAATGCAATAATATGTAGTGCTTCAGATTGGGGAGGGATGGAGGGAGAAAAGTTTTGTCTGATAAACTGTCCAACTAACAGCATATAGAATAATTATAGTTTTTTTCTGTTTATTTTTTTTCTGTAGCTACAGAGACTTGCACAATGCTTTGCACATAGCAAATACTTAATAAGCTTACTGAGTTGAATTGGCCAGTTTAGAAATGATTTACAATGTATCCGGACTGCCCAATGTCATCACTTATTTTGTATCACTAGTACTTTCTCTTATTTCCCCCTTCCCCCCCTTTTCTACTTAGAGTTGTCTTGCTCTTACTTGTTCACTCCGTTGTAAATGATCTATTTATGACATACATGTGTCTGTGGAGACTGGAAATTCTGACTCACCCCACTCTCCCTCTTTTATTTAACTACCCAGAATGTCTCTGCCTTCTAAGAGTGTGTTTAGGAGTCTGTGTCATATAATAGGGGCTGGGGTTAAATTTAAATTATGAATTAAATTAAAATTATGAAGCATAAATATATGAACACTTAAAAAAAGATATTGTCCCATTGTATTTATTCAGCATCTTCCTTTGAGCTACAGAATGATGAAATGATATGCCGAGGGTCACACACCTAGTAAATCAGAGGCAAAATTTGAATCTAGGTCTTCCTAACTCCATCTCTGACGCCTTATCCATTACGCCATGCTACATTTATATGCACAATGTTTTGTCCCTTTTATATTGAAAAGTTTGGTTGTCGAAAGGGACAGGAAAAGAAACTTGGGTGGCTAGGAGGATGGTGATAGCCTTGATAGTAATACAGAAATAGAGGAGGGTTTGGGGTTGGGGAAGCCAATGAGTTCAGTTTTGAAAATGAGTTAAAGATGTCT
This sequence comes from Pseudochirops corinnae, assembly GCA_028646515.1. Classification (NCBI taxonomy): domain Eukaryota; kingdom Metazoa; phylum Chordata; class Mammalia; order Diprotodontia; family Pseudocheiridae; genus Pseudochirops; species Pseudochirops corinnae. The sequence goes on from CM053586.1 coordinate 56,666,876, forward strand.
ATGGAACATCCAATACAAAATTTCTAATGGGCAGTTGGAAATGAGACTGAAGGTCAGCATAGATATTAGGGCTGGATTATGGACTTGAGAATCATCTGCACAGAGGCAATAGTTGAATCTATGGGAGCTGATAAACTCCCCAAGTGAAGTAGCATAGAGGGAAAAGAGTCCAGGACTTAGGTGAGGGCGATACTATATGGTTAGCAGGCAAGAGCAATAAAAGACCCTGCAAAGAAGACTGAGAAGAAATGGTCAGACAGGTAGAAGGAGAAACAGGAGAGAATAGTGTTATGAAAACCTATAGAGAAGAGAGGAGATCAAGAAGAGAGTAAGTGAAACTGTCAGAGGTTACAGAGAGATCAGATAAGATAAGTATTTATTAAAGGCCATTAGATATGTTAATTGAGATTATTGGTAACTTTGGAAAGAGAAGTTTTGATTGAACAATGAGGCCAGAAACCAGATCACAAGTATGTGTTGTAAGAGGGTATTTTAGGAAGTATCAATATATATGAAATTCCTTATGAAACTGAGAAGGAGTTGGGGAGGAAAGTCCAGTCATTAAGTCATTGAGGAAAGAAGGGAATGTCCTGGTGGTTGGGAGGCAGTAGCTATTAGAGTTTTGATTCAGTAGTAGATATGGTTTGAGTGGACTTCAGAAAAGGAGAGGTTATTGAGTGACAGTGGTAGAAGGTGAGCTTGGAAATGGAAATGGAGACCAAGGAATGTTCCAATTTCCTCACTTTAATGCATTAGGAGCAATGAGTGAAAGTGCAGGGACGCTGCATCATCAAGTCAAAGTCAAGTCTCAGTAAACAGAAAAGTCCCAGAAAACAAAAAGAGTGGGAAAAGAAAAGATTTAAGATGAAAGCAGGTTTTGATCATTCCTTCATTTGCTTTATATTGAGTAATAATGCTATTATTCTTGTTTTAATTTATTGTTAAGCAAACATTGTATATTTGAGTCAATAGCATCAGTAAATTAGCAGAGACAACACAAGATGGGAATATTCAATGTTGGAAGGATTATGGAAAGAGAAGCACATTAGTGCATTATTAATGGAGCTGTGAAATAGTACAACCATTGCAGAAAGTTATTTGGAATTAGGCAAATAAAGTGGCTAACATGTTTACATCCTTTCACATGGATTCCACTGCTAGGCATATGTCATAAGGAAGTCGCTGACAAGAAGAAAGGCTCTCTGTACATAAAAATAGAGTAGTACTTTTTATGGTGACAAAGAGCTGGAAATAAAGTCAGTAGTGATCAGATGGAGAATGACCAAACAAATTGTGGTAGGTGAATATAAAGGAATAATCCCATAGTGTGATGAACATAATGAATGGAGAGAAGCATGTGAGGATTTACGTAAAATGAAGCAAAGTAAAGTAAGGAGAGCCAGGAAAACAATATAAGCAATATAACTGCAACGAAAACAGAAATGTGACAGAAAAAAGAACTGCAAAACAACTTAAAATGAATATTGCAAAATTACAAAGAACATCATCGGTCCCCAAAATATTGCTTCCTAATTCTTTGTAGAGATGTGGGTTCCCCAGGTGGGGAGCATTACGAATAATATCAGATTTCCCCCCAACATATTACATTGTTTTGCTGATTTTTTTCTTTTTCCTCTTCTTCTTTTTTCCTTCTTTAAAAACTGTATTATAGGGGCAGCTAGGTGGCCCAGTGAATAGAGTAGCAGCCCTGGAGTCAGGAGGACCTGAGTTCAAATTCAGCCTCAGACACTTACCACTTACTAGCTGTGTGACCTTGGGCAAATCATTTAACCCCAATTGCCCTGCCTCCCCCTCCCCCCCAAAAAAGACAGAAAACCCCTTTATTATAAGGAATGACTCTCTGGGAAGAAGGATGGGATACATGGAGAAATCTATGCAATCTAAGAACAAAAGATACTTATAAAAAATCTATTTCTAAATAAGAGCCAATGGTATCATGGTAACTGATTTTGTATAAATGGTAAGCATGCTGGTAGGGGCGCAGGAGTTACTGTGGAAAATTCTTTATTATATCCCATGTCATTGTCACCCCTAGGAACCTGAGAGAGAATTTTTAGTCATAGCAGTACTGTGATGGTTCCTTTTTGGGAACCCTATACCTGGCAGAATGAGGGTAAGTGGGGTGGAATAAACCAGCCCAGAGAGTGAATATAGGGAATTGGGCCATGCATGGGCGACATAAGAATAAGGAGAGGAGCTAGACCTGTGCTTTCACTGGTATAGGGAGCCTCAGGGTAAGGCAGCTCTTTCTACCAATGCAAGTTGGTACCTTCTCTGCAATTTATAGTCTTAGAATTGCCTAGAGCACAAAGAGGTGATATGGTTTGCCCACGCTAACATAACCAGTTTGTCAAACACAAGACTTGTACATGTGTCTTCTTGACTTTGAGGTCAGCTCTCTAGCCATTACATCATGCTGGTCCTCCCTCCCTTTCTCCCTCTTCCTCCCCCAATCCCCATCTCCTCTCCTTCTCCCCTTCTTTCTCCCAAAGAGAACCGATGTTGCTATCTTAATGATTCAAGCCTCAGACTGCCTTTTATTGAACACCTGAGCATCTGTGTAATCAATTTTATTTTATTCTAGAGACTTAGGTTAAGTTTATGCCTAATGACCCATACAATAGGAACTCAGGCATTCAGTCTTAACTTTGTTTTCTAGCCAAATCAAAACAAAGTACATTTAATCTCATTTTCTATTTGGTATATTTGGGTGGCTTATAGTATGGTAGGACAGTATAGCATCAGAATTATAGTTGATAAGCCAGTTTCTACTTTCCTCTTTCAGAAATCCATTGTAAAGGGAAGATTTGACATTCCAAGTTGGGCGTGCTACAGAATCCACACAATGCTCCTGTTTTGCCTTAACAGTCCTGGTAAAAACCAGAAACTTTGGAGTTATAACTAAAGATCTTAGAAACTTCTTAGCAACTGAACAGGTTACACAGTATTGGACTTGGAGTCAGGGAGACCTGAATTGAAATCTGACCTATTCCTTAATCCCTATTCCTAGTAAATTGTAAACTCTTTGAAAAGAGTCTTTTTTTTTTTTAGGTCACTGAATCTTCAGTGCCCAGAAAAGTGCATTTAATAGTAGCCATTTAATATCTTTGTTCAATTGAAAAGAACTGAATTTAACTTGCTTTGAAATTTTTGTTCTATATTAAATTGAAAAGAAAATTGTTCAAGAAATTGCAAGGTAATTTTAAGTGAGGTTAGAAAGAGGTAAAATAATCCTTGGAGGGTGAATATGTTGTAGGGGCAAAAGCCCAGCATAGCATGTTGGAACTAAGCAAGTTGCCATTCCAGGCCCAACTACCTGTAGCTAGCTGCATAAACATGGCCAAATTACCTAACCGTTCTGTGACTGTCCTCATCTGAAAAATGGTTAGGCTGGACTGGATGAAATCTTATCTCATATACAGTCCTTATTACTTTTCTCTTCTTTTTCAGATCGCTTTATGTTTACTTATCTTTGCATGTGATATATTCCTCTCCGTGAGATATAAGCCTCATAAGGAGAGGGACTTTTAATTTTGTTTTTGTGTGTACAAAATACAATACCTTACACATTGTATGTATTCAAATTAATCAACAAGCAGATATTAAGTGCTTCCTCTATATTATCTACTGTGCTAGGTGCTGGGGATAAAAGTACATAGAATGAAACAGTCCTGACCCACAACAAACATATTCTAGTGGGATAGATCTCTCTCTCTTTCTCTCTCTCTCTCTCTCTCTCTCTCTCTCTCTCTCACACACACACACACACACACACACACACACACACACACTATGGCATAAATATTTATATATAAATATAAAGTTAACAAATGCAAATATATGCAAAGTTTTTAAATGCAAGGTAGTTTTGCAGGGGGACTAGCACCAATTGGGGAGATCAAGAAAGGTTTCATGTGCAAGATGGTGCCTGAGGGGCTTCTTAAAAGAGGAGAAGGCCTCTGTGGGGAGGAAGTATATTCTGGGCTTGGGGGAAGGCCAGTGAAAAGGCATGGAGATGGGAGAGGGAGTGTTGTATGTGTGAAGAACAGAGAGAAAGCCAATTTGGCTGAAGTTCAGGGCAGGGAGTGAGGCTGGAAAGATAGGTTGGAGCCAGGTTGTTAACTTTAAAAGCTATACAGAAGAGTTTGTATTTTATTCTAGATATATATCACTATATATTTTACATATTGTGCATATATGTAAATATATGTATATATGTAAATGTATAAGTATATATATTTATCATATATATTGCCATATAAATAGTAAGCCACTAGATTTGGTTGAGTAGAGGAGTCACACTGTCAGGTCTGTGTTAAAGGAAAATTATTTTGTCAGCAGCGTGGAGAATGGACTGGATAGGTGAGTACTGAGGCAAGAAGACTGGTTAGGTTGCTATTGAAATAATCCAGGGTGGGGCAGCAAGGTGGTGCAGTGAATAGATCACTGGCCCTGGAGCCAGGAGGACCTGAGTTCAAATTTGACCTCAGACAATTGACACTTACTATCTGTGTGGCCTTGGGAAAGTCACTTAACCCCAATTGTCTTGCCTTCCCCTTCCAAAAAAAATCTGGGGTAAGTGGGTTGTGCAGTGGATAGAGTGCTGGGTTAAGAGTCAATCTAGCTATGAGTGGAGCATTCAAATCTGGCCTCAGACTCTTACTAGTTGTGTGACCCTGGGCAAGTCACTTAACCCTGTTTGCCTCAGTTTTCTCATCTGTAAAAAAAGATGGAGAAGAAAACAGCAAACCAAGAAAACCCCAAATGGGATTGTGAATAGTCAGATACAACTGAACAACCAGAAACAATGCAATAATTTAGGTGAGAGGTGACCTAATTCTGAAATAAGTTGGTATCTTGTGTAAGTAGAAAGAAGGCATTGGTGTGAGAGATGTTGTAGAGGAAGAAATTTGGCAACTCACTGGATATGTGGCTAATAGTGAGGAGTAAAGGGTAACTCTGAGGTTACTAACATGGAAGACTCTTAGAAGATGGTGATGTCTTTGACAGAAATAGGGAAGTTTGAAAGAAGAGAGGGTCTGGGCAGGGATGAGAAGGAGAAGAGAACATGAGCATAAATAAGTAAATATAAGATATATAGAAACCTACAATCTAACTCAATATTTCAAGTGTGTGTGGGGTGGGTGGGGGTGGCATAAACCTGTTAGAGGAAAGGAAAACCTTCCCAAGTGGTCTGAGGTTCAACTGTGGGTGCTCTCCTAGTTCTCAACCCAGGTTTTTCTTTACATGCCTAGATGTGGTAATGATGTACTGGTTCTGAGAGTTCAGCAATTGTAATAAGAGGAACAGGTGCCAGTGCATCACACCCAGGGTTAGTTTAGAGCCCAGTTTAAAGGTCTTGGGTAATAGAGTAACATCACCAGAGGTTTGAATGAAATGAATTCTTTCTAGAAGGTATGTGACTTGGCTCAAGACTGTTCACCTTAGGACACACAGACTCTTGTTGGATGTAATTTCCTCCCTAGAGATTATGTCAACAATTGGGCCAACACAAAGAGGACATTGAAGTCAATGTTTAAATACATTAGTGATAGTGACAAGGCCAGTTTTGATGGTGAAATCTGATTATGTAGCTAGGTTATTTATTCTTTACCTTCATCAACTGAAACTGAATTATAAATAGCTCCAAACAAATTTGACATTTAATGTCCTTGGTGAAAACATTGCTTTGGAATTTAGCTGCATCATTTGGTGGCCATGATAGCACAGGGAAATTTGCCATCTATTTTCACCTGTCCAAAGGCATTGCAAAGTCTGTCTGTTTCTTCTTGAGTAAGACATGTTTTTTAGGGTAGTATCTTCTAAACCTTGTCTTGTGAAATCCTGTTGTTCCATGCAATAGGGAGAATAGGGAAAGCTCCATGAGAAAATGCTGAGCCTATCAATATTTTCCCTCAAAAATATGAAAAATGAAAATCAGACACAAAATGACGTAGTAGAAACAGTTTTGATCTTAACATCAGACAACCATGGGAAGACCACTTACTAGGCCTACAACTTTTGGCATATTGCTTTCTATTTCTGAGTCTGTTATCTCACATGTGAAATGGGAATAAGACTTACAATTAAACAGTCATACCTACAGCTGGCAGGGAGCTCCGAATCCATCTCTAAGGGTTCTTAATGTTTTCTACGTCATGGACCCCTGTGGCCATCTGGCAAAGCCTACAGACCCCTTTTTAGAATTGCTGTTGAGTCATTTTTCAGGAGTGTCCGACTCTTTGTGATGCCATTTGAAATTTTTGGGGCAAAGATACTAGAGTGGTTTGCTGTTTCCTTTTCCAGATCATTCCAGATCCAGGAACCTGAGACAAACAGGGTGAAGTGACTTCCCCAGTGTCACACGTGTAATAAGTGTCTGAGGTCAGATTTGAACTCAGAAAGATGAGTTTTTCTGACTCCAGCTCAGCACTCTATCCACTGTGCCATCTAGGGGCCTGCCCTCCTTTTCAGAATAAAGTTTCTCAAATGTGTAAAATAAAAGACATGGGATTATAAAGGAAACAAATTATTCATAGTCCTATAGGGCTTCCTAGCACACTGATCGGTTAAGCAACTTGCCCACGTAGCCCACAAATATTAGATGTGAGACTTGTGCCTAGATCTTTTTGGTGATGAGGCTGGATCTCTGTTCACTATGCTATACCGTCTCTTGATAAAATGCAGCCATATTTGAGTTCAGCCATGATAGAATTAGGACTTGAACTTATGTCTTTTTTCCAGGGCCAATGTTCTTTCCACTGTACTACACTGCCTCATTTATATAGATAGTGTAAGGAAACTTTTCTAAAGCTGAAAATGCTATATGTGTGCATTATATATATGTATATATATATACATATATACATGCTATATATATACATGCTATATATATATACATGCTATATATATAGCATGAGGGGCTATGTGACTTAGTGGATCGAGGGATGGTCTTGATACCATGAAAACCTAGGTTCAAATCTAGCTTTGGACACTGGCTACGTGAAAGTAGGCCAGTAACCTAACTTCTCAGTGCTCTAGACAACTCTTTAAGACTCTTAAGTTGGCAAAAAGTTGTTTACTTGCATTGGTAGATGGACTATCTTCATTCAGGTGTTTCCTATACCTGTGAAATCACAGGTCCAGATCCTCTCCCTATCCTTATGCAGCCCAGCCATCAATAATAAGGCCTCCAAGTGCAATAATACCATGAAAGGTGTTTCTTTCTATGTAAAAAGCTGAAGTGAGGTGGTTTTTTTTTTATTCTACTGCACTTTTGTTTGCCTCAATGCCTTCTATGATTAGTTTAGTGAATGATTGTTTATATACTGTTGATCTTGTATGGAGATCAAAGGTTCCCTATGCCTACTCTTGACTTTCTCTGAAAAGAAACTGTCTTCCACCTCTTTAAAGACAGAAGAAGTTCCCTTTATCAAACTCACCGTTTACTGTCATTAATCATTGAGGCCAGTATGGTGGCTCCCAACTTGTATATGTTATGTATGCATTGTGCATATACATACACACATGGAGTCTATATGTTGTGTATGCATATACACATATATACTTATATAGATATGTCATATGAATATATAGACATACAGACACATTAAATATATAAATGTACACATATAATATAGATATATATTATATATGTATACATAAACATATACAATGAATATAAAATACACATATGTATCAAACATATTTGTTTGTTTGCAACAAACAAAATGATAACAAACCATTGTTAGAGCATCAAAATTAAAAAGGATTACAATCAGGGTAATCAAAGTATCAGCAGCCACTCTTTGTTGAGACAGACAGACCATCTATGTCTCTGTCTTCCTCTTTCTCCCCACACTGAGCAGGAAGGGGACCAAGAAGATATCTCTCAACAATTTATCAAGGAAATATACTTTCAGATAAGCCCTCCTTTGCCAGACAAGGGGCAGAGGAGAAAGGCAAGCAAAGCTCCAATCCCGTGTGTGGCAGACACATCCAGCATGCCCCATGAGTCTTCGGTGGGGGTGTGTGTGTGTGAGGAGGATTATTCCTTACTTTCTTATCCCTGTCATCCATAGCCACAAGTTAGCAGAGAGCAGGGGAGTAGGTGCCTAGGGACAGGATCAGGTACCAGACGGATGTCCCTCCTCTGCCTGGTGCCTCAAGACAGATGCTCTTCTTTTTCCTTCTTTGAAGTTTCTCCCATAATGAGTTCTACATCATCCAAAATGGTGAAGTCTGAGAGTCTGCTCTGCTTATTACAAAAATTTCTAGAGTCTTTTGTCTCTATGGCAACATTCACAACACAGGTGGTATGTACAAAAATACTTATTATATGCAGCAATTTTCTTTAGTATGAAAATAAATTAAACACTTTTTTGCTTTAAAATTTTGATCTCTTTTTATACAAGGGATTTTCCATACTTCCAGCACCCCTGTATCAACATGTATGGGTTTTGTCAATATATTTTAAGCACTACAGTGTTACATGACTAGATTAGTTTGAGAAATACTGATTTAGAGTGCTCCTGGGAATGATGAAGAATCCAAATAAAAATCTATGAATCTACCAAAAATCTAAGTGAAAACCTGTAAGGAAAATTTTAAGGGGGAAAAACTAACTTCTTTCTTATCTCCGTCCCTGAAAATCTTAAAAGGAAACACATGTAATTAATAAAAGAACTAATTGGACAGGGAAAAGGAATATGTTATATTCTAGTTATCAGGGTCCAGAACTAGGCTTTTGCAAAATATTAAATAAGCAAAAGTTGTTTTGTGGGTCCTTCTACCTCTACCTTTTTTGTGTTTCTAGCACCTTGTTGCTCCCAGGTTTACAACTTTATTCTATTCTCCTCTGTTCTTTAGATCTAATAAACTAATCCTTTAAAAAATTGTAGTTGATGGGGACTTACATTATTTTCTCTCTCTGAAGTGTTGGTAATTGAATACTGGAGGTTGGCTAAGGTTTCTTATGTGTCAAATATTTGGGGAGGGTCAGACTCAATGTGAGTTAAGGACTCTTCCAGCTTTAATGTTCTGTGAAGTTGATGTATACTGCATTTATATGTATGTTTCATTTATCTGGGCTTCAACTTTCCCCTATGTAGAATGAGACAATTGTACTAAAACAGAATTTAAGAGTTTGAAGAAACTTTAGTGGTCATCTAGTCCAGCCTGTACACAAAAGGAATTTCCATTATAACATATTCCACAATGGATTGTCTAACCTTGGCTCGAAGATCTTCAAGAAGGAGGAGGTGTACTACCTCTCTAGGCAATACTTTCTTTTGGACAGATCTAATTTTTAGGAATTTTTTTTTTTACTAAATTATTCTCCATTGCTTCTGGATTTGTCTTCTGGGGATGAAGGGACCACATCTAATCCCTCTTTCACATAATATCTCTTCAAATATTTGGTGATGTTTATTATATTCTACTTGATTCTCTTTTTTCAACTAAACATTCCTAGTTCCTTCAACTGCTCCTTATATGGCATGATTTCAAGGCCCTTTACCATTCTGATTGCCCTGCCCTGAACCATCTCCAGCTTATCAGTGTTCTTTTAAAACTGTAGTGCCCAGAACTGAACATAATATGATGAGGTCTGATGAGGATGGAATGTAGTGGAACTATCAACTTCTGGTTACTGGAAGCCATGCCTCTCTGAATGCAGCCCAAGATTGCATTAACTTTTTTTTCCTTTTGGCTAATACATCACATTGCTGATTCGTATTGATTCCTAAGTCTTTTCTGGCTTTAATATTATATCAGATTGAGGCAACGTAGCATAATGGAAAGAACTCTGGACTCAGTTTTAGGAGAGCAAGGTTTGAGCCCAGCTTCCACACTTGCTAATACTATTATACTAGACAAGTCACTTCTTTAGTATTAATTTCTCATCTTAATTTAGCCTTAAATTTCTCTCCTGTAAAATGGAGGTATTTATTTTTAGTACTGTAAATGATCTGTGATCTCATTGACGTGGTGATATCTTCTAGTGCTGCAGATCACACTCCATTCAAATCTTTTCACCCAGTGTGACTTTTGTTTCAGACTCTCCCATAGATCCTCCAAAGAGGTACTTTTTTTCTTCAAAGTATTTTATTTTATGGATTCCAGTGAAGCTATCAGGCTATCTATTTATTATCTTCACTCTTGCCTCACAACTGACTAACCATTTTTTCTGATCATATGCTTCCTGACTGACATTCCCCTATGTCACTCCTATACTATACATCATATGGAAATATACTTCTACCTACTTATGTCCTTCATGTGTCTCTCTTTTGGTCACTGATAATTTTGATTCTTTGTAGATTGTGATTTTTCAAGATTTGTACCAAGGCAGCTTTACTGGGAAAACATTTGTTTTGAAAAATGAGGAGAATAGTATTTAAAATATTAACCTCATATTAACCTAAAATATTAACCTCATATATACTAATTTCATATAGTAATTCAATTAGCTAACGTATAATAAGTGGTTATGGAGGATACAAAGACAGCTCCTATTCTCATGGAGTTTATTTTCTGCTGGGAAGATAAATACAGGATCTGTGATTTTGTTGGTATCAGCAGGAGGAACTCATAGTATGAGAACTCCCACCACTCTTCACTGCTACCAATCACAGCCACCTATGACTTAATAGATATAACTTACAGAGTTTCCTAAGGCCCAGATTGACTTTTCTGGGGTCACACAGATTATAAGTACCAAGGGCAGGTTTTGGTCCTAAATCTTCCTTATTCTAAGCCTTATACTTTATATTCTGTACATATTTATGCCATCTGTATGTGTACACAGATAAGTAAATATGAGGAATTTCTAGAGGGACAAGAGAAGATGAGGGAAGGTTTCACCATAGAGGTGGTTCCCATGCTGAGTCTTGAAGAGAATTAGGAATCCTAAGAGGCAGAGGAAAAGAGATAGGAAAACATAGCCTCTATGGGGGGGGGGGGGAGAAGGTGAGAAGAAGACAAGACAAGAGGTCCCAGTATGGATCCTTGGGGTGACACTCACACTTAGGGGAATGGGAGTTGGCTGATGATCCAGTGAAGGAGATCAAGAAGCAGCTATCAGGTAGGAGGAAAACCAACATAAGACAATGTCATAGAAGGTAAGGGAGAATGGAATATTCAGGAAGATAAGGTGATTGACAGTGTCAGAAGCACAGAGGTAAAATAGGATGAGGATTGAGAGAATACTTTTGAATTTATCCATTAAGAGGCCTGTGGTAACAGAGAACAATTTTAGTAGAGTGGTAGATTCAAAAGCCAGATTACAAGAGGATAAAAAGGGGGTGAGAGGAACTGGAAGAATACAGACGATTCTTTTTATCTAGAAATTTGACTCTGTAAGAGAGGAAACATATGATAGGTTGAGGGACTGGTTAAATCAAGGTGGTTGTGTTTTTTTTTTTTTAGGCTAGTGGAGACTTTGGCATGTTTGTAGATATTAGGTAAGGACTCACTGACTGAAAAGAAATTGAGGAAAAGAGATTTCTAGTCATAGGTTGGGAAGCATTCCAGTTGAGTGGGACTCCTACCTTTCCTGCTACCAAAGGAGCCTGTGGTAACAGATGGTGATGTTCAGGAATTTTCTTTCAAGAATTTGGGAAGAAGGACCTTGACAAACTAGAAAAATTAGGTTGGGTATCTGAGTTAATAAGTTTTTGTTAACCCCGCAGAGCTGACTGAAGTCACTGTCAGTTTGATTTCTTCATTCCAAGATGGTGAGAGATGACATTCATCCAGAAAATCACTTCAATGTGGAACGTGCATTTGACTGATGCTTGGATTTAGGGCTTCAAGCCTCCATAGCAGATAGATGTCTGGTGGCAAGAGGCCTGGCAGTGGGCACCTGATGGCTATGTAAGGTTGAAGCAATGTTGTTTGTCTCTGTTGGACTGGAGAAACATTGTAGATGGAATTTGTGGGGCCCCTCCCCCAATGTGACAGTAGGTCAGAAGAGAGATCTTCAGACTGAGAGAGTTTGGGACTAGGACTGGAATACATATCCTTATCACCTTCAAGTGATGGCAGCTCAGCAAATGAAAAAAACACTTGTCTGGGAAAGTACTTTGTCAACTTTAGAGTGCCATAGAAATATAATTTGTTATTGTTCTCATTTATAGAGAAGACTTTAAGACACCAAAAAAGGACTCATGGGAGCATAGATTTAGGACCATGTGGAACATTAGAGGCCATCTGGTACAACCCTCTCATTTTATAGATGAGCAAATAGTTCACAGAAATTAAGTGACTTGCCCAAGATCACACAGGAAGCAAGTGGCAGAAGGAAGATTTCAATATAGGTCTTCTAATGCCAAAGCCAACACTCTCTCTACTGTAACACTGAAATTCTGCTTCTTGAAGTCCCTTTAATCACAACACATAGGTAGCTTCATGCTCTGCCTATGGTTCACAATTTATTAGAGAAGGAAAGCAATTTAGAGACCATATGATCTAGTTTCCTCAGATGAGGGAATTTAGACCCACAAAAGGGGCCGTGATTTGCTAAAAGTCACACAGCAGATTAGTAGGAGAGCTGAGACTCAAACCCATCTCTTGACTCCTTTCACTGCTCCATTTGCTCTGCCACTCGTCAAGTGAGCTTAATTGGAGAGCTCCTCCTAAATAACCAAGTCGCAAAAGAAGGTCATGTAAAACAAAACCAAACAGAAAATAAAGAGGAGAAGAAAGTAGAGTTTTCTAGTCTTTGCACAACAAAGTTAGCAGATTCAGAATGCCATGCTACTGAAAATAGAGGTTGTCAGAAGGAAAGAATGCAGAAAACACCAGAGTCCCCTTGAGTCATCCTGATTAGTGATGAAAACATGGACCCCAACCCAGAGTGGTTCTTCATGAACTTTAATTAAAAGTTTGCCCCAATAAGTTTTTTTTTAGTATGTTCCTCTTTTCCCCTTGTAAAGTTGGAGAGTGACTGGGCTCATATCAGAGCTGTGATCTGTACCGTAACAGGAATTAACCTCTTGAGTTGTTAAAATAAAGGTAGCTCGAAACCTTTGAGTCCAACTCACTGAAATTTTCTTTTGTTTCTTCCTCAGTTGGCTAGCTAGCTGTTGACTCTCTCACCATCTATTCCTCAGTTTCTGCTTCTTATTTTGTCTAGGTCATGGTCTGAAGTGACCAGGGTAGGGGGTGGCCAAAGTCAGGGCCATGACCCAGTGGAAGAGAAAGAAAAGCAAACCTTGAATTTTCTCCTTTCTTACCTTCCAAATGGACACTGGCACTCTCAATCTCTGCTGTTCTCCTAAGTAATATTCTTGCCATTCTTCCTATTCTGTGTAGCTACTAGTATAGAATATCCAGGAGAGCCTACTCTTATTCTCTTCTGAATTGTAGATGAAAAGTGTTTCAAGTTCAGTCTCAGAAACTAACTGCATTACTCTAGACAGGTTATGGAACTTCTGGTTGTCTCAGTTTCCTCAACTATAAAATGGGTATTATAATAGCACCTACCTTTCAGGGTTGTTATGAGGATCAAATGAGACAAAATTTTTAATTTTTAGACTGTGCTTAGCACAGTGCTTGGCACATATAAGACAATAAATCCTTGTTTTTTTTTTCTCCCTCCCTCTGTTCCTCCCTCTCTCCCTCCTTCTCTCCCTCCCTCCTTCCCTCCCTCCCTTCCTTCCTTCCTTCTTTCATTCCCTTCCTTCCTTCCTTCCTTCCTTCCTTCCTTCCTTCCTTCCTTTCCTTCCTTCCTTTCTTCCTTCCTTCCTTCTTTCCTTCCTTCCTCCCTTCCTCCCTCTCTCCCTCCCTTCCTTCCTTCCTTCCTTCCTTCCTTCCTTCCTTCCT
>CM053586.1:56681220-56715137 GCA_028646515.1 Pseudochirops corinnae
TAAGTTGTCAGACTTGGCCTAGGTTTAGAATCCCTTCCCTTGTGATTCATTCGGCTTATAGTTAGCCCTGGTGTCTCTGGCTGTTACACTAGAAAAGTATTTGTGGCAGGCATGTTTGTCTTCCATGCTTCCATTTGTTCCTTCCTTCCTTCCTTCCTTCCTTCCTTCCTTCCTTCCTTCCTTCCTTCCTTCCTTTCTGTATTGTTCAAAAACCTACATGTAACTTGGTTTTTCCCTACAGGGTCTAAATGAATATAGAAAATGTACAAGTAGAGGGGTCAGGGTAGGCAGTGGGGGAGAATCACAAGACAAAAAACTTTTTCTCTTTTTTTTCTTTTTGCTTATTAGTTGAAGAGCCTTTAGAAAACCATAAATTATCCCATACTTTAGAGACTTCATTCTGTTCTTCAGTGAGCCAGGTAAGAAGAGAAACCCTAGTCAGAAGCGTCAATTGATTGAAATGGAAAGGTAGTGACCCTACTTCCCTGAGAGACAAGAAGAAAGAAGTGAGTTCGCTAGAGAGTCAGGTGGTACCCATAAGTTTCCTGGGTTCAGGCTCCCAGGCTATCTCCACTGGGGTCTGAGGGGAGGTGGTGGCAGTTTGACTTGCCTGACAAATACCATCTCCTGCCTCCCCTTCAGGGTGCCTTGCTACTTCAGGAAGTGACCTGGATTGTGGTAGATATCAGCAATGGAATTGGGGAGAGGGTGTTATAAGTAGGTTTCATGGTCTTCCAGAAAGAAAGATTATTGAAGAGTGCTGGTAGGGGAAAGAACTGTATCCACAATAGAAAGAGTAGATCAAATCTTGTTTAGTGTGTCTAAGGTGATAAGCCTGGATGTTAGAGATTGGACAAACAGAATGATAGTAGCTAGACTGGAGTGGCGGTGGGGGTAGGAGTGGGCAAATTATCTAGCTAGAAGAATTTAAATAATAAAAGAGTTTACAGAATTAACCAAAGTCAAAGTTCTGAATGGAATGTAGAATGCTGGCATTTCAGAGTTTGTCAGTCTGGGTATTCTATGGCTTAAGCTGATGATGGCAGATGAGAAATTTGCACAAAATTTCATCTGACCCATAGTAGTTAGGGCTTATTTATTAATCTAGCACTCCACTTCATATATGTTATAAATTAAGTTGGCATTACCCATTATGTAGAATGTTGTTTCTGTAAGAAAATGCTTTCCAAGTACCAGACAACTGATTTAAAAATCAGCTTTTGGATTATAATCTGCTTATTGGGGCATTGCCTATGGCCCATTTTCTCTTTTCTCAGGTTCAAAATAGAATAGGAACTTCCAGTAAATAATCTATTGTGTCTTTTACCCAAGGGAGGTAAATTTAGAGGCCACAAGGAGCCCAGCTTCACAGAAGCAAATAGTAAAAGGAATATCTGAAATATGATCATTTAAATATGTTGGAAACAGTTCAAATTTTTAAAAGGTTCTTCCACATCCTCCTCCAGTGCCCTGGAATGGGGAAATGGTCCACAAGTACAGCCTTTGTGAATTATGTGGAAAGTGCTTGGTTGATGCAATCACCACATGGACCTAGGAGTAGGCACAGACATTCAGTAACTGGTTCCGGTCTGCTAACCAAATGATGAAGAGTCAGAGCTGATTGGCTGCATAGCCAGAACTGGAGTATATTAAAAAAGACAGTAGTCAACCAGACCCAATTTTCCAAACAGGCTGGCTTTGGAGAAGACTTGGCAGAACTGACGTGAAGTCATGAGCACATGGCCTACTGTTGCTGCTGCCTTTTGTTTATTCCTTTCTTCTTCTAGATAAAGGGGATTGGAACCTGCCATGCCGTTGGGAGCTGCAAAAAGGAAGAAAAGTGAGCCATCAGAAGGTTCAGGACTGGAGTCAATGCTGAGGTTTGCTGCTAGCCAGTCCAGTATCAAGCCATCATGAAATAACCTTTGGGACCCAGCCCAGTGGTAGCTGAAATCCTTATTCATCCACTGGTTGTGCTGCATTTGGAAATGAACTAGATCGGTCAAATGCTATGTAGAAAATACATCAAGTCTGAACATAGTATCCTCAGGGAATGAGGTTATAGAGGAGAGTGTGCCCCCATGTGCTGTTGGGGAAATGTCTGTAATTTCTTTGTAAAAATATCTCTTTGTAAAAGCTTATTGAAATTAATTGGTAAAATGGAATTGGGGCTCTAATAATTGGTGGGTTACTATGGGGGAACACATCAGAATGAGGACTTGAGGTAGAAGCATCAGAGAAGGATCTCAACCCCTCATGGGCACTCTTAGAACCCTGAGGGAGAGAGAGATGTAGCTGATCTTGCTTGGAGAGGGTGAATCCTGAGTATTGGCACACCTCATTCTGGCGTGGAGTTGAACCTGTTCAATTCAAGTTCAATTCTCAAAGTCTACTCAGTCTATCAATAAACATTTATTAAATGCTCCCTATGTGCCAGGCACTGTGCTAAGCTCTGGGGATACAAAAAGAAACAAAAGCTAGTCCCTGCCCTTAAGGAGCTTAAACTCTAACAGGGGAGACAGGATGCAAATAAATACAGACAAAACAAACTATATGTAAGGCAAATAGACAATAATTAAAAGAAAGAAGTTAATGGAATTAAGAGGGGATAGGGGAGGCTTCCTGAAGAAGGTGGGATTTTAGTTGGGACTTAAAAGAAGCCAAGGAGGTCAAGAGCTGGAGCAAAAGCATGGAGGATACAAAGGAAGGAAAAAGAAACAACAAACCCCCAAACAGAAATTCAAAACCATTCCCTGTTCTCAAGGAGCTCATAGTCTGATGAAAGAGGCAACATGCAACCAACTATATGTATAAACAAAATACATACAGGAAAAATTTGAAAGTAGCCTCAGAGGGAAGGCACTAAGTTTAAAGAGGAATGAGAAATGCTTCCTGCAGAAGCTGGCACTTGAAAGAAGCCAGAGAAGCCAAGAGACAAAGATCTGGAGGGAGAGTATTCTGGACACTGGGAACAGACAATGAAAATGCTTGAATTTGGGAAATGGAATCTGGTGTGTGAGAAACAGTGAGGAGGCCAGGGATGCTGGATCACAGGATACATAGAGGGGAATATGGCATAAGAGGACTGAAAAGGTAGGAAGGAGGCAGGTTATTAAGAGCTTTAAAAACCAAATAGGATTTTATATTTGATCTAGTAAATGCAGTTACTGGGCATTTAGAAGAATTGCATATTCATGTGCTTTGATCCAATTCAATATATTATATTTATTAAAACCTCAAATAGACAAAGATAACTAATAATAATAATAAATAATGATAGTATGCAAGTATTTGTTGAAGCTGGTAATGTTCAACATCCAAAAGACTGCTTTCTCAGATTTTTTTCTAAGGACAACATATGGAAGGTATCTATTTTGTTCTGTAAAGTTTGGATTCAGTCAAAAGTCCACACTTGAGGACCTAGGGGGCCACATGTGGCATCGAGGCTGCAGGTTCCCCACCCCTGTCTAGGATAATACCCAGGCTGCAAGCCTGGGTGACTAGAAGGATGATCATATCCTTGACAGAAATAGGGAGGTTAGGAAAAGGGAAAGCTTTTGGGGAATAGATGAGTTCAGTTTTGGACATGTTTAATTTAAGATGTTCATGAGATATCTAGTCTGAGATGCCAAATAAGCAGTTGGAGATTTGAGACTGGAGGTCAGAAGAGATGTTAGGGTTGGACTTGAAAATCAGCTGCTTAGAGAAAATAATTGAATTTATGAGGACTGATAGGATCACCAAGAAAAATAGTGCAGAGAAGGATAGTACTCATCAACTGTCACAGGGACTACTGTAATAGCCTCCTAATTGGATGCCCTGTTTTCCGATTGGTCTTTTTTTTTTTTTTTTTTTGTCTCCAATCCACCCTCCATATCATTGCCAAAATAATCTGCCTAAAGCACAGGTTTGATCATTTCACTTACCTACCAATTCAAGGATCTTTGATGGTTTATTTCCTTGCAGATAAAATATATGCTTAGCTTGGAGATTTAAATTCCTTCACAGTTTGATTCCAGCCTTCTTTTTCTTATATATATTTTGGATCCACTCTCACATTTGTTCCTTCAAATACTACCTTGGTATTTCATGCATTTTATAGACTTCCAATATATGATTTTTAAAGTTAAGGCAATATTTCCCTTCTTCTTGGGTGGCAGTGGCAAAATATGGCTATTTTTTGAGAGATTCCATGATGACTAAAAGAATTCCATTTTCTAATAGACCCAATTGTCCTAATTCTGTGATGTCATTGTTGTTTGACCCCGTTGCCACTGGTGAATTCAAAATTAGAAAATAGTGCGCAGAAGCATTTTCTAGCTATATATAGCCTGGGTGGACCTCCCTTAGTTTCAGAAACTCTGGACCTTTGCTTATGTTGACTTCATGACTAGAAAGGAGCCATATTGTCTTTTGTACTCCTTTATCAACCTCATCTATTGAAATCCTTTTCTTTCTTCAAACCTAGCTTAGGTCCCATGTGTCATTTTCTAACCCCTCTTTGTCCTTGAGGCTACAATTGAGAGCTCCTTTTTCAAATCTCTCTTTACTTTGGACCTCTTTGTACTCATTTATATTATATTTTACCTCTTCTTCTGGAATGTCAACTCTATGTTATTTTATATTTCTCTCCCCTTCTCCCTGACTGGCCTTTACCCCTACCCTGGAAGTGGTATAGTGTCTTATGTATAGGGAATTGCCAGGTGAGGACAAAGCCTTAAACTCAGTTCATCATGTTTTCTGTGACATATAATCTTGTCACACAGTCAGTATGTGTCCAAGGTGGTACTCAAACCTGGCCCCTCCTGACTCAAAAGCCAGCTCTCTATCTACTATGTCATGTTTTAAAATTGAATTGAATTAGATTTCTTTTTAATACATTAAACTAAAAATGACTAAGGCTGTCAGAAGAAAAAATTTCAGGCTGCTGAGATTTATGCTGCTTTTTATGTGCATGTCATGAAAACGCACCTCTTCTATCACCGGTCTCAGAAATGGCCAAGAAAACGGCTACTCCATGCCAAATTCTCAGAGAATCCCACCAGGAAAGAACATGATTTTCTTTAATTGCAGAGTTGATGCTTGGGTTTTTTTTTTTTAAAGCAATGCCAAAGACTATGGGCTCTGGCAGGTCCTAAAGTGCTGGAGAGATTATAAAATATACACCTGGCATCAAAGTTTGTGTCTGGTGTCCAAGGACCAACTTAGCTAAATTTGAAGGATTTCCCCAAAAATTGGCTTCACGGTAGTGATAGTTTTTTATTTTCCATCATGGAAACTCACCAAGAATAACTACCAAGGTATAGAGAGGCTACAATCAGCACTTGTAAAGAGTGTACCTGCAAGAAAGAAATCCCACAACCATGAACTATGGAAGAAAGCAGATGCGGTGAAGAGAGCCCTGAAATGGAAGCATGCCTTCCATACATCGTTCTCTAACAAAAATCTGAGTAAACAGACTTTGGATCTCAGACATTTCCATATTCAACAAGCACTTTGCATTGTTGTATTATTATTATTATTAGCCTTGTCTGTAGGAAATATTTAAGAAATGTTATTTATTGATCAGATCAAATCAAGTCAAATCAATATGCAATTCTATCCTTCTAAATACCCAACGGTCACATTTACTAGCACTCAGTGGAGTTTGTTACTTTGGTAATGGATTTGACAACAGGTTTTGTTCTTCTTAATATTACACTACAGATTTTGAATTATTCTTAAATTAGTCCAGATTGTTGAAGTAAGCTGAGGGAGTTGAGACTTATCAAAATAAGAAATTTTCACAGTAAGAAGCCACTGTAAAAAATGCCCAAAATGAGTAGTGTTGACTGGAGGTTTCAAATACCAATCATAGCTAGATAACACCATCTGTGACAAAATTTTGTAATACAACCAGAAAAAAAAATGATTTATTTGGAACATCCCAAGTTTTAAAGCTAATAACATCCTGAAGTAGATAATTTGTAAGAATGAATTTCTTTTATTTTCTTTAAAAGGGTTTCTTGATGCTTTTTTTTTAAAAAAAAGGTCAATCTTGAATATACTCATTCAACTCTTTCCTACCTTCCTTTGTACCAAGAAGAAAAACCAAAACAAGGACCAGAGTTCTAGATTTGGAGTCTGAGGACTTGGGTTTGAATCCCAGCTCGGCCACTTATTACCTGTGTTACCCTAGGCTAATCTTTTGACTGCCCTAGGCCTCACTTTCCTTATGTGTAAAATGAAGGTTGATGTACTCTATGAACTCCAAAGCTCCTTCTAGTTCAAAATCTATGGTCCTATGAACTGAAACATTAATCACACCTGAGAGAATATGCAATGTTCCACACGCATATTCACCACCACTCTAAAGAAAGGAGGGAAATAAATTTCCTTTTCTTTTCTTGAGAGTCAGACTTATTCATCATAATTATACATTTCAGGCATATCTCAGAGACATTGTGGGTTTGGTTCCATACCACCTCAATAAAGTGAATACTGAAGTAAAGTAAGTCACACAATTTTTTAAAAATTTCCCAGTGCATACAGAAATTATGTTTATGCTGGCCTGTAGTTCATTAAGTATGCAATAGTATTAGGCCCCTCCCAAAATGTACATACCTTAATTAAAGAATGGTACATTACTAAAAAATGTTAACCATCATCTTCAGCGAGTCATGATCATGTTGCCAGTGGAGGGTCTTGCCTTGCTGTTGGTGGCTGTTGACTCTCAGGTGGTCATTGCTGAAGGTTGGGATGGTTTTAACAATTTCTTAACATAAGATAAAAAAGAAATTTGCCTGCATAGATTGACTGTTCCTTTCACTCAAACACTTAGAGGATATTGTAGTGTTATCGATTACCCTAATTTAGGTATTGTTGTATCTCAGGGAATAGGGAGGCCTGAGGAGAGGGAGAGAGACTGGGGAACGACCCATCTGTGGAACAGTCAGAACACACACATTTGTTAATTAAATTCACCATCTTATGTGGGTGCAGTTCATGGTGTCCCAAAACAGTTACAATGGTAACATCAAAGATCATTGATCATAAATCACCACAACAGATATAATAACAATGAAAGAGTTTGAAACATTGCAAGAATACTGAAATGTGACACAGAGACATGATGTGAACACGTGCTCTTGGGAAAATGGTGCTGATAGACTTGCTTTATGCAGGGATGCCACATGAACCTTCATTTTTGCAATATCTATAAAGTTCAAGAAAGCAAAACCTGCCTATATGCAGTTTTAATTGCTATTTTCATTTACCTTGCGGAAGTCATTGTATGTATTATTTTCCCAGTTTTGTTTATTGCATTCTATGTCATTTCATACAAGCCATCTCTTGTTTCCTAAATTCCTCATATTCATCCTATCAATGGTACAATAGTATTCATTGCATTTACATTCTACAATTTATTTAGCCATCCCACAATTGAAGGGCACCTACTTTATTTCCAGTTTGTTGCCACTATACATAGTGCTACCAGGAATACTTTGGCCATACAGAACTCCTCTTTTTTGTCCTTGACTTCCTTGAGATAGATACTTAGAAGTGTGTTTTCTGAGTAAAAGGACATAGACATTATAGTTGCTGTCTTAGTATAATTCCAACTATATTTCCAATTGGTTTGGCCAATTTATAGCCTTATCAACTGTGAATTAGCCTGCCTGTTTTACCACAGCCCCACTATGACTGACTAATTATATCTTTTGCCATCTTTTCATGGTGAAGTGAAACTTGGAAATTGTTTTCATTTGCATTTCTTTTATTATTGCTGATTTGGATCAATCTCTCCCATGCTTGCTAATAGTTTGCAATTATTCTTTGGAGAACTATTTGTTCATGCCTTTGATCACTTAGTCTATAGGGGAATAGCTTTTGGTTCCAGATTTGTGGATGCATTTGTGGTTCCAGAGATGTTTGATGCAAAGATTTTTACCAAACTGAAAATTTATCTTCTTATTTTAGTACACTGAATTTGATAATGCAAATTATTTTAAATTTCATGCTATCAAAATTTTCTATTTTTTTCTTCATGATCTGTATTTCTTTTTTGGGTTAAGAAATTCCTTTCCCCCCCCCCAAAAAAAGTCTCCTGGAGAAATAATTTAAGAACAAATAATTGAATAGAAAATACACAAAGTAAGCACAATTTAACTTTTAAAAATTCCTTTTTTTTTAGGTAGTTGGTATTAAGTGACTTGCCCAGGGTCACACAGCTAGTAAGTGTCTGAGATTGGATTTGAGCTCAGGTCCTTTTGCCTACAGGGCCAGTGCTCTTCTACTATGCCTCAGCACAAATTAATTTCAAGGAAGGGGAACACTAAAAAGGAGATTAGGAAAGGTCTCTTGTACATATAGCATAGCCTTTATGAGAGCTAGAGTTTCAAGAGGCAAAGGTGAAGAGGGAGGGCATTACAGAGATGGAGAACTGTGTGGGAAATGATATATTCCATACAGAAAATACTTGAACATATTGTTTTTTGAAGAACCTATGTTACAGGGCTATTATTTTGAAAAAAGCACATTTAAAACTACTAAGGACTATATGTATATAAGACTATTACTATTTTGTTGCTGTTAGTAGCATTATTTTGCCTGGGTGGTCCTTGGAGCATTTTGAAGAAGCATCCTCCAGGTTTTTATACTGTTAGTCAATTCATGACAATTGGATTGCCCGGCCTCACTGGACCTCATTTTCCTCATAAACAGAGAAAGGGAGTTGGCCTCTGTAGCCTGAGCTCCATTCTGGATCTAAATGTATGACTTCATCCTTCACTCACTTGTGCCTCTTCTCCTCAGTCACCTGACAATCCTGGCATCCGGTGACCTCATACTGTTCTCTGGCTGTCCAAAGCCCCACTTAGACCTGTTCTCACTCTTTCCTGTCCTTCCTGTCATCACCTCTCCAATGGCATCATCAAAACTCCCATTCTCTCAGTGCATATCAATTAGGGGGGAAAATATCTCATAAAGTAATCCATACTCAAGAAAAAATGACAACTTCTGCCCCTCTAAAACTTCATAGAGTTATTTGCTAAGTTTCTTTGGTGGAATTTCAGGCAGTGTGTGGGATACATTTTGAGGTAAGAACTTCCCTTAAATTACTCTGTTTCGCTTTTCTATATAACAAAGCTAGGAGGGGAGAGGGGAGGGAAAATGAGAATTTATAGCTCTTAGTCTCCTTCCAGCTGAGTCTAACAGAGAGGTTCTCTGAGGCTCTTTGGAAAATGATTTGAAGAGCAACACCCATTACAGCATGCCTTCTTGATTCCCTTTCAGGGGCTTCCCAGGGCTTAGAGGTTCCTTGGGTACTGAATGATTGTTATAGGCATCTTCTGGTGTTAGGAACCTGGCTTGGGAGTTATTTTTTTTCATCTTTGCCTAAGAAGGATGACTCAGGTTCTAAAGAAGAAGCTAGTTTAGGAGTGGGAGGGAGAGTTTACATGGGATCTTCTTGATCTTGTTCAGGAGTTCTTGAAGTTCTTGAAGAATTCCTTTTTCTAGAAAGGGATGAATAAATTATAGGGGGTTGGAGGGGAAGAATAGTGGGGAGGGACTTGGGTTGGTAAATATGTTTGTGAGACCTGAGAATTCTAACACATAACCCTCTACTGGAGAAAGAAGCAGACCCAACCTTTTCCTTCCCTTTAAATGACATATTCAGGGGTCTTCAGCAGAACCTAAGAAGAGTTCTCTGTCTCTCATCACAAGTTCCAACTTCCTCACCCACAGATTTACTTATTTAATTATATAAAAGTAACAATTGCTATGTCATGACCCTAGAATGATTGAGGTGGTAGGTGTATGTCAGGGATTAGTGGATAATTAACTGGGGAGAGTCAACAAACCTCTCAGAAATTTGGGAAAGTATAGTCCAAACTTAGTGCCCCATTCTGAGGATCTAATATCAAAAGATCAAAGCTGGAAATGGATCAGGTCCAGTCCCACAAAGCCATGTAAGAAAATGTATAGGAACCAAGTATAGGTCCAAAGCCAAGGGGATAAATGAAGAGCAGGAGAACGACATGGTTGAAAGTTGGAAAACTTCAAGTAATAATTGACATTATAAAAAGAATCAGCGGGTGGCAATGTCATTTTGTGGTGGTAGCATGTTGGTCACAACTTCTCCCCCAAACTGTAAATAGCATAATATATGACAAGTAATTACAATAATCTACACAGAATACTTATCATTTATGTCTCCTACTATGCAACATAATAATGATTGTACATGTCATTAACTGTCACATTAACTGTTTTAAGTTTTTTCTTATTACAGCACCTAATTGTATACATTCAGTTTTCATAATTTACTCTTCACATTTTATGATCACCTGTTCACAACGTAAAAATAAATGACATCTTTCCACAATTTCTTATTTTGAGAGAAACAGAGATAGAACTTGAAGATGAATAAACGTTGTATGGGACCTAACATGGCAATGTTTATGTTCTTATCTATTGTGATGGTTAAAAGGAGAGGTAGCAGCTACTTTGCAGACTTGTTTGTTGTACTGGCCTAACTGGTTTGGCCTCTGATAAGGACAATGGCGGGGTAGGGTTCATGGTGTTATTTGTTATACTTGGACTTTATGGATACATGTAAGTGCTGTAGTGTGCTAGCTGGCCCTGATTTCCAGATTCATCTGAAATCCTTAGTTGGAGGGCTCCCTATGCCATTGACACCTTTCTTAAACTCTTCGCATGGGTGGTTGCTCCTGGGGCCTTCAAAACCCATCTCAGACACTGTGTGACCCTTGGCAACTTGTGCCTCAGTTTCCTTATCTGTAAAATAAGGGGGTTGGACTTGAAGGTCTTTAAGATCTCTTCCAGTTCTAAATCTATGAGCTCATGAAATGTTTACTAGGATAATCTCTTTTTTCACATTCATGTCCTGGATGCTTGAGCTCCTTTCAGGCTCAGACCGCAGCCCCACAGGAGGCCTTTCATGATTTCTCAGCTGTTCGTGCTTTTTATCTTCCCCTATTAAAACGTAATTACTTTGTATAATACTTAAGTATATATTGTACAACTCTCCCTCCCCCCCAGAACATAAGCCTCTTGAGGGCAGGGACTGTTTCATTTTTTTCTTTGTATTCTCATTGGATAGCACAGTGATTGGCATATGGTAGAGATAGAGACAGATAGATAGGGAGACAGACAGAGACAGAGAGATGAGGGGAAGGTGGAGAGAAGAGGAGGAGAGTTTTTTGCTGCTTATTTTTTTTTTTTAACCAGGGAGCTAGGTAAACAATCTTCTGGAGTTTAGCCCCATAGTCACAGAAAGTTTGCAGAGCAAATCTTCCAGAGCATCTGCTTCCAGGCTGGTTAATTACAAAACAATTAGCTTCTAATGAGGCATTTACTTCCTTATTCTGTTTACCAGCATCAATTCGACATCCGTCTATTGATAGCTGACTTGTGGAAACACCTTTGGAGCAGGAGAAAAATCTTATGTCTTGAAACACTAACAAAATAATTAAACAGATTCTTTAACTGAACCGGAAGCTTTTTTCTGTCTCTTTCTTTCAGTTTTGCTGGTACATAGATTAACAGGCTTCCTCTTCTGAGCCAGGAATTCCCCCAAAAGGAACCTGTTGGAAGTGGGAACATTCATAGTCTTCCTGATTCTCAAGCTCCATTGGAAAACTTGTCTTTTTGTATCAAGTGAAATTTACTAGGAGAAGAGTCAGGATAATGTTTACCAAGAGGAGAGTGTTTCATAAGAGAAGATCGTTGGGTAAAACTGAAAAGGTTAAACTGAGGCACCAGAAACAGTTAAATAATTCAGTGAGCAGCATCTCTTTCAGAGAACATCTCATTGAGGAAAACAGATATGTTGTAATTCTAAGATTTTATGAACCTGGATCACTGATTCTGGTTTGCTGTTGACTCACTGTGTGTTTTTAAACATTCTGGGGGAAGGATGCTCAGTTTCCAGGCCTATGAAATGGGTCTAGTAATCTTGATTTATTTTCCAGGAATTTGATTAACAAATGACTACTTTTTTTTTTTAAACAATAGCAGGATACTTTATTGTCCCTGTCACAGACAACAATTCTAATAAATATAAACAAAAGAGAAAATTTTAAATTGAACAAATTGCTGAAGAAATTAGAGCTAAAAGACTTTGGACTTTTTTTTTTTTGCTAAAGTATAGAAGTATTTTTCATCATGTAGCACTTTTTTTTTTTTTTACTTTTTTGGAGAATAAAAATCTTTATTAATTTGTTTGTTTACTTTGAGTTTACAAGATTCAGTTCCACTTTCCCTTGAGCTTCAAATTTTCTCCCTCTCCCTCTCCACCCCCCCCCCCCCCACTATGGCGACATATAATCAAGTATAGGATCTGCAAATACTTTCACATTAGACATTAGTCAGGTTGTGAAGAAGGATTATAACCTATGGGATGAACAATGGGAAAGAGGAAGCAAAACCAAGCAAAAAAAAAGAAAGAGAGCAGGTAGTTTGCTTCAGTCTGAAAATGACTACTTTTAAAGGAGCTCCATGCTACAAAAAATGTCTTCTGTTTTCCCCCTCTCTCCTCTACAACCCTTCTCTGTTACTCCATGGGATTCATCAACTCATAGATTTAGAACTGGAATCAACCTCAGAAGTCATTTACTCCAGAGCTCTAATTATACAAGTGAGGTAACTGAGCTTCATAAAGGCAAGTATCCTGTTTTGTTCATTAGCGTTATCAATCAATCAAGGAACAAACATTTATGAAGTATTGAGTAGGTTCTAGGCTCTGTCCAAGGCACTGGGAATGCAAGTAAAAAAAGCATCATGCACACAGCAGGCCCCTCAATAAATATTTATTTCATTGAACAGAATTCTATATTAACAACACTATAGGATCATAAAGCAAAAGCTAGGTGAGACCATAGAGGTCATCTAGCCCAATTCCTTCATTTTACAGATAGGGAAACTGAGTCTCAGACAATTACTTGCAGCAGCTAGGTGGAAAAGTGGATTAAGTGTGGATTTGGAGTCAAGAAGATCTGAGTTTGAATCTATCCTCAGATACTATCTGTGACCTTGGGCACTTAAACTTTTTCACTTTTAGTTTCTTCACATATAAAATGGGAATTATGATAGTGTTTACCTCACAGGGTAATTCTGTGGATCAAATTAAATAACATGTGTAAGGCATTTTGTAAACCTCAAGGCACTGCACAAATGCTGGGTATTATCAACATTATTACTGTTACTATTTGCTCAACATTATGTAGGTAGTGAGTAGCAAAGTTGGAATTTATACTCAAGTGCTTTGGGCTCAGGTGCTCTACAACTTCAAGGATTTTTCTTATTATACAAATTCAGGAAGATATGCCCAGTACACAAATATGTCTGCATTGCAGATTGCAACTATTTATGACTAAGTAAAGTCTTACATAGTTGTTAATTGCTCAGCATCACTCAGAGAATAAGTTTCAGAGGCAATATTTGAACCCAAGAATTTCTACCACCAAAGCCCAGTATCGCTGTTTTTCTTTTAAGAGAAATTTATTGAAAGCAAATAGCCCTTGTAAGTAACCATTAGCACAGTCATTTCAGACCTCCCTGATGCCAAATGTCTCAGACATTCTGATTCACTGGACATATATGTGGGCCAGCTAGTTTTTGCTTCTGTTTTAGGAGTATGCAGGACACAAATGGATCCAAAATGAAAATGTTCTGCAAGGCCCTGCTTAGGATTGCCTAGCCCTGCTTTGGAAGAATTTTCCTGAAGGCAGCTTTGGGGATGGCTTGAGGCACAGAACTGCCATCCAATGGAAAAAGCTTATGTTTTCAAAAGAATTTAGTTTTAAGATGAAAAGGAGGTGTTTTCCTTTCACGGCCCATGGCAACCAGAGTGAAAAATGCCAAGTCCAGCAATGGCATGAAAATTCTGCTAAAGGAACCCAGTGCATAACTGAGTGCCTGTACTTGGGCCCACTTTTCTCTGCTCCCCCAGCACAGAAGACTGCTTTGTGTTTTTCTAGCTGACTCCATCAGCCTCCCGCCAGGCTGCTATGAGAAGAAAAATTAAACAATAATAATAACCTTTTCCTCTGGAAACTTTAAGCCTCTCTAAACTTCTGCTTTGTCTTTAGTCAAAGAACTCAGCCTCTTGTTTGGATTATTTTACCTTTACCCTTTGACCTGCCCAAATGATCCAATTTAAAAGATTTTTGAAATTTCAAAGGTCTCGTATTCAGTATTGGCTACGTGCATCCTCTGGATATAGCTTGTTTATCCCCAGAGACCCAGTGCTTAGTTCTTTGGTGTTTTGTTTTTCTTGCTAGTTTTGGGAATTCTATTCTGCTTTCTTCTTTTCTGCACTTCTCTGTCTCTGTCTCTCTGTCTGTCTCTCTCCCGCCTCCTCCCCCACTCCCAAATTTCTCATATCACATTTTTCTCTTGCTCTCTCCTCTGGCTTCTTCTCATCTAACTATAAACATACCCAGGTCTCCCCAGTCCTAAAATGACTTCCCTTTGCACTTCTATTCTATTTAGGTGCTGACAGAATCACATATTTATAGGCATCAGAACTATCTGACTCCCTAACTTGTAGAGGAAAGGAAGCTGAGGCCTAGAAAGTTTAAGTCCAAGATCTTGTCCAGACTTACTTGCCCAAGGTCACAAGGGTACTAAATGACAGAGCCAGATTTTGAACTCAGATTATCTGACTCCAAATCCTATATCCTTTCTACTTGACCGAATGGCCTGCTTTTCCTTAAAGTTCTGAAGCAAAGGACCTTAGATACTATCTAGTCCAGCACCTTTATTTTGCATTTGTAGAAGATGAGTCCTGTAGAATTCTGAGTGACTGGGGTTATGCAGATGGGAAGCAGATAATGATGAGATTCAAACCTAGCCAGTCTTTGATTATTCATCCAGTGCTTTTTCAGTATGTCCTGATTTCTCATCTGCCTTGACTCCTCTGTAGGATTTGACACTATTAATTTCTTCTCTTCTCCTTCTCCAACCTCCAGACCTCCACTGCACATCCTCTGCTCCTTTGCTTTCAGAGATACCATGCTGTTCGGTTCTTCTTTTTCATCTCCAGTTTCTCCTTCTCTTTCTCCATCAGCAGCCAGTTAGTTCCTCCTCCTCTTCTTTCTCTTCCTCCTTCTCCTTCTTCTCTTTCTCCTCTTCCTCCTCTTCTTCTACCTTCTCCTCTCTCTCCTCTCCAACCTGCTTCACTTCCATATTGTAAATTATCATCTCCATGTAGACAATTCTTGAATCTAGGACTGACTTCACTTCCAAGCTTCAGACTGACAACCTCAAGGGCCTGAAGGACATCTAATCCTCCAGATTTGAGGTGTCCCATTGACACCTCAAATTTATCGTGTCCAAAGCTAAGATTATACTCTTCATCACTAAATCTACTTATTCCTTCTCATGTCATGATTTCTGTTATCACCATTCATCATTCCCTGAGTCTTCCATGTTTGAGAACCTGTGTTTTTACCTCTGACTTTTTCATCACACTCATCTGTCGTATCCTATTAATTACGAAGCAATTTTCTGAGTATTCCCAGTATTTTCCAAGATCCCCAAGATGAAGACGAACTCAAATCAAGGTTGGATTTTTCTGATTTAATGCCAACGGGTTTAGGCCCCTAAGCTCAACACAGGCTAGATTGTTCTTTGGACATGTAATCACTTGAGATATTCAACAAGTGAAACTCTAGTTGCTGTTGATCAGCGAGCAATGGGTGGAAATGAGGTCAATTTGAGGGAACCTTAGGACCAGAAGTGATTGGTTAGAACTAGAGATAATCATGTTTGACATGAAGGCTTAGTGACAGAGTTACCTTTGATGTTTCTTTCTCAACTTTTATGCTGAGACCTGTTCCTCTCCATGTTTCCTCATCCCCGAATTCTAACTTTCATGCGTGACTTGTGATTGCTATTTTCATTCTGTTTTCTGACTTATTCTTGCTGTAAGAAATGTACCCATCTTTTAGACTGACAGGATGCTGCCACAATTCTGATAGCCTAGTTCTAAAGCATAAAAAAAAAAGCCACATTTCATTAGCAGCAAACTTGCCAGTGTACTTAGCTTAATGAGTCAGTTTGACATTTAAAAAGAATCCACAAGGCTTATTTATTTTCGGCATCTCCTCTAGTGACATTCTCCAGAGGAAGTGTGGCAATTCTGTTTGTTGAATTTCCAATTTGAATGTCAGTTTATTCGAATGTTTAAGACAATGTAACAGTGACTTTATTTCTTTAACCAATTTTCTTTCTGCTCAGGTGACTGCATTCAAAATTATAAAATTTCTTCTTATTAGGGCTCACACGTAAAAGGCTGATTTCATGTGCTCATTTTGTAGGGACCCCATAGCTTCTTCAGCAAGTCATTGCTTTTGTACTTTGGGGTTATAGCTTTCATGAACTCTAGATGTGTGGTCCTGAATCCAGGGAAGATTTTTTTGTTCCATATCCTTAGGGGTGATCTGAATTACCACTAGGGTTGTTCTTTTTGTTCAGTCATTTCAGTCATGTCTGACTCTTCCTGACCCCATTTGGGGTTTTCTTGGCGAAGATACTGGAGTGATTTGCCATTTCTTTTTCCAGCTCGTTTCACAGATGAGGAAACTAAGGCAAGCAGAGTTAAGTGACTTGCCCAGGGTTACCTACTACTAAGTGTCTGAGGCCAGATTGAGGTCTTCCTGACTCTAGGCCTGGAGTTCTATCCACCGGACAACCATTAGGATTATTTCTGATTTTTTTTTTTTTTTGGAGGGGATAGGGCAGGGCAGTTGGGGTTAAGTGACTTGCCCAATCACACAGCTAGTAAGTGTTATGTGTCTGAGGCTGGATTTGAACTCAGGTCCTCCTGACGCCAGGGCTAGTGCTCTATTCTGTGCCACCTAGCTGCCCCACAACCACTAGGATTGTTAAAAGATCAAAAGAAACAAACAATAAAATCCTTCAAAAATCAAAAGAAACAAATGATAAAACCCTGCTATCACACTATACATTACTGTTATCTTTGTGTTTGAAATTTCCTCTTGACACAGGATCCCAGGGACGGATGCTTCCTTGACTCATCATTTGTTTCTCAAATAATTTGAAACTTGACAGTTACACTCACATGTAGGGTGTTAGTCATCATTTCCCTTTGCAAGAACATAGGTATGCAAAGTATAATGAACGTATAGATTTATTTATAAATTATTAAAAAAAATTGAACTCATAAAAGATTCCCTAAAAAATAGCATTGCTATTGATGAGCAGATCTCTCCCCAGAAGCTTGAATAACATCAACTGCTCATAGTTACAGCCTGAATGGTAGATTCTGTACCTATGCCTCTAAGTTGGTCACTCTGTAGCTGTGTCTTCCCATATGTGGCTCTTCAAGACACTGGTTCTTTTCTCCATTGTTTCTATAGTTCTTTGCATCAAACTTCTTTGCTCACATCGTTCCAGTATTCTTCTGATTTTCACCTTCATTCCATTGTTCCCTTAGCTCCTGTACTGTTATAGTCCCCTCCCAGGACTCAGAACTCCATTATTTTCTCTGTCATATTGACCAATAAAGGACCTCATATTGTGTGTCTTCCTCTCCATAGCTCAGCAAACCTCTTACCTCTCTGAGAATCCTCTTCTCTAACAACTGTCATTGGGATCATTGGGGAAAACCAGTCAATCCTGGATATCTCCCTATAATATCTGGGTCAGAGGAGAGGTAGGGACAAGTAAGTCAATCCCACGTGCCTTCCAGACAAGACCTTTCACTGGCTCCTTGCTATATTGATGTACCTGTTCTCTCCCCTCCCCTATAGTAGAATTCAAGCTTCTTGAGAACAGGAACTGTTTGGTTTTTGGTTTTGTATTTCCAGTGCCTAGCCAAGTGCTGAGTGTGTACTGGCACATTATAAATCATGGTTGAAATGAATAAAATAGAATAGAAACAAATGGCTTTGGTGATAAAATTCTAGCCAAATCAGTTACATGCTGAGTATTTGGTTGGCATCCCTACTGGGCCCAAAGCAATTATTCTTCAACTATCCCTGAATATGCTAGCAGCTACCATGTTAACTCGCACTGGGCTCTAAGAGATGTGAGATTCTATACTACTCTGAGGTATGAACTTTCAAAGCCTTTCATTTCTTTCCCCTCTGCTTCAGCTTTGGAAAGTCCTGAAAGAAAGGCCTTGGACTCTCCTGTGACCATTTCTTCCTAACTGACCTCCAGCTGTCATACAAGGGAGACCTTCTAATTAGTTATCTTGAAGAAGATTTGTTGATGAATCCGCAATCATCATGTTTAGATAACCCTCCAAATTCTGGTGAATTTTGCTTAGTGTTATATCTATTTACAAGGAAGTTTCCAAGTCTCCGTGTTATCAGGACTGTAGGTGCCTGGCCAGTTTTGTCAGGAATTAGGTGATTGTTTCTGTCAAAGTTCTGGTGGGGTCCATGAGATTTTTGATGAAGCAGAAACTGTCCTGTGACTATAGCCTTCTCCCCTGACCTTTATTGTCATTCTTTGAATAACTTTGAGGAAAATATATTTTTTTAGTTTCTGTACTGATTAGAAAAGTATTTCAGAAAATGCCTTGCTCAAAGTCATTTAAAACCCAAGTGCCAGAGACTTATGACACTAGGTCTTAGGGGTCAGAAGAGTTCAAACCTAAGCCCTTTATTAGCTGAGTGACTACAAGTCACTGCTCCTATTTATAACTCAGTTTCCTCATCTGTGAAATGGAGAGAATAGTACTTGTACTACCCACCTCAAAACATTATTGTGAGGATAACCTTTTGTAAACTTTCAAGTCCTATGGAAATGGGAGCTATTCCTTTCATTATTATTATCACATTACCTCTCTCTCCATGTTTGGCAGTTGCTTAGCCACCCTGTAGACTTCTACATGTGATAACCTCTTAGGGGCTCTGGCTATGACATTGAGTGAGAAAAAAAGGTGTTGGGATATATGTCTTCAGATGACTTGAGGAGGAGGGGGAATGTCTGTTATGGAATACATTAAAAAGCCCTCCACCAATATCTATAACCAGAGATCCCATTGTAGGCATATATCCCAAGAAAATAAACTCTACAATAGTCATGGTAGTACTTTTAGGGGTAGCAAAGAATTGGAAGAGAGGCAGCATTGGTATTGTGGATAGAGAGCTAGCCTCAGATAGGTAGACCTGAGTAACAGTATTCAAGTAACAGGTCTACCTCTGCCACATACTGTTTCTATGACCCCAGGCAAGTCACTTATCTGCTTAGTGACCCAGGTTGCTAAGACCATAAGATGCAGAGCAGTTGCTGGACTGCATGGGTGTAGAGAAGTTAATCACTGGGAGTTCCCTATACCAATAAAATCACAGACCCGGTTAAAAAAAAAGAAAGAAGAGTAAGGATCTTACAATAAAGTAGATGGCCACTGATTGGAAAAGCACAGAATGTAATGCAATATTGCCACACTGTAAGAAACAGAACATTCAGAGAAGCCCAGAAGACATGAACTGATACAGAGTGAAGTAAGTATTACAAAGAGAGCAACATATCCAAGGATTATATCAATGGAAGTGGAAAGAACAAGAAGACCAAACTGAACATTGTTTAAGTAGAACGATTGAAACCGATCCCAGGAAAGAACTGAAAAAAATGAACCTTCCTCTCTTCTTGGCCAGGAGTGGGGCTGGGGGGGGGGGGGTCTATGGGATTATAAATACCCTGTACTATCAGATTATGGTTAATATCAAGGTTGGTTTTGCTGAACTGCCTTTTTTTCTCTTTGTCTGTTATTCCTTCTTACCATAGATGGCTTGCTGGGTAGGGGAGGGATACATTAAGTAATAAAAGAATAAAATAGAAATATATCAATAAAATTTTAAAAATGAATTACCAAGCATTAAAGAAAAAAAACAGACAGATTCACAAACATAACCCCTCCTAAACTGTCAAGACTTGCTATTCCCTAAATCTCAACAGGGAAAGGTCACATATTTATATGAAATACGTATTGCCTAACTGAATACTATGGCTGACCATCACTTTTTTTTTCTTTTTGGAGGGAGGAAGGCAGGGCAATTGGGGTTAAGTGACTTGTCCAAAGTCACATGGCTAGTAAGTGTTAAGTGTCTCAGGTTCTCCTGACCCCAGGGCCTGTGCTCTATTTATTGCTCCACCTAGCCATCCTCTACCATCCTTTTTGACCAAAGATGAGCCTTGGTTGGAGTTTGTCTCCAGTCACCCTATAGGAAAGCCATGAAGGTGATCCTGCACCTTCAAAGGCTATGCCAGTGTTGGCAGAAAGAGCACCCACACAAATGAAAACATGGACCCTTTAAGTATTATTGTCTGAGTGTATTACCCTGAGGATCACGAGTTCAAGTATTCAGACTTAATTATATGTCATTGTATTGAATATAAAGTCTGGCCTTAAAATATTTTTAAAAGCTTTTATAACATATTACCCTTACAATCTTTTCATCTTGGAATGTTTCAGATCATAATTACATTTTGTGAATGATGGATCTTATCCCATTGGACCTCTCATTCCAGGGTCTATTTTATTCACCGATTTTTGTTTGTCACCACTTTGTCAATGATAGAAACAATGAAGTAAGAATATTATGTGAAACCTCCAATAGAAACTTTTCCTGACTAAATGCTATGGCTCATTAAGAGGTTCTAAAATTAGCCCCTTCTAGGTTTCTAGAGTGTTCATTGGTTGAGGCTGCAAACCTAAGTGAAAGGTAGAATGATAGTATTCTCAACAGAAATGAGAGAAGTTTGGAGGACGAGTGAGTTTGGTCAGTTAGAAACAAAACATTGATCAGGTAATTACCATGTTCCAGGCATGTGGATAAGCACTAAGGATACAAATACAGGCAAAAACCTGGTTTCTGTCCTCAAGGAATTCACATTCGAATGGAGGAGACAATACGCAAAAAATTGTACATACAAGATATATTTAGTGGAAATAGAATTAATCTTAGAGGAAAGACACTATGGAAGTTGGGGCTGGGGTAGGAGGGACAGGGAAAATTCTCCTAAAGAAGGTGCGTTTTAAGCAGTCTTGAGGGTAGCCATGGAATTCACAATGTAGGGGGTAGGTTGGAGAGCTAGCCTTCTAGATGCAAGGGGCAACAAGTGAAAAGGCAAAATTTACAGCTTGATCGAGAGGTTGGGGGAAGGCTGTGAAGACATCCTATTGTAAATACTGTTCAATCACGGAGCTGAAAGGGAGGCACTAGATTTTACTGAGCAGAGGAATAACCAGTCATACTTGTGCTTTAGAAAGGTTGCTTTGACAGCCATGCAGAAGATTATTTTGAGAGGGTAGAAACTTAAGAAGGGAGATCAAGTGAGAAGCAATTTCAATAGGGCAAATGAAGAAGCCCTCAATCTGGTGTTGTCTGTGTGAAGAGAGGGAAAGTCACACATCTGAAAGGTGTTATGGAAGGAGAATTGACAAGATGCTCAGGAGGCAGTTGGAGAAGTAGCCCTGTAGTTCAGAAGAGATAATAAGGCCAGATGAAGAGAACTGGAAGGAACATAGAGAGAGGTGATAATTGGACTCGTAGGAATTGATGAGATTGCTAAGAAATGGTAGAGAAAGACCAGAGTTGGGGGCTGAGGATTAAGCCTTGGGGGATATGGATGGTGCTTCAGAAAAAAAAAAAGTATTTGTCTGAGAAGGAGGGTTCTGATAGGCAAGGAGATAACCAGGAGAGAGCCACTTCACAAAAGCCAAGAAAGCAGAGTGTCCAGGACAAGGAGCTGAGGAGCAGACTAGTGTGTCAAAAGATAAAGATATCAATAATAATACCTAACATTTATAAAACGCTTACTATGTGCCAGGCATTGGGCTAAGCCTTTTACAATTTTATCTCATTTGATCCTCACAACAACCCTGGGAGGTAGGTGCTATTATTATCTTCGTTTTACAGTTGAGGAAACTGAGGCAGAGATTAAGTGACTTGCCCAGGGTCACAGGCTAGTAAGTATCCGAGGCTGAATTTGAGCTCAGGTCTTCCTGACAGTGCTCTATGCTCTATGGTGCTACCTAGCAACCATTTGTATCATGCCCCAACCACCCCAAGCATGGGGTGATCATTGTCATAGAAGATGATGGTTGTCTGAATAGCAATGGGCATATTAGGAAGAGAGGAAGGTTTGGAGGAGAAAGATAATGAGTTAGGCCTCAATAGCCAGCTTGGTCACAGTCCTTCAGGAGCTAAAGGCTGCTTGGGGCTACAACCTGGAAGCACCAGCTCTGCAAAATGCTGGACTAGAAAACTGAAGAACAGAGGGAGTGGGAGAGGTCACCAGGCAAAGACACTGTGCTGGGTAGTACTCCCCTGAGGGAAAGAGCATAGCATCCAGGTGGGACCAAATCTGACCATCCAAAAGTCAGTTGGAGCAGAGACCCGGGCTGGTGAACCACGAATTGCCCAGTATGCCTTGAGATCCTGCCCCCAAGGAAAACACTCAGAGGGGAGGGAGTCAGGAAGTCAGTGATAAAGAGAATTAGTGGGGAAAAGAAGGTTATTAAATAGAATCAGGTCCTTCAAGAAGCCTGTTCTGCTCAGAAGAGCTATTGTGGTACTATTTCCTTTTCAGGGCACCTGTGGTGAGGAGCTGGTGCCCACAATGCTCCTTTATGTTGTTTCTTGCCTAAGGAGGTATGTGGATCGGGAGACTCTCCCAGCATCCGTCACAGGGACATGAACAATAGAGGGCTTGAAGGCTTGTGCTTTGTCCTAGACCTTCCTCCAGTTCTAAACCCCAAACAGAGTTGCTTTTAAGATACAGTGATATGAATTTTATGAATGGCTTCCCTTAATCAAAGTCACTTGCACTTGTGCCAATGGGAAGTGTCATTCACACAAACCCTTCAGCTCCACTGGATGTACAAACATGGATAGCTCCTTGTAAATGAGGCTTCCCCACCTTTGTTATCTGCCTGAGATTAATGGACTGATTGTCTGCAATTGGTGGCCATGGCCCCAGGTACACCTGAACACTTAACTAGAGACACATGACTAGGGCTTTGACTTCAGACTGCTTTATGTTAATACAGTACTTTAAGTTGTCCAAACCAATGCACTATGTGATAGAGGTAATGACCTTGTACATATCTGCGTGGCTCACAATTATTTGCTTGGATCATTTGTTGTTGTTTAGTTGTTTTCAGCTGGGACCGACTCTTCATGACCCATTTAGAATTTTTCTTGGCAAAGATCCTGGAGTGGTTTGCCATTTCCTTCTCCAGATTATTTTATAGATGAGGAAACTAAGGTAAACAGGGTTAAGTGACTTGCCTGAGGTCGCACAGTTTCTGAGGCCAGATTTGAACTTAGGTCTGAGCTGGAGAAAGAAATGGCAAACCACTTGCGAAAAACTCCAAATGAAAAGTCAGGTATGGCTGAAATGACTGAACAACTATACGTGTATCATCATTTGTTCTTGTCAACAACCTCATGGGGTAGATGTGTTTATTATTATCCCCATGAAGAAACTGATACCAGGAGAGGTTAAGTGAATTACCCAGGCTCACACAACTAGTGAGGGATTTGTGCTCAGGTCTTCCTGACTACAAGTCCAGCATTCTCTCTATTTTGATATCCGCTTGCCTACTGGGCATTCTCAACTCAGTACCAGCAAGCTTCATCCACTCTTTTGGTGTCCTCGGCTCCCTCTGACACTGATAGAGCTGATGCCAACTGCAACAAATCCACATGGCAGATTTTGAAGGTGCAAGACAGGGACTAAATTTACCAGACATAATGGTGACCAGGCGTGCCTGTCCCCCTGCTGCTGTTGATGTGTGATTCTGGACAGCCACAGGGCACTGTGGGAGTGTTAGCTTCTGGGGGCATTTGGTCTAGTGCTGAAAATGCAGAGACAGAAAGGGAGTGGACAGACCCAGTCAGGAAATCTATCATCAAGCCTTTATTAAACACTTCCTTTGTGCTTGCTAGGCGTGGTGCTAGTGACACAAAACCAAAAATGAATCCTTTAAGACGCTTTTGGTCTATCTGGGGAGAGAGCATACACATAAATAAGTATATAAAAAAAATTGTGAGATCAGTTTTTGTAGGGGAAGTTACTGGAAGTTGGGGGAAGATCAGAGAACACTGCATTTGAACAGAGTTTTGAAAGAAACAAGAGTTCCTAAGAGGAACTGAGGAGGTGGAAATGCATTCCAAGCATGGTAGACAGTCAGTGGAAAAGCTTCGAGACTGGAGATGACATTTTGTGTGAAAAAGAAAAATTCAGACTGAAAAGTTCCTCATGTAGTCTGAGCCCTTGTGATTCAGTGACTATAAGAGGGAATCAGCCTGGTAAGGAGGGCTCAGGTCAAATCTGCCTGGTGGCAGCTGAGCCATGTCTGCTGGTAGGTGTTAAAATGGTTCAGCTCAATGAAACAGGATTGAATTGTAAAAGCAGGAAAATGATAGTGTTCACTCCTTCTACAAGGGGTGTGGCAGTATGGCACCCTGCCCATTTTACTGACATCTTATAGAAAAATAGCTTTCTAACTAACAGACACTCACTGTTCATGCTCCAAAGGTGTATGGATTTCCTCTATTTGAGAGTGTGTTGTTCAAGCTGTATATCAGGTGGGATGAATACATATATCTACAGGAGGTTTTGACTTTACTTACATTCCTTAACACCTGTTGACTAATTAGCCAGGATGTATACACACACACACACAATCAGCCTGAGTTATCTTGACAAGAAATACTTTCTCCCCTCTTGTTTATTACCCACTCTTGAATAGCCTTTAGTCCCAGACAGCTAAAACTAGCCACAGGACTGGAGCAAACTCCTGATTTCTCCCGATTTCCTTTGGCCAGTGGGAATAAACTTTGTAGCACTTTTCATAAATGGTAGTCAGACTAAATGTGTTATATCACCCTTGGCTCATTTTAACCCTTTTCTGTGAACTCATACAATCAGCACAATTGGTAGAGATCATTAATGTGGGGCTAGATGCGATTCTTTAATACCCTATGAACACAACTCCCTGTTTTGATAGAGGTAGCCTTATGACATTGCTATAATCTCTGTGATTAATAATTTTTCATTCCATGGTTTGTCTTCAAATTAGACCAAAAGGTAGAAACAGAAATAATCTAATAGGGCCACATTATCTAACCAGAATTCTACACAGATAAGAGAGATACATTTCCTGATTTCTACTTTTCCCTACTGAGTTAACAATTTGGAATGGTGTAGCCAGAGGAATGCTGGAATTGAAGCCTGAGAACTTGGGTTTGAATTCTGCCACTGATAGCACTGATAGTAACCTCTGTGGTCCTCACTTTCTTTATCTATAAAATGAGAAGTTTGGACTGATGACCTCTGAGATCCCTTCTAGCTGAATTTTCCTTACCTGATACAATTATTGATTAAAAACATATAATATGTGGCATGTGATTAGGTATGAATGAGAGTCTGACACTGGTTGGGTCAGTCTGAGCGAGCTATTCATCTAGACCTTAATTCAGAAAAAAAAAAGTGTTGGACTAGTCAGCCTACAATGTTTCTTCCATTTCTAAAGTTCTGTGATCCTAAATACTTGAAGGTGTCTTCATGGATCCACATGAAAACCCCTTCCTTCTAGTGACTTGTCCAGGTAGAACTACTTGGACATTCTCTTCATTTTCTTTGTGGTCACTGAAGTATTAAGAAGGCATTTTAGCCTCGGGTTCAGCAAAAGTATGAAGGAAGAGATGGAAGATCATCTCCATAGCTAGAATATAGCTTGTATGAGGGGGTGTATTCTGAAAATAGCCTAGGAAATAGATGAAATTAGATGGTAAAGGGTTTTAATAGCATTTATTTTTGTACTTTTAAAAATTTTTTTTACTTTTTGGAGGGGGAAGGTAGGGCAATTGGGGTTAAGTGACTTGCCCAAGGTCACATGGCTAGTTTTGTGGTAAGTCCCTGAGGCTGAATTTGAACTCAGGTCCTCCTGACTCCAGGGCCAGTGCTCTCCATTCACTGCACCACCTAGCCACCCCGGTAAAGGGTTTTAAATACCAAAGAAAACAATTCCTATTTTTACCTTATTTTAGAAACAATTGGGATCCATTGATTCTTTTTTGAGCAAGGAAATGACATGTTTAGACCTGTTCCTTAGGAATATCAATTTGGCAACATGATTGAGCATGACCTGGAGAGAGTATACACTTGAGGTAGGGAGAACTTTTGGTGGCTAGGACAGTAGAGTAAGCAGGACCTGGGGAAGGCCAGAACTAGTGTGACAGTGTGAGTGAAGAAAAGATGGAGGAGGAGGATGCTGTGAAGGTAGAAGCAATAAGAATTGGTAACCAGTTGTATGTGGTAGGTGAGGACCATGAAGAGTTGGGGACCACTCCAAAGTTGTGAATTTGGGTAAATGGAAGGATAGTGATACTCTTGAGGGAGGTAGGAAATTAGGGAAAAGGGTGCTTCAAAGCTTGTTTCTGGACAAACATACAATATAAAGGAAGAATTTCAAACAAAGATGAATGGTGATGGCTTAAAGCAGTGGTTCTCAACCTTCCTAATTCCGCGACCCTTTAATACTTGTATGTGGGTATATCTGCATGGGGTGGACCTGCCTGGAGACAGGTAGAGGAGGGGTGTCTCAGTTCCTAAGGCCACTGGAAATATGTGTTTTCCGAGAGTCTTAGGCAACCCCTGTGAAAGGGTTGTTCAACCCCCAAAGGGGTCGTGACCCACAGGTTGAGAACTGCTGGCTTAAAGTGACTTACCTTAGAAAAGTCGTACTATCTGTGTGTTTATTACTTTACCTTTCTCCTATTCATTTGCAGGAAAACTAAAAAAAAAAAAATTATCTTGGTGCAGAGAAAAGTGGGAGGCTTCAGATCCAGAAACCTGTTGGCAGTTCACTGAGAGGGAAGTCCCTAAGATATTCATTTCTGAAGGGATGAGTTCTGGTAGTTGGATATGAAGTAAGAATTTTGAAGACTTTCCCAAATAGAATTTTTTGACTGAAATTTAAAGGATCAGATTTACACCTCCCAAATGCAAAAGCTCAGACCCCTTGGCTTGAAATTCACCATATATGAGGAAGCACAAACAAGTGCATGTAGTACCTGGCACACTTCCCTCTTGCATATAGGGCACCTAGAAAGGCTATCTCAACTTCAAAATTTGCCACAGGTCTTCATTCACTCAAAATGGATGGAGGATTGGCAGAGAAACTCTGCTTTGGGTAAGTAGGAAGTTTGAATTAGAAATAAACAACACCCACAGGCACTACTTAGCTAACTGGTTGCTCTGTGTTCCAAAAGAGTTGGAATACTGGAGACAAAGCTTTTGTTTTATAGAGGAAAAGACTGTCATAGCCAAAGCACTGAGAACAGAAAGATTCTCCTTTGGGGAAGAAAATAGCCAAAGGTTTCATACTGAGCATGTGAGAGCTCTGTTTCTCTAAAAGATCCATAGTTTATGCCTATGAACTCTAAGTTGAAAGAATGATGACAGAGATCTCTCTGCTTCCTCTTATGGAGAAGATAGGGCACCTCAGCTGAAAAATCTAATTGAAGCCAGAAAAGTGGAAGCACAAAGACTTTTCACAACCTTGTGACACCTAGTTGCAACAGTGTGAGTTTGAGTTGTTTGTCCTTCATTCTTGAAGAGGATCAATGACATCATGAGAGTGAATTGGGTTTAAGTGAGGCAGAGCTGTGTAAAGTCGTCAGTCTTACTCTTTCCTCCAGAGTCATCAGAGTCCAAAGTCAAGATGAGTGGTGATTGAAACCTAGCTTCTACAAGAAGCAATGACAAGACCAAGGGAACCTTGACAAGCAGTACCATGAGAGACCAGTGGGAAGCAGTGATTAGCAGAGGCTGTACATCTGGCAGGGACTGAAGGCCCTATCAGACCAAGGGGAAGCAGGACCAGTCAGAGTCCTGAAGTCACAAAAACAAAAGAGATTGGTGGCCCTATACCATGGGAGGTATGATTTGTACCTTTATGTTTTACCCTGGCCACATATGCACTCTTCCATGTGTGTGCTGTGGCCATATATATGTGCCCCTCCATATGATGTACTCCATGACTTAGACACATGTGTTTTCTCTGTGTCTGTACTCCTTCACCCTCACTTTCCTTAGGTGTGCCCACTCTTTCCACTGATGTTTTATGTCGTGGGACATTGTGCTCTAGATTTTTTTGGGGGGAGGATATTCTATAGCTAATTTTCCCCCTATGCTACTTCATTAAATGATTTTGTTTTGAACTGATTGTGTCTATTTTCTGACTGGCAGAAGTAAATACATTGATAGGGATTGTAAGCTGTGATTTTGAATGAATCAAAAACCTGCAGCAAACTTTGAACTGGTAGTATCCATTGTGGGGGCCCTAAATGCAAAAGGAAAGTGCCTGAAGTACTCTTATCCACTTATCTGTGCTTCCCCAGATCCCAAGGGCCAAACCTTTTGTATTGGGAAGTCTAAATCTGATACTTTAAATTTAGATGAGAACTTCTACAACGAACCAGACAATTTTTCAAAAAGTTTTCAACTATTGATCTTTTTATTAGTTAGCTAAGGTTGGGACATTGGCCTTTGAATCTTTTATTCAGAAGGCAATCTGGCCCTCATGCCCCACTTTGCAGATGAGGAAACAGCTAACTGGTGGTCAAGTTGAGATCTTCAAAACCAGTCTTCTTTCTACTACAAGGTGGTGATTCCACAGAGCTAAGAATTCCTATTTTGTCCTTGTAACATACACATACACATATAC
This sequence comes from Pseudochirops corinnae, assembly GCA_028646515.1. NCBI lineage: Eukaryota > Metazoa > Chordata > Mammalia > Diprotodontia > Pseudocheiridae > Pseudochirops > Pseudochirops corinnae. The sequence continues at coordinate 56,709,944 of CM053586.1, forward strand.
ATATACATGTTCTCTCTCTCCCTGTCTCTCTCTCTCTCTCTCTCTCTCTCTCTCTCTCTCTCTCTCTTTCTCCATATATAGTAATCTCGATTGAGCTACAGAGGGAGAGGCCTTATTAAAGAGGCAATAATTAATTTGATTAACATTTTATATATTGAGGTTTATTTCTTCACTCTGACGTCAATTAGTGCTAAGTGCCCACTTGTGAAAGTAATTAAACTCAGACTTGATGGAAGATATTTAGTTCTTTAGAACTGATGTAATCAGGAAGAGGTCAAGACTCCCATTCGTACTTCCTTAGTTGTCAGTTCTGCTGTGCTCCAAGAACTATACAACTTACTATTCTCTTCTGCTTTGGATTTCTGGACCCAACACAAGGTAGAGCAAAATCAGAAAAGTAGTAACTGTTAATAAAGTTAATATATTAAAAATAATTATTTATTCAACATATGATTTAACACCATCTTAGGTACTTTAAAATTTCTTAAATTTATTTTATATTTAATTTATGGGATAAAACAAACATGAAGTTAATGCCCTGAAATATATCGGTATCTGAAGAGGAGGCTTCTGGGAAATCTGGAGAACTGAATTACTGACCCAGCTGCTCCATACATATGATGGGCTGCACAAGAGCAGTTTTTCTTTAGGTGCATTTCTATGTTCTGCTGATGAATGAATTCTGTTGAGAAAATATTTTGGTTATTATAGATAGCAAATATTTTAATTTTAACAAGTTTTACTTTTTTTGTATCTGAAAAATGAATGTATACCCTTTTCCTCTGACAATACAAATTCCATCCATTCTTTAAAAACTAATCTAAATTCTCCATCATGAATTTTTCTTTGACTCTTCTAGCCTATATTAATTTCTCTTTTCTCATAATTCTTATAGCTCTTAGAGTCTGTATTACACAATACAATACTTGACTATTGATTTCCTATGTAGATGCTTTATCTCCCTAATGAGTTGGTGAATATCTTGAGGAGAAGGGTCACATCTGGATGTGTCCCCTATAACTGAGAGCTGCTCAGTAAATACTTGGTATTAGAAATTAGAATTACTTGGAATTAGAGTCATAGCTAAGGCAGAGTGAGTGGGGTTTTGCTAACAGCACTCAACTATTTTGTCAGATAAAAAACAGCTAAACATAGCACCTAATTTATTAAAATAGTAAGTTATCAGATAGCATGCTTCCTCCTCATCCTAGTATGGAATTTGAGATGAGCTCCTCCCTGCCCTAGTCCCTTGCCTGCTCCCTTCCTTGGCAGGGGCCTATGTAACAAACAGCTTCTCTATTTCTCTGTTTCTGTCCATTGGTTCAATGTCTTGGGTCTTTCCCTATGGAACCTTGGGTTCTTAGTTATGATCCAGTAGACATCCCCATGCCTCAACTACCCCGCTCAACTCAATTTTTTAAAAACTTGTTTTGAGGGTCCCTCGTCTGATGTTTCTTCAAGAACCATCTTACCACGTTTATATCAAAATTTCTAGTAATAGCTCTGTTTTGGAGTGTATCTCCTCCACTCACCAAATTGTCTTTTTTGACAAAGAGAGCTTATGGAATGGCCCTGGAAGCCTTAGACATTAGGAATCTCAGGTATGATTTTTGTATTGCAAAGGGCTGAAAAACTATTCATTTTACAAATCACATGTTTATAGTACTTCCGGAACCCCTGCTCCAGGATGGAGAGAATCTGGTTTTAGCAAATCAGATATTCCCATTTTCTGTGCTTAGACCAAACCTGTTTCTGAATAAAGGTAGTAAAGAGGCACCAGCAGTGGTGGAAGGGTCTCAGGGGACTGAGGATTGTGCATTTTGCTTCCTCACTCCCTTCTTTCCCAACAGCCCTCACATTTCCCAGTAGGCCACGAGCACAGGGACTTCTCTGCCAGTGGGTGTGCTAGGAATAGAAAGCTGACAGATGATGGGCACTGTGCTAGAGCAGCAGAACTGAGAGAATGGAAAAACTGATCCCACAGGAGGTTGGTTGGTCCACCCTGCCAATTCAGCTGGAGCTGGAGGAAGCGCTTTCAAAACAAAATGTGTCCAGGCTGGCAGAACAGAGCAGGGAGGATTGCCAAGGCTTGCAAACTCACTATCTGAGACATGGTTAAATCATAGCTTTTCAAATATTATTGCACCTCTAGACTACCTTTTGTGCCCTTGCCAACCCTCAGTATGATCTAGACTAAGGCTGTTTAGGCAAAGGTCAGAGGGAACAGTCCTGTGACCCAGCCATGCCAGGATCTTACACTACATAAGACAGTCTGAAGTGAATACCCTAAGTGGTTTTTAATCTTAGTAGGGGGCTTTGTAGGTACAGTAGGATTAAACGAGATGAGTAATTTCATTAGGCAGCAGCTAAGTGGTAGAGTGGGCCAGAGTCAGGAAGATCTGAGTCCAATTCAGCCTCAGCCACTTACTAGCTGTGTGACCCTGGACAAGTCATTTAACCTCTATTTGCCTTATTTCCTCATCTGTAAAATGGGAACATGCTGGAGAAGGAAATGTCAAACCACCCCAGGATCTTTACCAAGAAAACCTTATGTACAAGTCCATGGGGTGGTGAAGAGTTGGACATAACTGAATGACTGAATAAGTGATTTCATTGGTATATGGAACTCCTTTCTGGTCAATAAACTCCCTCTACCAGTGCAGATAAATACCTGTTGTGCAGTTTAAAGCCTCAAGCCTCAGAGAGTTGCCTGGGAACATGGAGAGGTTAAGTGACTTGCCTAGAGTCACATAGACACTGTTAGCCAATCATGAAACATTTATTAAGTATCTACATTATGCCAGGCATTGTGCTAAGCCCTGGGAGTACAAATAGGAAAAAAAAAAGTCCCTGCCCTCAAGAAGCTTATAATCGAATGGGAGAAGATAGCTCACAAGACAGGGAGTAGAGGAAAAGAAGTAGAAGGTCCAGGGTGGGGGGGGGGCATGATGGAGGAGTCTAAAGGAATACAGCAGGTGGGAAATGAGGATTGGCTACCCTAGGTATCCTCCTTAACTGGAGGTTCTGGAAGGAGCTCTCAATTCTCCAGTCAGAGGGAAGGACCCCAGGGGCAGAGGTATCCTGAGATGAGATCCAGGGCTGAAATGACATACTAGGATGAAAAGATTCCTGGGGTATAATGGAGAAATCCAGAGAAATGTAGCCAGGTAGGAAATGAGCACAATGCCTTTGAACCATCTATCTGTCTCTGAAGTCATGTTTCTATCTACTATACCACATTGCCTTCAGGAAATTAAAGATTTTTAATTTTATAGGTGAGAAGTATTCTGAGGACTGAAATAATTTTAATGAGTTAGCTTCCTCTCAAGTATGATGTTCCCTATAGGAATCAATTAATTGATCAATAAGCATTTATTCATTTATTTATTTTGATTTTTTGGAGTGGGGAAGGCAGGGCAATTGGGGTTAAGTGACTTACCCAAGATCACACAGGTAGTAAGTGTTAAATGTCTAAGGCTGGATTTGAACTCAGGTTCTCCTGATTCCAGGGTGGGTGTTCTATTCACTACACCACCTAGCCGCCCCACAATAAGCATTTATTAAGTGTCTACTATATGTCAAGCACAATGATGGTTTCTGGAGCTACAAATACAAAAGAAGGTAATCTCTTCCCTCAAGCAACTTACGTTCTACCAGGGAAATTGCAGGAAAGAAGCAAGATTTAATTTTCTCATTTTTAAAATGGATGGGCTGATATAGGTCCTTTCTAACAAACATCCTGTGACTTAGCATGGAGGAAGGGGCAAGGGGGGAGGAGCTGAATATTCATTTGAAGATATATATTTAAATTTGTGATCTAGAAGAAGGATTAAACTTGTTCTTATCAGCCTCAGATGGTAGCAATGGGTGGAAATTATTAGCAATATGGTCTCCAAGGGAAAACAAACAAACAAAAGACTTCCTAGTCTTTTGAAGACCTTCAGGTCTTCAAGTAAAAATTGGATGAGCACTACTTATTCCTACCCAGGTACAGATAAGATCAGATGCCATTTGAGTTCCATCTCCGAGATTTTGTGCTTCTCTTGTGATTCTAAGAACCCTGTTGAGTTGAATTTCTTCAGTTTCATAGGTGACTCACCCATCTCCAAAGGACTACTCACTGCCATGAAGCCCCAATACAAGTTATCTCAGTTGGGAAAAAGTAAACCTGTTTCACCAGTTGACTTCATCTCTTTTTCCAGCAACCTGGAAAAACAAACAAACCCCTAGTAATATAAGGCTTGTTACCCTGGAGGTGTTGGTAGGGTGGGGTGAGAAGACTGATATTGTTGGAGGAAATCAGTTGTGACCTGCTTGGAGGAGATGAAATAAATTGAGACTTAAACTTCACACATAGATCTTTGAAACAGCAAGTTCAAAAGAAAGGGAATTCATTGATGTAGATCAGGGCTGATTAGAGTTCATTTGAAGGAGGAAAAGGAGCTCTAGAAATTTGTAAGCATTGACCTGATGCTGGCTGAATTATGTAAAGTTTGGTTAGATCTCATTCTGCTTTTCATCCTAGGAAAACTGAAAAAAGAAAAAAGGTAGAGAGAGGTTAAGGAGGACTGAGGAACTTTAAATTTTATGCAGGAAAGAGAGAAAGGGAATATATAACAAAAAATGAATTAACTCTTTAAAAAGATAAGGAAAAACAAATGACTCTAAGTGACAATAGGAAAGGTCATTTGAGAAGGTATGCTTCCTTCCTCCCTCACTTCCCTCCTTCCCTCCTTCCTTCCTTCCTTCCCTCCTTCCTTCTCTCCTCTTTCCTTTCTCCCTTCCTTCCTTCCCTCCATCTTTCTTTCTTTCCTTCCTTCCTTCTTTCCTTCTCTCCTTCCTTCCCTCCTCTTTCCTTTCTCCCTTCCCTCCTTCCTTCCTTCCTTCCTTCCTTCCTTCCTTCCTTCTTTCCTTCCCGCCTTCCTTCCTTCCTTTACTTCCTTCCTTCCTTCACTTCCTTCTTTCACTTCCTTCCTTTACTTCTTTCCTTCCTTCACTTCCTTCATTTCCTTCCTTCCTTCCTTCCTTCCTTCCTTCCTTCCTTCCTTCCTTCTTTCCTTCCTTCCTTCCTTCTTCCTCTTCCTTCCTTCTCTCCTTCCTTCCTTCCTTCCTTTTCTCCTTCCTTCCATCCTTCCTTCCTCCCTCCTTCCCTCCCTTTTTTCCTTCTTCCTTCCAAAAGGAAGTGACAACTTTT
>CM053586.1:56715637-56741799 GCA_028646515.1 Pseudochirops corinnae
CTATCATCCTGTCTGTCTTTACTACTATTATTACTGCAATTATGATAACAATAATTATAAATTAAGATCAAGGATGATGTAATTTTTCATCTTTGTATCCCCAGCATGCAGACCAGTGTAGTTATGCACATAATAGATCCTTAATGAATACTTGCTGGATTGAATTGAGTCTGGAAATAGATATTTAATAGTAATTGGTTTGGTTAGCATTACTGATAAGGTTATAGAGATAACTTGGTTCCCTGAAAAACTGGTAATCCATTCTATAATTAGATTAGAGATCTAGATAATGATTATTCACCAAGAGATGAAGCAATCTTTATCAAGTGTGGTTTTGAGTTTCAGGTTAATATGGGATGTTGGATAAAATGAAATACTAGCATAAGCAGTTTTACCCAGAAGTCACAGAATCTCATAGAAGGTCAGAATGGAATGGAAAGGAAAGGAATCTTAGAGGTCATGAAGCCCAAGCTCTTTCTCTATGCACTGGGCTCATTCACTAAATCCCCAACAAGTGATTTTTTTTCCCAGTTTATTCTTAAACAGCAACATTGATGGGGAATCCATGAATTCCCAAGACAATTATTCTATTTTTGGATCACTTTAATTATATTTATATTGGGTTGAAGACCTGCTTCGCTATAACTTTTACCCATCGGTACTGGTTCTCCCTGGTGCCATTATTCTTCACCATTGAGAAGTGAAGGAATATACCCAATTCTTCAACATGATAACTCTCCAAATATTTTAAGACATTGGTCATCTGTCTCCTGAATTCTCTTTTATCTAAGCTAAACGTCTCTAGGTCCTTTGATGATGTCTGATAATAATTACAACAGCAGCATATGGTTTCGAGTCCACTCACCATCTTGTCTCCTTTTATTTATTGCTCTTTCTACAGTGAACACTCTACTCAGCACTGAACACACTACTCCAGGTGTGATTTGACCAGCCAAGAGGAACTATTCTTCCCTTGTTCTGGACACTAGTAGAGGCAGATAGTTGGTGGCACAGTGGATAGTATTTTGGACCCGAAGTCCGACAGAACTGAATTTAAATCCTGCCACGGATACTTGCTCAGACATTTTCACCACAGGCAAGTAATTTAATCTCTGCCTAAGTTTCTTCAACTATAAAACGAGAATAATAATAGCACCTACCTCATAGGGTTGTTTTGAGGATCAAAGGGGATAATATTTGTAAAAAGTGCTCAGCACAGTGCCTGGCACATGGTAAACAATATATAAATGAGTATTCCTTTCCCTTTCCTATTACTTGTGGGCAATTCACCTTAGCCCCCTCAGCCTTAGTTTCCTCATATGTAGAATGGGACTACCACCACTACTACTACTATTACTACTACTACTACTACTACTACTACTACTACTACTACTACTCTCCTCCTCCTCCTCCTCCTTCTCCTCCTATCACTTCATAGGGTTGTTGTAAAAATCAAATAAGAGAGCATACATAAAGGACTTTTGCAAAGCTTAATGTGATAAATAAATGTGAGCTATTATTATTGTTTGTAATAATACGAATGCAGCTTAATAGTGCAAGAATAGCATCGCATAGTGGATGGAGAGCTGGTTTCAGAATTAAGAACTCAACACGTCAAATCAAGTGTATCTAACTTGTGCCAGAAGCCCTGGATTCATCTCCTGCTTCTCACACATACTGGTGATACATGACCTTCGAAGCTCAAGTAACTTAAGCTCCCAGTGCCCCAGACAACTCTGAAAAGTTCTGAGTTGCAGAGCATATGTTGATCTGCATTGGTAGAGGGAGTTTTCTTACCAGGATCTCCTTATACTAGTGAATACACAGGTCTTATCCAGGAAAAAATATTGCCATTGCCTTTTTGGCAGAAATTTCCCAATATTTACAGATGAATGAGTTTGTGGTCAACTAAAGAATCCTGGATTTTCACAGAAACTGTTTTCCAACCAAAGCTACCTTATTCTATACTTGTATGGTTAACTTTTTGGGTCCAAGTGCAGGATGTTATATTATTCCTATTAAATATCATCTTTTTCTATTTTGATCTTCCAAATTCTACTCTACGGAGATCTTTTTTTGGTCTTCGTTTTTTCAGTGTATTAGTTAAGACTCATAGCTTCCGCAGAATTGATATGCCATATCTTTCTTCATTTGAGTCACTGAGACAGTTTTACTAGGATGTGGTTGCAGCACATGCTAAGCTTCTTGGAACTACAGGTGAGGGCTGGGTGAATCAGGTGAACCCCAAAGGTGGATGAACAGCTGTGAAAAGGGCTCAGCAAACCTTCACTCCTGAGGTGCTAGTCCTCCCTGAACATCCAGGGATGCCATGGGTAAAAATATTATAATTGTCTGCTCCTTTCTATGGGAAGTTGATACCATTATATCAAAATTAGGTGACTGAGGCTCAAGAAAAATAGTAAATTCAGTGAGAATGCAGGGTTTGCCAAAGGTAGGGGCTATACAGTTGATTTTTAATTGAGTAAATCTACAATTTCCCAAAGTTGGCAGTGATCCATAGGGAGAGTCAGAGTTAGAGTTGCAGAATACAAAGCTATCTTCTCCCTGGGAACTACATAGAACTTGGAACTTTCTTAGTATTTCTGACTTACAGGGGATGGATGAGCAAAATGACTGTGAGAAAGGGAAAACCCAAATTGGAATAGGCTTTGTTGAATAGGATCAGGATGCTGGCTAGCATTGCCACCTAGTGGTTCAACTTGAAATCCAGAAAAATTTTAAGTTGATGGCATTTCTCTTATAGTTTTGTAGTATTTAAAAGGGAAAATAAAGTTGCCTTTGAGTGACAATTAAAATTTTTTTAAATTAAATTTTTAAATAAAAATATATTTTCTTTCCTTCTCACCTTTCCCTAATTGCAAACAAAACAAAAAACTTGTAACAAGTGTGCATAGCCAAGCAAACAAATTCTCTAAATGTCCATATACAAAAAAATATGTGTAATTCTGTGGCTTGAATCCATCACTTCTCTGCCAGGAGGTGGGTAGCATGATACGTGATCAACTCATTATGATTTTGATTAGTCATTGCATTGATCAGAGTTGTCTTTCAAAGTTGTTTGTGAATGACTTATTCTTAGTGAACTCATGCTATTTTGTAGCGACTGAAACTTTTATTTTAAGTCCTCACATACCATCTGCTTAATAATCTGTTCTAAAATTTTTTCAAGGAGATAGACAGCTATTGTTTGTAGATCTTAAATTCTTTTCCCTTTTGAAAATTGGGATACATGACTGTCTCCAGTCCTGTGTGATCTTTTCCCATTCTCTATGTTTTCAGCTTATCCCTCCCCTCCCCTGAAAAAAAGACAATACCACCAGACAAATAAAAAACAACAGTCTCCCATTTCTTTTCTACATCTCTTCCTTTAATACATGTTTCTTTTTCTATTAATCTTTATTTACTGTAAAATGATCAATTTAGTTCCCCATTAATGGAAGAGAAATTGCTAGATCCACCATTGGTGTCAGTTCTTAAGTTAGCCAGGAATCTCTTAGCTGTGGCCAGAGGATCTTGCATTTTATGGATGGGGAAACTAGGGCCAACAGGTTAAGCGATTTGATCAGAATCACACAGCTAGTAATTGTCCAAGGCCGATTTGAAGTCAGGACTTTCTGACTCCAGACTAGTCACTCTATTCATTTAATATTTAATAGGAGCTACCTAACTCCTATTAAAGTCTTGTTGGGCAATTTGCACTAGGTTTTCATGAGCTATTTTACATTTTACTTTCACTGAGGACAGCCAGATCAAAGCCATGTGGGCTCTTTCTTTGGTTAATATTTCTCTTTGCAGGTAGTTCTTTGCTGCCAATCAAGTCTATCTGATTTGGTAGCTGATACCTCTGTGCTTGCACCCCCAAGGGAGGAGGGAAGACACCAGCTGCCCTTTTATCAAAGGAAAGAAGTCATAAGCAGGAGGTGGCCCCATCCACAACTCAGGATTACAAATGAGAGCATGAGCTCGTGGTTTGTGGCTGGTAAGGAAAGAGTATCCCAACAAATGACTCTCAAGAACTCAGAGAATCATCTTTAGCTCACAGGCTGAAGAACAGCCAACAATTTTCTCTTTTTTAGATCCCCAAGTTGCAGCTCAGCAGCCAAATTAAAGTCATCATGGCAAATAGTAGAAGATATCTCTGAATGCTTTGAGGTTGGAGGGAGGGGTAAGGGCTTCCTCCATCATGTAGACCTAAGGAGTACAATAGGTGTCAGCTCCCAGTAGGGGCTTGATAACTCAGTTGTGTCTTGTCCCTAAAATCCTGAAGGATAGAAACTGGGGCCAAAACTGTGTACCAGGAGTCTGGAACAGTTTGCAATGTACTATTTCCCTGACTTATTTTCTTTTTCTTTTTTTCTTTTTTTTAAGAGCAGTACCTAAGTGATTTTTTTAAAAAAAAAATTGATTTGTTTATTTACTTTTAGTTTACAAGATTCAGTTCCACAATCCCTTGAGCTTCAAATTTTCTCCACTCCCTCTCCCCCCTGCCCCACCATGGCAGCATGCAATCAAGTATAGGATCTGCAAATACTTTCACGTTGGGCATTAGTCTGGTTGTAAAGAAGAGTTGTAACCAATGGAGTGAACAATGGGAAAAAAGAAACAAAACCAAACATGGAAAAGAACGATAGAATGTAGATTGCTTCAGTCTCCATTTAAACTCTGTTCTTTCTAGATCTTTCTCTGAATGTAGATATCTCCTTCCATCCTGAGACTTGTAGAGTTGTCTTATAGCTGTGTGTTGCTGAGAAGAGTCCAGTTTATCAAGGCTGCTCATCATACATATGATGTGTCTGTGATTGTGTGCAAATTTTTCCTGGTTCTGCTCTTCTCACTTAGCTTTAGTTTGTATAAGCCTCTCCAGGTAAATATGAAGTCCATCTCCTCCCCATTTCTTATAGCACAACAGTATTCCATTACATTCGTATACCACAACTTGTTTAGCCATTCCCCAATTGATGGGCATCCCCCTAATTTCCAGTTTTTTGTCACCACAAAGAGAGCTGCAAGAAATATTTTTGCACGTATGGGTCTTCCTCCCACTTCTATGATCTCTTTGGGATACAACCCCTGAAGTGGTATTACTAGGTCAAAGAGTGTGCAATTATTTATAGCCCTTTTGGCGTAGTTCCAGATTGCTCTCCAGAATGTTCGTATCAGTTTACAACTCCACCAACAATGCATTAGTGTTCCAATTTCTCCACATCCTCTCCAGCATTTGTTGTTTTCCTGTTTTGTCATCTTAGCCAATCTGACTGGAGAGATGTGGTACCTCAAAGTTGTTTTGATTTGCATTTCTCGAATCAATAGTGATTTAGAGCATTTTTTCATATATAGGTATCTTTAATTTCTGCCTCTGAAAATTGCCTGTTCATATCCTTTGACCATTTATCAATTGGAGAATGACTTGTATTCTTATAGATTTTACTTATTTTCATGCATATTTTAGAAATGAGGCCTTTATCAGAGACATTGATTATAAAAATTCTTTCCCAGTTTCCCACTTCCCTCTTAATCTTGGTTACATTGGCTTTGCTTGTACAGAAACTTTTGAATTTAATGTAATCAAGATTATCCATTTTGCATTTTATAATGTTCTCTAACTCTTCTTTGGTCATAAAGTCTTCCTTACTCCATAAATTTGACAGGTAAACTATTCCTTGCTTCCCCAGATTACTTACAGTACCTGACCTATTTCCTAAGGGTCTTGTGCAACCTTTGTGTCTGGGCACTGTATTTCCCACCTCCTTTTTAGGGTTAACGTTTGGGGTCAAGGTTAATTGAAAGAAAAGACTTAAGATTCTTCTTTTTCCTCCTCTTTCCTAGTTTGCCAAGTGAGGCTTCAGGCTTAGACTCAGATTAGGTTTTAAGTTGATATAAGAGTTCAAGTTCCATTGAGCTAGATCTGTGGTTACATTGGAAAAATTGAGAAGAATATTTATAGATTTTATGCAGTTCATAATCTTTAGCTGGGTTTAGTTGACAGAGCTAATAGAATAATGTGTTCAGTGAAGCAGCAGGAAAATTTTTTTTTTCATTTTTAGAAGATTAAGTGGAACCAAAGCTCCCTTCTCCACTCCATAGAGGGCCAAAGCTCCTCCTTAGGGCCACAGATACATTTCATTTCCACCAAATTGTGAAATTTCTGCAAGATCAGAATTAGGCATTCACACTACTTATGCTGGATTTTATTTGAGCTCCTATATCAAAATGAGAAATGTAAGATGCATTAGTGATTTTGAAAGTAATCGTCCATGATCTTGAAAAACAAAACTTCTGATTCATTTTTATAAATAGAAGGTAGCTATTTGGTTCTCAAATAGCAGAAGATAAAGACATCCTATGGAGGACTTAATGTGATATATTCATGACAAAATTGCCTGGTAACTATTTACAAAAAGATTGAGAATAAGGAAATTCTAAGGGGATAGGTACTGGATTTGTGATTTCATTTGTAAAGAGATTTTCCAGATGAAGAAACTCCATCTACCAATGTAGACCAGCATCTTCTCCATAACTTGAGAGTCTTAGAGAGTTCCTAGAGCATTAAGAAATTAAATTCTTTGCCAAGATTAGGCAGTTAGTATGTGTCAGAGGCAAGACTTGAACTAGTATATTCCTTGGTCTAAGGTCCGCTTTCTATTCACTATACCATGCTGCCTTTGCTATAGAATCACAGTGTCATAGATTTCATTTTATCTTTTGAGGTTTTATCTCTGCATTCTGTTTTTATACCACAGTCATTTTCCCCTTAAGCCTTTCTACCCACCTCTCAGCTCTTCTTTTTAGAAAAGAAAAACGTTTAAACAAAGCCAATAAATACAGTGGCTATATCTGAGAGCATGTTTTGGGCCAGGACACTAACAGAACTGGGGTTGTTTGAGCTAACCCCCCCACGCTCCTACAAGATCAATGGAGGTTGTTGTGAGCCAACACTATGGAACAGATCTGGGGTAGTTTGAGTTAAATTTGTCCCTAGGTGACTTGACCTGGAACTCACCAATGAACTCGTATGGACAGATATACATATAAAGGCAGATCTTAGCCTCTTGAGGAGAGCTCTTGAGACTCCAGGGAACTTCCTTGTCCATTACTTTGATCTCTTTTGGGGGTAGGATGGTTACCTATGTTTATTTATTTATTTTTGTGGACTGCCTTGTACTACCTTGTGGAATTCTTTTCCTTGCGAGTTATGGAATATGTTTTTATTGAAGAAGTTGAATATCTGAACCTCAGACTCTGAGTGATTCATCTCACTGGATGTATAACCATAACTAGCACACAGCATGTGTTACTTCCAAAATTCTTAGAGGTTTAGTCTTAAGTGAATCCCTTTGATCATTCAGAAGGGAGAGTCATTCGTCCTTTACTGAGAAGAGAGAGGTGTGTTTCTTTATCAGTTCTGTCTTTGTAAAGTTTTCAGTAAATGAAATGCTGCCACTGACTTGGTAAAATCTTTAGCAAGTTGTATATCCTGTCTGGATTTCAGTTTTCTCATTTGTGACAAAGGGAATGGAATGAGACAATAATATTTCTTGAGAACCTTACAGATTCAAATTGGAACCTTACTGCCTTATGGGTTGCAAAGTGCTGTTTATCCAATCTCACTTGATCCTTATAACAACCCTACAAGGCAGGCATTATAAGAAATTATTATCCCTGTTTTCCAGGTAAGGAAAACAGAGGCTTAGCGAGGTTCAATGAGTTGCCCATAGGCACACAAATAGTAATTGCTAGAGGTGTAATTTGGATACAGATCTTTCCTAATTCCAAGTTCAGTGCTCTTTCCCTTGTAACACCCTGCCTCCCTTGGAGGATCCCAAGAATCCCACGTAGAAATTTTGGTGTTTGAGCCACCTGTGGGAGACAAGGAAAACAAAGCCTTGAAAACTACCGAGAAAAAGAAACAATGTAAGGTTGGGTTGGTGAGAAACTCACTCAGAGTGTGGCAAGACCTTGAGATCCCCTCTTTGGGTTGTACCTGCCTTCATCTTGGGCTACGGGTGGATTTCATGCAAGCCTCTCAGGTACGTGTAGTCACCATGGGGAAGCATGGTCTGCTCCTCCACTGTGGAGGCAACAATGCAGGGAACAAGAGGAGATGAGGGTGAGCAGTTTGAATGGCATGATGTCAGTTGTCTCTCTTGATCTCAAGAAGAGCTGAGAACTTGTGGCAGTCCACTGGCACCAGAGTGGTGCAGAATCTTGGGGCGGGGGGCACAATTGGGACATGCTAAGAAGTGGAACTGGTTGTGCTGTAGGAGTTCTCATGTGGATCTGATGGATGGTTGTGAAGTGAAATCTCTGTTTGTTCCCCAAATACTTTGTCCCTGTTGTGGAATTTCTCAGTTTAGGTACATGGAGAGCCCAGGGAAAATCTCACTTGTCAGTGGGTCTACCAGACTGGAGTTCAGATAACCTGAGAGTCTGATTGAAAAGACAATAGTAAGTTTATTCGAAGCTAATTTAGGGAGCCACATATTGGAAAGTGATTCTCCAACAAAGGGTTAATCTTGCTTCAAGGAGATCTTGTGCCCTAATGTCTAGTCCCCTCTCCAAGTGTTGGAGTCAGTCAGCAACATTCTGTGGTTAGGTAGGAGAGTAGCACCTTTTACAGGGGAGGAAGTGGTAGAGGAAGGGGGAACCAACAGGGAAAAATGGGAGATTCTGGGGAATATTTAGAATATAACTGGCAGGATTTATTATCAGGATGAGAAAATATTTGGTGTTCAAGAGCAGGAAAGAAGAGATGAGGACCAAATATTTTATAATTGTTGAAGAAATCTATTTGATCTAAGACAGCAAAATTGAGGGAATCATTAAGAGGAAGTTCAGGCATCTCCTATTCAAGGACAACAAATAATTTTTACAACAGGGCATCAGAGCATTTACTTTATTGTGTCCTGGAATAATTTGTTATATTTTATTTCTCCTTCAACCTGTCAACTCCGATCATAACAAGAAGACCCAGTCTTCTTCCCTAGAATTCAGGCCCATTTGACACCCATTCCTCATTTTGGGGTTGCTGAGGTAACCCCTCTTTCTTGCTGGTGTGCTGTTACAGAAATTGGGGTGGAGAAAGGCAGCTTTCTCGTGCTACCAGCGAGGAAGGGCACTCCCAAAGCTACAAGGAGAAGCTAGGAAAAGAAGCAAAGTCTGTTAATTTAAGTCTCTTTGAAGCTATTCTGTAAATCTTGCCCTTGGCTTCCCTATGATCCAAGGAAGAGGTTATACCTGTTGAGGGTTGGGTGGTTGGAGGCAATTAATTTTCTTTACTGGCAGGACAGAACAAAATCAAAGCAAAGAAAACCCATGCCTTGCCTCAGGCATTCTAGCTACTGAAGCAAACTGTGCGTTTTATTAATTGAGGTTTTCTCACTTTAGGTGACTCCCTTCAATTCCCTTGTATAGCCTTTCATTAAATGATGGCTAAGACCTTTGGGGAATGATCTGCAGCCCTACCTACAATGTAGATCAGAATCACTTTTGTAAAACTAGGTTTGTTGAAATGTTGCCTTAAAAAACTTTGAGATTTGTGTGTAAGTAGGGACTATTTGGGATAGAGAAAATATTGTGAAAGAGAAGTCAAGAAAGTCATCTCAAGTGCATTGAAAGCAAGAGAAGGAATGAAACTTGGGCAGAAGGAAAGCTTACCTTTGGGAGATGAGCAGTTTAGGGGACAGGACAATACTCTTGGTTTTCTACATGGCTTTGTATCTAATGGAAATAGCTAAGATATCTGAGATGTTCTAGAAGCCTTGAATAGATTCATTTCAGTTTCAGATATTAGTCATTATTGTGATGAGGGTGTGTTGTGGTGGGGTGGAGAAGCAGTACATCTCTCTAATTTCAGTGATCCCTGGGAAAAAACTCCATTGCCTCAGCCTAGTTTTAGCTCTGATGATTGCTTAGTGACCTTCCAGCTCTAATGAACCAAGGAAATAAAATGGAACTTGCTAATCTTTTTCTTAAAAGACAAAGCAAAGTCAGTAACACTTGAAACTATTCAATATTTGTTGCTTTGAAAGGCACTGTGTTAGACTATTGTTAACTAGACAAGCCAATACAAATTACCATAGGGTTGTAGAGCCTCATTTATCCTTAGCTGCCATATTTTCTCTAGTCTGTCTGGATCCCTGGAGAGTAAATGATTTATGTGCTGGTCTACCTGCTTCAATTTTTCTCAGTTACATGATCAAACTGACCTAACTGGTTGAGCATATCCTTGTAAAAAAAAATTTCATTGGAACTATCTGCCCAAAGCTTAGTTCAGGAGAGGTAACAGTGGCAGGTTAAATACCTGGCATTCCACCCAAGAAGTCTACAAATATTTGATTCCGTATACATACCTTGCTACCATGCAACCTTCACCCCTCTTTCTAATTGGTATGTAAACTCTCTTGTTACAAATGTACAATAACTTATTAGTTTTTCCATTTCACCACACCCTAAAGTAACTGTCGTGCAATTTCTTGACTTACTGTTTCTCCAGCAAATAGTGTGACACTTATCTATTCTGACTTCACAGAGATTTTCTGACCAACTAGAGAAACTAATATTTAACCTGAATGTCAGGGAAAGACAGAATTTAAGTTAGAGATAAGAGACAAAGAACTGCTATATTTCAATATCTTGATTTTATCTAAAACCCTCAACAACTCACTGAAATAGCTGAAATTTGGTATGTATCCCTTAAATAGTAGCAGAGAGAACCTATTCCATTCAGCTTCTTGCTAATGATTATAGTTAATATTTACAGTTCTGTAGAATAAATAGCTTTAGCCAGGAAGTACCAGATGAAGGATTCCATCCTTCAAAGAGTTATCTCCACTCTGGATTCCCCTAGTCAAGGGGTTCTTAAGCTTTTCTTTTTCTTTCTTTCTTTTTTTTTTGTTATGGCCTCCCTTTTGTTATCTGGTAAAGTCTACAGATCCCTTCTTAAAAATAATGTTTTTAAATGCATAAAATACAGAGGATTACAAAGGAAATCTTTTATATTATAACATAGTTATCAAAACACATGAAAAAATCCCAATTTCATGGTCCTCAGGTTAAGGACTCCCTGACTTACACCCTCTATGTGTCTTTAGAGTACTATAACCCTTTTGCCTTCAAATTGAGGTTTTTGTCTTGGGCTATAGGAGAGACAACAATCTATCCACACGTGCTGATAGGATTACCATAATCCTTGTACAGTTCTGGCTAGTGTCTTTCCTGTCTTCTGGTGATTAGATGTCATGTCATGAAAGATCTGTTTCCTTCTTGTTCAAGGGTTGGCAAGGTAGACTCATATTATCCCAGAATAGGAAAGGACCTCAGAGGTAATTTAATTTAATTCATCCTGTACCAAGAATCTCTTTCATAACATTTCCAATAGGTAGGTGGTTATCTGGCAACTGCC
Organism: Pseudochirops corinnae; assembly: GCA_028646515.1. Taxonomy (NCBI): domain Eukaryota; kingdom Metazoa; phylum Chordata; class Mammalia; order Diprotodontia; family Pseudocheiridae; genus Pseudochirops; species Pseudochirops corinnae. The sequence continues at coordinate 56,727,060 of CM053586.1, forward strand.
TTAAGAACTCTCATAATGGGGAGACCACCACTCCCTAGGTATCCTATATTCCACTTGTGTATATCTCTAATTTTTAGGACATCTCCTCTTTCCTTAATCCCAAATATGGGAAAAGGACCTATATGGCAACTGAGGGAATGCCCACCAATTGGTTGAATGGCTGAACAAATTTAATGGAATACTACTTGCTCTAAGAAATGACAAGCAGACTGACTTCAGAAAAACCTGGAAAGTCTTACATAAACTGATACAAAGTGAAGTGAGCAGAATCAGAAGAAGATTGTACACAGTAAAGTAATATAGTATAATGATCAACTGTGAATGACTTAACCTTTCTCAGTAATACAGTGATCCAAGACAATTCCAAAGGACTCAGGATGAAAAATGCTATCCACATCCGTAGAAAGAATAGGTGAGTCTGAATAAAGACCAAAGCACGCTATTTGTCACTTTCTTTATTTTTTTCATGTTGTTTTTTTTTTTTGGGGGGGGGTGTCCTGTTTCTTCTTTTATAAGACTAATATAGAAATATGTTTTACATGATTGTAAATATATAACATATCAAATTTCCTACTGTCTTAGGGAGGGGGGAGGTGAGAGGGAGAAAATTTGGAACTCAAAATGAAAAAAATGAATATTAAAATTGTCTTTACATGTAATTGGGAAAAAAGAAACTATTATTTAAAAAGAAACTTAAAAAATCCTGAATATGCCTCTTTATTCCACCTATTGCTTCTAGTTTTGTTCTCTGAGGACAAGCAGAAAAAGTTCAATTCCTTCTCTACCCAACAGCCTCGTACTTTGAGGTTTTCACTTCCCTCCCCTCTTCTCTACTTGTCTTCCCTCTTCCAAGTTAAACTTCCTCAATTCCTTCAACCTATCCTCTAGAGCATAGTCTTCAGCTCTTGTACTGTCCTGGTTGCCTTCTTGTGAACATATTCCAGTTTATGAATGTCTTTCTGTAATGGCAAACAAATGAGTACTTAGCTCCTTGTTTTAACTCTTCAAGTGTCTTTGAGCCTTGCCCGTGATTATATCAAGTCTTTGTTAAGAAACAGAACCTGTGAAGCCCACAATGGGAGGGACTTGCCAAAGACAGGAACAGGAAGGATGGTAGAGGTGGGCAGAACAGGGAGGAGCTAAAGACCATATAATAAGCTGGCTCAGAGCAGAGCTGAGGAGAAAACTTGTGGTGTCCGGCACTCTATTTGTCTGTTCTGTCTGTGTTGATTTATGTTTGTGATACTTTGTATTTCTCAGACCTTGTTTGTGAGTCTGTGTTGATTTCACAGGCAGATAGTGAATTGATGATGGTGCTGGCAATGTGTATGCATGTTGTTTTGGCTCTGTTAAACTTTGTCTTCCCAGAAACAGAAACTGTGAAGGACTTGAGGTGAACTTGACACTGCGAACTTCAATATGGAACAGGAACTGGATGAGGAGCTGGACGAGGAGCTGGACAAGAAGCTGGATGAGGAGCTAAGAGCTGCCTGCCTGTGAATCCAGGTGACAGTTGGGTGAATTCAGGCAAAACCTGGGACCATGGAATCTGGGAGCCAGCCTCAAGCTGAGATGAAAAGATCTCTCCTTGGGTACTTAATGCTGACAAGAACATGATTTACTGTGACCTAAGGATGGGAGAACTTTGTACTTTGTACCCCTTAAAGATGATTAAATTAAGAATCTGGAAGAATGACGACTTTCTGACTGATGAGATTAAGGCAATGTGACCTAGGGCTGGCAGACCTTTGTACTTTGTATTCCTTAAGGAGGATTGCTCCTTAAGAATGAATGAGTTACATTGGTTACAACCCTTCTATATAACCAAACTATTGTACAATGTGAAAGTATTTGCAGATCCTATACATGATTACACGCCATCATGGGGAGGGGGGAAGGGAGGGGAGGAAATCTGAAACTCAAGTGATTGCTTAACTGAATCTTATAAACTAAAAGTAAATAAACAAGTCATTCAAAAAAAAAGAATGAATGAGTTAAGGACTTACTGAATGATATCTTTTGTTTAAAATTATATGACCACTGTAGTAAGTTGTTATGTTACATCATTGTGAATGCTGTACTTTGGTTTCTGTGAATGTTTTGCTTCAGTTTACTGCTGAATAAATAGAGAGTTCACTATACTATGTGATCAAAATCTTAGAGTTATTCACAGCAGCAGTCCTCTAGAGAACTGCTTGTGCTTGGCTTTATACTTCCCTAAAATGTACTATGCAGAATTGGATACAGTGATCCAAGAGTGCTCTGAACAGGGTAGAGTACAATGGTGTTACTACCTTTCTCACTCTGGATACCATTTCTCTCTTAGTGAAATCTAAGATCATATTGGCTTCTGTGTCATATTATTGACTCATATTAAACTAGGTAATATAGTTCAATGGAAATAACCCTAAGTCTAGAGCCAAAGAAACTGGGCTCAAGTACTGTCTCTTATGCTTACTACGTGTGTTACCTCAGGCCAAGTCACCTTGACTCCATGGTGTTTAAATTCTTCATTTATAAAATGAGTTTGTTGGATAAGATGGCCACTAAGGTCCCTTTGAATAATAAATATATGGTCCTAAAATTCTCAGCTAACTTTCATATGAATGGACTAGCATACTTCCTAATCTTATACTTGTGTAGCTGATTTTTTCAGCCCAAGCATAATACATTATCCCTATTTAATTTCATTTTATTAGTTTTGGCTTATACTATTAACCTTTCAGGATAAAAAAGAATCTTGACTCTATCATCTAGTAGGTTAACTATATTTTCTATATTTTCTTTGAACTCTTTAAAATTTGATTTCCCCCAAATCTAGAGTATACAATATTTTCCCCTGTCTTTCCCATTTTTATTAGCGGGGGATTCAGCACTTCCACTCAAGGTTCTTATAATTTTTTTCTTTTAAAAAATAATTTTAAAAATTCTGAACTTATCAAACATTGAATAAAACAAGTATTTCCATATACAGTGTTTCAGCAGGGGATTCTACATGAAACTGGATTTCTATCATGTAAACCTTGCTCGGTCTTAGCATTTCTACTTTACCAAATTAATTGATAAGAATGAAGTCCAGAATGGCAATTTTCTTTTGTTGTTTTTTCCTCTACATTTTGAAGAATGAAGTGGCTATTAAATTATGTCAAGAATTTATCAAATTCTCTGGTTTTAGCAGAATGGAGTTCTAATAGGAAATTGTGAAAGCCAGTGAATCAGGCTTCAGCAGCCCCTAAAGTCCATGGCCTCACATTGAAAAACCTATCGTTATCAGGATCTGGTTGCTTGGTGGGGTCCTTTGACATATGTAAGCAAAATAACCTAGTAACTCACATTAGCCTTAACTCAATTTATTGGTTGACTTTTCTGAAAGAAAGATCATAGTCCAAGAATCACATTTATTTAATATTGGACTGCCTGTGAAGTAGAAAGACTCTGGCCTGCTTACTGCTTACATTTCTTGAATTGACCTTTGTCAGGGATTTTGAGCTCAGTTTGGGATTCCAGTTTCAGTGTGATCGATCTATTGGTTACTGCTCCCAGATTGAACTGAGTTCTGAGATTGTGCTGGATTCTATTTTTCTTTGACTAGTCTATAATGATTTTAATGGCTGATTTTTTACTCTTCTTTCATATCTTAATAGTTCACGTCTCCTACCTTGATGGTCTCTAATCAAGATCTTGTTTTCTATTGCCAGTGGGCAGCTCTGATAACAGTAATCAGAAATAATGCCCTTCTCTATGAAGACTCATTTTCTGGTAATCATTAACGAAGTCACCTCTATAAAAATATTAGTGTTAATGTTTTCATTTACTGTTAATATTAGTATTAGTAGGTAATAGAAAAACATCTGCGGTGATTGCAGTTGAGACAACACTGCAATGTTTGGGATTTTGTAACCTTTCCCCATGAATTGAAATTGCCAAGAAATGCTTTGTTTCTGTTTCATTTTGTTAAAAACAATTAGTTAGGCTTGGTATAGAAAAGCAGGATTAATCTAGAAATATTCTACCCCTGCTTTTTTTCACCCCATGAAAATAACATTATAAAGATTTGCCACTTACTAACCTCATCCTACTGATGGGTGGACAGTCAGTAACTTGTCTTTTGGAAAGCAGCTCACTCTTTCAGGTCATTCTTTGGGTGTCATTTAGTGATCTGAATTGTTTTTTCCCTACATATGTTAGGAAACTGATTAAGGTCTGATCAGGGTCATTGTGTTTGCAATTAGATCTCACAACCCCGTCCCTTCCCCCCCTCCCCCCCCCCCAATTACTTCAATTGATTGCCATAAGAGAGATAAGGGCAAAATGTCCATTAGCTGACTTTGAGAGAGACTGTTGTAAGATTTGAGCTGATTTCAGTCTTTGGTATCTGAAAACTTGTGTGTGGAAGGTAATTTTACTCCTACTCAGTTGCTCAATGTCCTAGGAGGTCAAAGACCCCTTGGTCACAAAATTTTCCTAAAATCATTGACTGAGAGCATGATTAAATATTCACTCTGTCAATTCCATTCCCTGAAACTACAAGTGTATTTGACAGGCAACTAAATTAATCCTAAAACACCACTAATTCTAGAATGTATTATTAAAGGCATCTTGGTGAATTGAATAGAGGGGATGGTCTCAGAGTCAAATAGGTCTCAGCTCAGGTTCTCCTTCAGATACATGTTAACTGTGTGACCTTAGCTAAGTCATTTAACTTTTCAGGGAGATGGGTGCTATTATCCTCATTTTATAGATAAGAAAATTAAGGTAATTGGAGGTTAAGTGACTTTGTCCAGGGTCACACAGCTAGTAAATACTGACAACCAAATATGAACTTAAGTCTTTCTGACTTTAGGTAGAGCATTCTTCTCCCTGGGCTAATTAAGCTGCTTTATCTAACATACACATATACACACAATATACACACATATGTATGCGTAATTATACACGCATGCATATATAAACACATATGAGAGTATATATGTATATATTCACACACAATTGTTAGTGACCATCTAGAAAGTGGTAATCACCACGAGTTAGAATGACTTCATAAAGAACCAGCTATGACAGAATAACCTTAATTCTTTTTTTAAACATGGACTTGGTTAGATTGGTACCTGACCCTGTTCTGTTTAACAGTTTTGAAGGGAAGCATGGCATAGTGTGGATAAAGAGCAGGCCTTAGAGACAGAAAGGCCGGAGTTCAAGTCTTGCCTTTCACACATATTGCCTGCATGATCTTAGGCAAGTCATCTTATCTCCTCGTGCCCCCCAGAAAACTCTTAAAATTTATTAATCATAGAACAGTTGTTGGTCTTGGTAGAAGGAAGGTACTTGCTAGGAGTTCCACACATTGATAAAAAGTTTGATCTTCTCCAAAAATTATATCTATTTAGCCAGTTTTACCAGTTACTTTGATAAAGGTATAACTGGCATTTTAAACAAATTTGCAAATTTGTTTAGAGACAGCTAAATCAAGATCTAAATTTGAGTGACAGAGTCAAAAGTAAAAAAAAAACCCAACAACTTGGAGCGGTTGACCATTAGGCCAAATCTATTAAGATAAAGTATAATAGAGATAAGTGTAAAGTTTTACTCTTGGATTAAAAAAAAATCAGTTTCACAAATACAAGATGGGGTGGGTAGACTTGGCTAGATATCAACAAATCTGAAAAAGATATGGGAATTGTAATAGGTTTGACCTTACAGGTCAAAAGTGCCACAAGGCAACCAAAATGGATAATACAATATTAGACTTCACCAGAAAACTGATGGTCCTGGTGTACTCTGCCTTTGTCAAATGACATTTGTAGTATTTTATTCAGTTCTGGGCATTAAATTTTAGGAAGAATATTGCTAAACTGAAGACATCCTAGAGGAGGATCTCTAGAATAATGAGGACCTCAAGGTTCTGCCATATATTGTCTGATTAAAGAACTAAGGATCACTAGCCTGAGGAAGAGGGGACCTAGGGTGAGGTACTTTATGGTTTCATATGGGAAAGAAGAATTATAGAGCAAGAGGTCAGAATAATTTGTGAAAATCATATATGTAGGCTTGATGTAAGGAAATAAATGGAGTAGGCTATCTTGGGAGGTTTGGAGTTTTCTATCACTTAGTGATCCTCAAACCAATATTGTCAGGCACATCAGATAGGGAATTTTTGTTCAGTCCAACTTGGTTGGACTTTGAGATCCCTTGAAAATTAGGGATTTTGCTACTTTCTTTAGGTTATATATTAGTGTTATTAATCTTACTATTCACTTCTGATTCTTCTTTTATAAAAGCCCTACTCTTATTCTTCATTATGGCATAAAGGTAAACCAGGATCCTTCAAAGTCATGCTAGCAGATTTCAAGTTTTGAAATGTCCTCTCAGATTGGAATGGATTTGAATAATAGCCTTTTGTCTGTCAATCAGCCAGGCTCATGATCAGTTTCACTGAAAAGTAATGATTTTTGGCCATAGAAACTCCATTTTAAAATGTTAATTGATTTTTTTTCTTTTACATCATCACCATGGGATACTTCCTCTCTCCCTAATAATAAAGAAGAAAAAAGAAGAAAGAAAAAAGGTCCATAAAAACTAAACAAGATGTTGAAAAAAATCTAACACTATATACAATATTGTATAACCACAGTCCTCATTTCTACAAATAAGGGGTGGGGAAGGTGAGCTTCATCCATAGCAATGCTTGAAAGCTATTTACCACATCAAAGAAGGGCTACGATCTTTATCTGTGGAGGCAGTATCAATACCAGTAAATCCATAGATAGATCTTTATTTGCGGTAATCAATTTTTTTCCAATTTTTAAAAAACAGCATATGGATTTATTAGTAAAACTATAAGCTGAAAAGCAAAAAAGTGGGAAAGGAGTATTAACCAAATATACCATAATCAGAGGAAAAATTTACATCAAATCAAGATAGTTCGTAGCTTATCCTTTCTAAGGAAGGAATGTGACCAATGCTGTCTAAGAGGATAACTTTACAACACTTTGTTTGCAAATTCATCTCTCTCATATATTGTGTTGAAAATTAATGGAAGAATTGAATGAAGAAGATAATTGTTTGATTTAGAAAAGAAGCATATTGGTCTATGTCACATTTTCCTTGTTTTCTCACTTTTCCTTGAGCGTAAAGACTGATTGCTTCCTTCTTGACAAAGAAATTTCCACACTTAAATTTTGAAATAAATTTTTTTCTGAGTTCCTTTTCTATTCCAAGAAGAAAAGTAAACAAACCTCTGTTCTGTGTTCACCCATCACCTCCATGCATGCTGTTGTCTTTTTTTTTTTTTTAATTTCTGGAGTGGGAGAAGTGAGGAAAAGTGTTGGAAAAAACTTTTCATTGCTTCTGAATGATGATTTAAGTTTGGATCCCTGTATCCCATCAGGGATCTACCTGTGTGGACGTGGTCTTCCTCTATCACAACCTCTTAATTACAGTTCATCATCTCCCTTTTGACACAGAGAACTTTTAAAACCAAGTGACTAAAAGCCCCTTCAATATTGTTATTATTTTTCTAACTAATATGGGTTAGTGTGCCAATGAAGGATGTGAACCTGGTCTCTCAGAGGATGTATCATTGACACAAATTCTAGCAGAATCTTCCGAGTTGGATAGATAGATGCACAGCTTGGGACCAGTCAAATCAAAAAGTCAACAAGAAATTATTAAGAACCTACTACGTGCCAAGCACTTTGTATGCTAGGGACACAAAGAAAAGCAACATGCAAACAAGTACACACAAATAAAATACATGCAAATATACACACATAGACATTTGCACAGGCTTATGGTCAGGTCATCCATAGGGCAATGAATGTTATAGCCACAGAAACTCTAGAACACCAGTTAACACATTTGAGGGAAGGTCTATACTGGGGAAATTGTGAATCTTTGTAGTATGGATGGGTGGAACAGTATGCATTCAAAATAATAATAGCGATAATAATTATACTGGCAAAATCACAATCTACCAAATTATAATCTACCATCATACAACATATTTTAGCCATGAGGCTAAAGCCAAGTGTGAGTCAAATAGTGCAAGTAACAAGTCAGAGATGATATCTGGTATTCATGTGGAAGGGTGGGGTGCAATGAGTCAGTCAATCATCTCACCAAAATAATCTGACCCTGATATCATAATCTGGTGAGAACATCTTGATAGAACCAATCAATCAGAGGCATGAACTAGAGGGGTGAATAGGCCTAAGCTTCTCCATTGAATCAACCAGTCAATCAAAGATATTTAAATTATGATCAAAAGCCTTTTGGAATTTTCAGGAGAGACTCAGTCTTTGCGGATCTTCTATAAAATAGCAAATCAGGCGGATTTGCTGACTCACATCTATAATCCCAGGTCATGGTTGTGGTTCGTTCGTCCTTTGTTCTTGAAGAGGACCATAACATTAGGAAGATGATGCCATGACTTGCAAGTGAAATGGATTATAGTGAGGGAGGGCTGTGCAAAGTTACCAGCCTCCCTTTCTCCTCTAGAGCCATCTGGGTCCATTGGCCAGATATAGATCAGGACAACTGGCGAATGCTTGCATTCAATTTTCTGAGCTGCAGTGGGCTCAGCCAGTCAAGGGTCCATGCTAAGTTCCGTACTCGCTGTAGTGAGCCCCCAGGATGAGGAATTGTGGTGGAAGGGTGTACTGAGGTGCCTAAAGAGCGATGAGCTGGCTCAGGTTGGAAAGAGAGAGCAGATTAAAGTTTCTATGCTGATCATTAGGGATCAGGTTTTAAGTGGCCAATGCTTTTCCAGTCTGGGTAATAATAGTAGCTAATATTTATATAGCTTTTACTATGTGCTAGGCATGGTGCTAAGTACTTTACAGTCATTATCTCATTAGTCCTCACAACCTGGGTGGGAGGTGCCACTACTATCTCCATTTTACAGATTGGGAAACTGAGGCAAACAGGAGTTAAGAGACTTGCCCAGGATCACACATCTAGTAAGTGTCTGAGGCCAGATTTGAACTTAAGTCTTCCTGACTCCAGATCCAATACTGTATTTACTGTGCCCCCAGTTACTGCTGCAAGTCAGGGAGACTGAGTGTCAACAAAAACAAAATAGGGATCTAGTGCAGAACCCAGGTGTTTTAACGCCTTTCAGCAGAGAGGAGAGACTCTCTCAGTGAGAGCATGCATTATGTGTCATCCTTTCCGGTTTGCAAAGTAGCATATCTGCATCATCTTTTTGGACACTCACAATAACCCTTCAGGGGAGATACTGCTATTATTCCCCCTTTTACAGAGGGGGAAACTGAGACTCAGGCAAGAGATTTGCCTAGAATCAAAAAACTAGTGTCTGAAGTAAAACTTGAACCCAGATCTTCTTGACTATGTTTCCTCTTTTATCTGTTGTATCTTTTTGTCTTTCTAAGTTCAGATGTGGTATCCTTCTTCTCTTGACATTGTTAGAAAATGTCTCTTTACCTTTCGTTCCTTTCAGCGGGTAAGCAGGTACAGATCAGTAGTCAGTTTGGCTTCAATGAGTCCATAGTATCCTGTGCAGAGACGGTGAGTGAATAGCATGCTGGGCCTGGAGTCAGGAAGACCTGAGTTCAAATCCAACCTCAGACACTTATTAGGTGTGGGATTCTGGGTAAACTGCTTAACCTTTGTCTATACCACTTTCCTCAACCTTAAAAGGGAAAAAATAATAGCATTTATCTTTCTTTTTGGAGGGCAATTGGGATTAAGTGACTTGTCCAAGGTCACACGGCTAGTAAGTGTTAAGTGTCTGAGGTCAGATTTGAACTCAGGTCCTCCTGACTCCACAGCCGATGCTCTATTCACTGCACCACCTAGCCGCCCGAGCATTTATCTTTCAAGGTAATATTTCAAAAATGCTTAGCACAGTGCCCATCACAACGTGGTTCTTTTCCTTTCTTTCTTCCTTCCTTCTTTTCTCTCTTTGTATGGCCCTCCAGATGTATTTTTATTCTTAGAACTCTTTGTTGCATCAACCACACAGGCTTATATTTTTTTTGTGATCTTTCAGTCATGTCTGACTCTTTGTGACCCCTTTTGGGGATTTTCTTGGCAAATACTGAAGTAATTTGCCATTTCCTTCTCCAGCTCATTTGAAAGTTAAGGAAACTGAGGCAAACAGGGGTAAGTGGTTTGCCCAAGGTCACCCAGCTAGTGTCTGAGGCTGGATTTGAGCTCAGGTCTTTTGACTCCCAGGCTGACACTCAGTCCAGTAGGTTCTTAACAAATATGTTTCCTTTGTGTGTCTATATCTGAAATTTAGTACAAATTTCCTATCATTTACTTCAGTGCTGTCATTAACCATTTTCCTCATTTTTTGGTTTTCCTACTTGTGGCTTCTTTTTTTATGGAAAACTCCCAGTGTGGAAACTTTCTTCATTCACGTGGTTTGGCAACTCATCTCCAATTTATGATCTTAGTCTGGGGAATTGAGAGATTAAATGACTGGCTCATGATCATATACACAGTATGTATCAGAGATAAGACTTGAATTCAGATTTTCCCAACTCCAAGGTTGAGTCTTTATTCTTGTTTTTTTTTTTTTTTTGAAAGAGGGAAGGCAGGGCAATTGGGGTTGAGTGACTTGCCCAAGGTCACACAAGTAGTAAGTGCTAAGTATCTGAAGTTGGATTTGAACTCATGTCCTGCTGACTACAGAGCCAGTGCTCTATCCACTGCACCACCTACCTGCCCCTAGAGCCTTTATTCTTTATTCTGAAAAGACCATCTGTTAACTATTATGAATTATAAGACGTGTTAAGGTTATAGGATCATAGGTAGTGACGTGGAGGGAATCTGAGAAATTATCTAGTCCAACATCTCCATTTTACAGATGAAGAAACTGAGGCCCAGTGGTGTTAAGTAGCTTATTCCAGGTCACAGAGGTAGTAAGAGGAAGAGGTGAGATTTGAACCAAGGTCCTCTGAATATAAACCTGGAATTCTTTCCAACAAACCCTCTGCCTCCCAAGATAATTTATAATAAATTATTTCAATGTTCAAAACTTCTTGTCTTCTCTCCCCTTTTAACCTCCATTTATTTCCTGTCAAGTGTTCATTGGAGGAAAAGAAAATCAATATAACCCACTAACTCCTCAGACCTAATGTTTTCATGGTGGCATGTGTTTGCATGTGAAAGTAAAAACTAATTCATAGGCAGAGAATAGTAATGATGATAACTATTCCGCCTTTTATCAAAGATAAGAAAATGCCTCAACTTTCAATTTTCCATTGTTTTTTCTCCAAATTATTGACTAATATTTGGTCATCTTTAGATGTCTAAAAATAATTTAACAATTCACCCTCTCTCTTAAGCTCCAGATAGAATAATAGCTCTTGGCAAAGGAGGAGCAATGGACCACTGGCTGGTTTCAGGTGGTGGTTTTTGAATGCTAATAAGACAGTATATCCTGGGTTCCAAAACAAACATTTCTTTAAAAAAAAAAGTGGGACAACACCTTCAATGACTTCAGATTTGGCACTTAACTGAGAATCTAGAAGGTGCTGTTTACTTAGGGGACCTGAAGAGTAGGTTTTGGAGATGCCAGCAAGAAGGAAGTAAATTGTTGTTTGACTGTACTAACCTAATTAGAAGAGAAGGTAGGAAGGTTATAGGTGATAGATACACAGAACATTTCTCTCTCTTTCTCTTATGGTTTTTTTTTTCTGGTAGGCAGAGCAGTAACCTGATCACAACTCTCTGTCTCTGTCTCTCTCTTACTTATTTCTCACTCTCCCTCCTCATTTCTCTCTCTTTTCTTTCTCATCTCTCTGTCTCACTCTCTGTTTCTGTCTGTCTCTGTCTCTCTCTCCTTCTGTCTCCCCCCAAACATTCATCTCTCTCTTTCTCTCTTCCCCTTATCTCTCTCTCTTATATTCTCTCTCATACTTTCTGTCTCATACTCTCTCTCTCTCATACTCTCTGTCTGTCTGTCTGTCTGTCTCTGTCTCTGTCTCTGTCTCTCCCCTCCCCCCCCGTCTTGGTTTCTTTCTTTCTGTCCTTGCAATGCCAGGTTTCATCTTGCTATTTCTGCTGCCCATGTAACCTCCTGACAAATAAGTAGAATGGGAGTTTGGAGAGGTGCTGATTAATATTCTAATTCTACCCTCTTGGCATGAATATTTGTATGTCGATTCATTAGGATTATTAAAACTAATTAGGTTCCTAATTTCTAAAAGTCAGTTTTTAATAGATTTACAGGTTTGCATTGAGCTAGATATTTCTTTGTAATTAGGTATACTTGTTAGTCCTCATTAGGTACATAAAATACAACCATCCTTCACTATAGAAACAAAAATCTATTTCATGAAAACTTCAAGGCAAAAATCCAGGTATCAAAAACTTGATTATGGTTCATTTTAGTGTGTAAAAACAGTGAACATTCCAGGATTTCCCAAAAGTCACTTCATTTTGCTGAAATGTGACTAAATAACAAACAATGACTTACTTCATAGTATTTGCTGAAAGGAGAAATGAGATGATGTGGGGTAAGAGGCAAGGGGCAGGACAACTCAATCTGCTGTCTGATTTGAGAAGGGACATCAAGGTGAGTGTAACATGGAGATAACAGAGAGAAAAAAAACCATTTAAGAGACAATTTAGTAAGATATAATACTTTCAGAATCTGTGGCAGTTTAGAGAGTAAAACTTCGCAATTCCTGAGGTAGCAGCTGAAATCTCAGTGGACACTGAGACTGTTTCACCTATGTCCTTCAGGCTGCTTCTGAGTCTTTCAAACCAGAATTTCCTGGCCCTGGATTCTGACTCCCTCCTAGTGTTGTCTCCCTCCTCCATGATCTTCTGTATTCTTACTGGGTACGTTCTGCCTGCTCTATGGAGGGAATTGCCAATGCTGGCACAAAGTGTGCTGTAGAGTGAAAGATATGTGTACATTACTATTGTCTGCTATGGTGAAAATCTGTCAAGTGACTATCCATATAGGGAGGGAGTAGGTGCATGTATAAGTGCATAGACATACGTGAGAGGCAGTATGGCATCCTGGATGGAACACAGGACTCAATATCAGAATTCAATTCTATTCAACAAATATTTATTATGTATCTACTATGTGCAAGGTGTTGTGCTAGCTGACCAAGGGTGTAAAGACACAAATCAGTCCCTCCCAACAGGTGATCCATTCTATAACATGCTCCATGATCACAGATAAACACAAAGTAACTTAAGGTGGTTATTCAGTTGTTCCAGTTGTGTCCAACTTTTCGTGACCCCGTTTAGGGTTTTCCTGTCAAACATACTGAAAGGGTTTGCCATTTCCTTCTCCAGCTCATCTGGCAGATGAGGAAACTGAGGCAAGCAGGATTAAGTGACTTGCTGAGGGTTACACAGCTGGTGTCTGAGGCTGGATTTGAACTCAGATCTTCCTGACTCCAGACCCAGTGTTCTATTCACTGTACCATCTAGCATTAACAACTGGAAGGATTAGTGAAAGTTTGTATGGGAGGTCCTACCTGTACTGAGTTTTGAAGATGAGCGGTAACCAAGCATATCCCAGGTATGGACTAAGATTTTGGTGATGCCCCAAATATGGACAAGACTCACACAGGATAGGCTGACGTGAATGAGTTAGGATCTGTATCACTGGAGGAACATCCACATCGATGAGATCATAGATCCTTTGCAACATTTGGCATTTGGCTAAGTTTCATTCTCAGATACTCTTTCGAACCATTGGAATGAACCTAGATGGAATCTATTACTTTGTTCTGCTTAGCCCGTCATCTACTAGCAGAAAAGGGAGAGTCCGTATTGTAAACTTGGGTCACTTGGTCTCACCTCAACCTCTCCAGCTCAGGTCATCTAGTAAGGCCATGGACAGATAAAGATACAAAGGGATTTGCCAAAGGTCGTTACAGGCAGTAAGCAGAAGAGATGGGATATGAAACCTGCAAATGACTTGGGGTCAGAGATGTAATGTCAAACTGGAGTGACTGAATTTGGACTAGAAACCTGGTCTTCTGACTCCTAGACAAATTTTCTATCCACTACGTGTTAGTTGGAGCAGCTAAGTGGTGTTGTGGATAGAGCACTGGGCCTGGAGTCAGGAGGATCTGAGTTCAAATTTGGCCTCAGACACTTCCTAGCTGTGTGACCATGGGAAAGTCACTTAATCCCCTTTGCTGTATCTATAAAACAGGGACATAGTGGAGAAGGAACTGGCAAATCACTTCAGTATCTTTTCCAAGAAAACCCTGGACTTGTCCTTTGGGTCATGAAGAATTGAACATGACTGAATGACTGAATGACTGAACAACAATCACATCATTGTATTATTTCAAAAGGACATATACATCTCAAGAATATTCTGAACCTGTATGGCTCTGCTCATTTTATGCTGATAAAGAGCTCAGTTCAAGGCAAAAGCAGGCATTTGTCTTGAAGTCTATTTTATATTTTGAAAGAATGTTAACGGCTTTGATAAATGCAATCTTATTTACTTTATCTATCATTAATATAATTTTCTCCTCACAGAAGGACTATTTTTCTTGAAAGCTATTGATCTAATTTTGCTAAATCCCATACCTAAGTCAGTTTTTGATCACCTGATTGCATGGCAAAATATGTTATTTAATGGCAGAAAACAGAACTCACTATTCTTTTTTTTTTTATTTACTCATTTACTTTTAATTTACAAGATTCAGTTCCACAATCACTTGAGTTTCAGATTTTCTCCCCTCTCTTCCCCCCCCCCCCCATGGTGGCGTGCAATCATGTATAGGATCTG
>CM053586.1:56742299-56763075 GCA_028646515.1 Pseudochirops corinnae
GTGATTGTGTACAGGTTTTGCCTGGTTCTGCTCTTCTCACTTAGCATTAGTCCGTATAAGCCTCTCCAGGTAATTATGAAGTCCGTCTCCTTCCCATTTCTTATAGCACAGTAGTATTCCATTACATTCATATACCATAGCTTAGAACCCACTATTCTTTACAAAAGATCTTTCTCAGTTTCTATTGCTGGTTCAGAAGAATATCTGGGGATGAAACTTAGCCAAATATCAATTACCACAATGGATCTGTGATCTCATCAAGGTGCATGTTCCTCCAATGATACAGATCCTAACCCATCCATGTCAGCCTGTCCTGTGTGATCCTTGTCCATATAAAGGGTGTCCCCCAAAATCTTAGTTTAGTTTTAAGCTTTAATTATTTTGGAACTATAGATGCTACAAACTTATAAGAACATTTCCTTCTCCAGGTCATTTTGCAGATGAGGGACTGAGGCAAACAAGGTTAAGTGACTTGTCCAGGGCCACTCAACTATAAGTGTCTGGGGCTGGATTTGAACTCAAGAAAATGAGTTCCTAACTTCAGGCCTGGCACTCCATCTACTGCACTGCCTATTGCTTTCCAAGGATCCCAAGTTCTAGAGAAAAGCCATCACTTAGTGGAGGATGTTAATAAAAGCAGCATTTAGGAAAGCAATATTAAGGAAGGCACTATGATGCAGAGGAAAGAACACTGGTTCTGGAGTAGAAGGATTTGGGTTCAGATTCAACCTTAATGTTTACTAGTTGTGTAATTTGGGGGAAATTATCCTCCCCGAGTTCAGTTTTCTTCTCTGCAAAATGAGGTGGTAGTACTAGATTATAGACATAAAAGCATTTCCCTAGAAACTGTCAGGGCACAAGTTTAGCACTCCATAGGTAATACTGCAATTCATCCCTTGCTGTATACATTAGCAAACAAATTTCTGACATTTTTTACTCCTGGGTGAAACAATCTTAGTCACTCACTCGGCCAGTCTATTAGTGTAATTGGTTCTTCTGTATTATTTCTAGATTTCGAATAAAAAACTGAAAGGAGAGAGAGAGAGAGAGAGAGAGAGAGAGAGAGAGAGAGAGAGAGAGAGAGAGAGCAGTGATTTATTTTTAATTTTAGCATCTAGGGAACAGTTCAACTATGGGAAGGAATGAGTGTGAATGGGAAGTCATTTGATGGGACCTGAGAGTGGAGGGCACTTTTCCGTTGCTGTATTTGCCTGTTGCTGTATTTTTTTTTTTCTGAAATTCTTTAGGCTTCCTGATATGACTCAGTTATGGATTCAGGAAAGTGGTAGTCATGGCTCCATAAGGTGGGTGAATGAATACGGATGATGAAAGAAAGGAGGAACTGGGATAAGAAGGAACAAATGACATTGGCAAGAGTACTCTAAATTGCTGTAACATTTTTTTTTAAAAAAGATTAAGTGATTTGCCCAGTGTCACACAGACATTAAGTATCAGAGGCAGTACTTGAACCTACCTTTTACTGACTTTCAGGTTGCCTCTCTATGCACTATGCCACACCTAATTCTAGCCTAGGAATTAAAACTGAAAACCATCCCTCTAATCTAAGGGGAAAATCAATTTTATGGTACCAGAAGTCTGTCTGTTTGTTGGACTCCCCTCTCTCTCCCTCTTCTTTTTGTGTGTGCAAAGTGCATTCCTAGAAACCTGTCAAGATGGAGGTTACTGCCAAGCTTTCTGAACTATTTAAAGCTTTTCTTTCAATCATATCAAATATCTCACCCTTTCTTTCCCTTGGATCCCACCTGTGCCTGTTCCATAAAACACTCCCCTCCAAGGAAGTGAATGTCTGAGGGAAAAATGTTCTTGAAGGTAGGATCCTATTTCTGTCACTTGGTAGCTGTGCGTGACCTCTGCAAGTGACTTAGCATTTCTAGACCACAACTTACCTCATCTGTAACATCAGAGTGGTAGTACTAGGTAATCCTTCCTCCTCTGGCATTCTAGAAGTCTATGAAGTTTCCTAATCACCTTCTGACCTTTCCTACTCAAGATGGTGAAGTAATGCAATGTTCCTGAGATTATATAGGTTTGTCACCAGATGTCTCCTCTGAGTAGATAAGGTGAAATGGGATCATTGCCTTTGAAGATATGAGTTTCATTGGCTGTGGGTGGGTGACAAGGAGGTCTAGGGGGTCCAGTGGATAGAGCACTGGGTTTCGAATCAAGAAGACTCATCTTCCTGAGTTCAAATCCAGCCTCAGACATTTAGTAGCTGTGTGACCCTAGGCAAGTCATTTAACAGTTTGCCTCAGTTTCCTCATCTGTAAAATGAGCTGGAGAAGGAAATGACAAATCATCCTAGTATCTCTGTCAAGAAAACCTCAAATGAGGTCATGAAGAGTCAGACAGGACTGAACAACCACAAGGAGGAGGTCTGAATGAGGAGATAAAGGTAGGACTGAGAGGAAGAATGGGTGTGGTACCAGATAGACTGGCATGAAGCTGAAGCATTAGATAATGTGGAGTTGGTGGCTGCTAAAATTTGAAGCAGGGAAAAGCAGGATGGCCTTTATGGGCTTTGGCATTTAAGAGTAATTGGGAAGTGACAACAACACCAACACCTAATATTTATATAACGCTTTAAGGTTTAAAAGTGTTTTTCATACATTTTCTCACTGTGGAACTTTCTCAATGTCACTGGAGCCAAAGGTAATAAATCTCTTCCATTCTTGGAGTGCCCATTTAAGAAATACATCATTTGGTGAGAGTTGTTAATGAATATAGTACTTCATGACCCATTATGGAGAGAGGCAATATGGTACAGTGGAAAGAGTTATGACTCCGGAGTCAGAGCGCCCAGGTTCAAATCCTCTCTCTGATCATGCTACTTGTGTGATCATGGCTAAGTCACTTCAGCTCCCTCACCCCCAGTTTTCCCATCTGTAAAATGAGGGAGATGGGCTAGATCAAAGATGCAGAGCAGGAAGGGACCTCAGAGCTTATCTAGTCCAACCCCCTTCATTTTACAGATGAGAAGACTGAGAACCAGAGAGGTCAAATGTCTAAGGTCCCACTGGGAATGTCAGAATCCCTCCACAGGGGGATTTAATTTAAACCAGATTCTCTGTTCCCAAACCTCTGCCCTTTCTATTGTATCAGGTGACTATGCATTGCTATGTGTTGTAGAGCGTGCCTGGTTCTTATGAGTGGGAAAACAGAAAAAAAAAGATCATAGTCAATAGACAGATGCTTCAGGATAGAAATGAGAGCTAGAAGGGACCTTACACATCCAATAGTTTCATTTTATAGATGATCAAAATGAAGACTAGTGGTCAAGTGACTCACCCAAGGTCTCACAGGTGGTGTATCTTCAAACTTCTTTCTAGCACACCACACTGCCCCTAAATGAGAAGGACTTGGAATTGGGGGTCAGGATTAGCCAGTATTTTAAAAATTTTGTTACTTTTGCACAGCATGAGGCCCTTTTTAAAAACAAAATTCATTCTTATATTTGAATTTAGCCTTTTTTTTTTTCCACATTAAGGAAAAAATATTCTATGCAAGATGTGAGTGCAGTGGGAGCATTCTTGGTATATGTACCACCAGACACATTTGTGATATGCATTCTTTAAGACTGGTTCCTCCATTAGAATTATGTCTTTGTAAATGCGCCAATTACAGGGGCTGGGAGAAGGCAATATGCTTCTTTATAGCTGTCTCAGGAAAAGGGAGTTGTTCACTGACACTAATGATACAAATACTAGTCTCCATAGCAGACAGAGGGCTGGACTCTGGTGACCTCAGCATATCCAGGCGCCAATTAATTTGTCTGGAAGCACCTTGGTCATTACTTTTAAAACCACTGTGGGAAAGGAAAAGGCCAGTGTTGGCCCTGCATCTATCATGGTTTCTTGTAAGGAGGATCTTTGTTATTTATAGCTTAATGGTGACTTAGTTTCTATGAAACAGCCCTGGTCTGTTTCCTCTCTGGGAAAAAAAATAACAAAAACCTTTAGAACTTCAGTTTCTTCATTGTGGAATTTTGGAATAGCCTCTAGCTTTCTTTGACCCCCTCAAAGATTGTGACAAGGTTTAAGGAAGGAAAATGCTTTTGAGGGAATCTTAGCATTTAAAATTGATTTATAAGGAGTATGCGCAAAGCTTGGTCCTAATCTATCCCCCTGAAATGTCCTTCATAGTTTGGAAATGCCAATGTTCAAGACCTTCACCGATTTTTTTTTCACGTGTCTATTTATATAAGTAATCAGTCAAACCATCAACCAACAAGCACCTATTAAATACCTACTAGGAGGGAAAATTGTGCTGAGTGCTGGAATTAAAAAGTTACAGGATGAAATAATCTTTATTTGGAAGGAATTAATATTCTAATGGGAGAGCACCCCCTCATTCATGCAAACACGTACAGAATAGATACAAATAGAACAACGATAAGTAGAATACGATGCAAAGTAGTAAAAATACAACCTAGTTAATGAGGGAGGGCATTAGCAGTGGAACATTCATGTAGAAGGTTGAACTTGGGCAGCATCTTGAAGAGGATTCTGTGAGGTGAGGAGGACAGCCTTCTGGGAGGAGGGAGAACTTTTCAGCTATGGGGGATGATCGTATAAAGATGGAAGATGGAGTGACACGTGTAAGGAACAGAGAAGGCCAGTTTGGCTGGATGGAAGAGTGGGTCTGTCTGGTGTGCAGTGCACTCTTTGGATAATTAGAATTTTAGGTCTAAAAGGAACCTTAGAAATAATCTAATAATAATGTGGTTATTATGTAGCACTTTAGCTCCGTTATCTCTTTTGAGCCTCACAACAATCCTTTGAGAAAGGTACTAACTTCTGGATTTTATGCCTTTTTTTTTTTTCCCTAATGAGAGATTGGAGATTCCGAGAGGTAATAGACTTTCCCAGGGTCACACAGATTTTAAATATTAGTTGCAGGGTTCAAACCTAGATCTTCATGACTCAAAGTCCAGTGCTTTATGTGCTATGCCGCATCGCCTTCTAATCTAAAACTTTTACTTATTATTAGTAGACTAAGTGGTATAGTGGATAGGGCAATGGACCTAGCTAGAGTTAGGAAAACCCAAGTTCAAATCCTTCCATGCAAAATCCAGCCTCAAACACTTATTTAACTAAGTGACCAGGCAAGTCACTTAACCTTTGTCTGCCTCAGTGTCCTTGTTTGTAAAAAGGGGATAATAATAGTGCTTACCTCCCCAGGTTTGTGAGATTAAAATGAGATATTTGTAAAGTATTTTTTAAACTTTTAAGAGTGATACAAATGCTTAGTCTTGTTAGTATTCCTCAGACTTTGTTAGTTTATGTGACCCTGGGCAATTCATTTAACCTCTCTTACCTTCACTTTCCTCACCTACAAAATGGGCATAATAAAAGCACCTACTTCATAGGATTTTTGTGAAGACCAAATGAGAGGATGTATACAAAGCACATTTCAAACCTTAAGGTGTTATATAAATGTTAGCTATAATTTTTATAGATCATGAGCATCATTAGTATGTGCCAAAATACAAAATTCCAAAAATGAATCCTTGCCTTCAAATTATCTTTTCTAGGAAAAATAAAGAAAAACTTACATTATAGTTTTCATTGTATTAATTAACTAACTAGCAAATGACCTTTTCTCTAACCCTACTTAGGGGCAAGTTGGGAGGGAAGAAAGGAAACAAGCATTCATTAAACATCTACTGTATGCCAGACACTCTGCTGAATGCTTTACAAATAGCATCTCATTGTTGGAGCAACAGAAACACACCCCTGTTAGCAGATAAGCTGAGCTTTCATAGCAATTTAGTTCAATTTAACCACCATCGATCAAGCTTCTTCTTTGTGCAGATCTCCCTCCTCCTTTTTTTTTTTAAATTTGTCTTCTAATGATTCCAGAGGATGATGCCTGTGAACCTCATAATAGATGTGTCCATGAAAAGGCATGCTATCTATAAATTAAATCATGCTTTTGATGTACTTTAGGAATTTATTTATAAGGAATCCAATGATAGGTCTTATTTAAACTAAAGAATCCTTTTGTATAAATCCTCAATCTTCCACTTTTTTTTTTTCTGTTTTGCAAGTTTGAATTTTCACATCTTGAACTTATACCTATACTAGGAGAGTCTGGTAGTATAATGACTGGGGAAAAAGAGTGAGAGTGAAAGGCATTGTTTTGAAAGCAAGGATAGGACTTGATTTCTGAATACCTGGGTATGAATCCTGCTTCCTCCATGTAATCATGGGCAGGTCATCAGAGCCTGAGTCTTCTGATATAGAAAAAGAGGATGACAATAATATTCTCAATTTCATAGAATTGTTATGAGGAAAGTGCTTAATGTGTCATAGAAATGTGACTTGTTTTTATTTGGAGACAGACCTAGGAAAAAGAGAAGAATAGAATAGCTCAGGTAGCAGATAGTGACAATAAGTGATTGAGAAGGCATTGAGGAGAAAGAATGCATAAAATGCTATAGTCATAATAGAAGAATACTATTTTAATGATATGCCAATCACCTAATAATTTTTTTACCCCATGGACTGGTGTGAGATCATGAACTCTGAGGCCAATGAAGTCTCATTGTTTGTAAGAATACAGCTCTTGTGGTTTCGGTAAATATGCTTAGGCTTACCTACCATACACAGGCATTTTCCTTTCTTGTTCAATAAACAGTGACTAATGACATTATCTCATGTGTGCAGTATTTATCTTGGAAAAACTCAAAGCCCAATATGGACTGGTTGTCTGAGTCTCTTCTCTCATCTTCTCCCCAGATCTGCCCAGCACCTGTGATGGAGCTTAAAACACAATGGAAGCCCAACAGATGTTGTTGACTCACTGAATGTGGGGAATTTTTTATCATGTTAGGGTAACAGTCAACTCTGGACATCTTTAGGTGTTCTGTCAGGGTCTTAGTAATTATCACAATGGGAAGAGCACAATTTCTGGAAGCGAGGACCTGGGTCCAAACCCAACCTCTGAAATTTATTACCTGTGTGATCTTGGCAAAGTCACCGAATCTCCTTGAACCTCAGTTTTCTCATCTGAAAGAAAAGAAGGGGTTTGGCTAGATGACCTCTGTGGTCCCTTTTAGCTCCAAGTCTATGATCTTATGTTCTAGAAGGGACCAAAGAGGCTTTCTGGTCTACCCACCCAGCTCATTTTACAGAGGAAGAAGCCCAGGGAAAGATTTGCCCAAGATTGTACAAGTGATAAGAATCAGAAGTGGGATATGAACTTACCTGTTCTGACTCCAGAAGTGTGCTCTTTTCATTGTACCATCCTACATCTATATTCCTATGACCTGTTCCACACCAGTTCGGAATTTTTCCATCTCTCTCAGAGAACTATGGATATGTACTAGAATTGTCAGTCACTTGGTAGAAAGGGCAAGAGCAACTCTTCTCACTTATAAGATCAGGGACAGAGTGTGCAAAGGAGAAATGAATATGATTTGTCCATATCCTTTCTCTATAGAAAGCCTCCTGAGCATTCTGTTAGCTTTAATGTTTTTAAGGACCAAGAAGTATATCAGGTGGAAGAGGGCTCTGCTCTGTTCCAGAGAAACAAGGAGTTAAGAGGAAAAACAAAACAAAACAAACTTCCTAACAATGAGAGGTGGCCAAGGCATGGAATGGGTTAAGTCAGGAGACAATGGGGTCCCTCCTATTGGATATCTTCAAGAAGGGGCTGGATGATCATATATTGTATATGTTTGTAGAGGGGATTCTTTTTCAGTTGGGTTGGACTAGATGGTCTTTGTGGTTCCTTCTAATTTGGAAATTATTCCATTTGATGATTCTGAAATGCCCAGTTATGTTAAGATTGTATTTTGTTCTGGTTCCCCTGACTCATCCCCCTTCTAGTCAAAATAGTATGTTGATAAGTAGCCAGTATAAAGGAGCAATAGCAGAAAGTATGATTGCAAAGGAGAAGCTGTCCTTCCTCTAGTGGAGAACGAGGTGAAGCTAGGTGACACAGTAGATAGAGTGCTAGACCTGTAGACAGGAAGGCTTCCTCCTGAGTTCAAATCTGGCCTCAGTCACTTACTAGCTGTGTGACCCTGGGCAAGTCATCTTACCCTGTTTGCCTCAGTTTCCTCATCTATAAAATGAGCTGGAAAAGAAAATGTCCCAAAGGTCAAAGGACCATAATTTATAAATTGTATCATATATTTACCAAAATTCACATCCTGGTAACATGCACCGAATCAGTGGAAGCCATCTGGCTGCTGCCTTTTGAATCTATGAAATGTAATCTCAGACAAGTGTTAGACACTTGCCCTAAGACCAGCAGAAGACCAAGAGGAGTGGATAATTTTGAGATGTGGAGATATTAATTTTAAAGTTTCTAAAGTTTTGAGAATATGTTAATGAACTAACCCCAAGGTGGCACAGGTAAGAGTTGGTCTTTTGTCCCTCACCAAAAACAGCAAAAATGTGACCTCAAACTTCTACCACCTCCAAGACTGATCTATCTCCCATCAGCTGCCTAGTGATCCCAACGCTAATCCATGGTTAGATGAATGACACTCTCTGCTTTTCCCCCTCCCCATTCACTGTCCCCATGCTGCCTGCCTCTGTAGCCCTTCAGTTTCTTGTCTCTGTACTTTCTGTGATTTTTTTGCACCTGTAATCTCTGTGGTTATTAAAGTGTGATTATATTCTGTATTGTGCTGCCAGTTGTCGTTTTTCCCAGTGAGTACCCAAAGAAATAGGCGTGCCTGCCCCCATTTCATAATTTCATAAATTAATGATCAATTCACCTGGGAACTAGGGCAGTACCCAGGAGAATTTTGTCTATTTCACAGGAGGAAAAATTGGGGACGCGGAAAGAGGTAAATGAAAATTAAAAGTTCCTCCGCTCTCCCTTTCCCTTTCAATTAAAAGGCCTCAAACTTGTTCTCTTCCACTGTTGGTGTTATTGTTGTTCAGTTGTTTCCAACTCTTTATGACTCCATTTTAGGTTTTCTTGTCAAAGATACTACAGTGGTTTGCCATTTTCTTTTCCAGCTCATTTTATAGATGAGGAAACTGAGGCAGACAGGGTAAGGTGACTTGCCCAGGGTCACACAGCTAGTAAGTGACTGAGACCAGATTTGAACTCGGGAGGAAGCCTTCCTGTCTACAGGTCCAGCACTCTATCTACTGTGCCACCTAGCTTCACCTAGTTCTCCACTAGAGGAAGACAAAAGAAAAGGCCTCTCTAGTCAAAAGAAAGAGTTTCAATTAAGGCAGAACAAAGGAGAGGAAAAACTTGGTGTCTGAGGTAAAAGGAAAGGCATGCATCAAAACAACCTTAACTTAGTCTGACCACTGAGAAAAGGGAAAATCTGACCTAAAGAAAAGTACCCAGGGCAAAGGAAAAGTCCTCAACTTGGTCTGATTCCTGGAGTAGAGAAGGCCTAGAACTCAATACCTTAGGTTTCCAAAGCAACAACAAAGCATTTTTATAACTCCCAGGATGATCAGGCTACAAACTCAGAAGAGGAAAATAACTCAAAATACAATAAAACATTAAGGAAAAAAAGTAAACAAACAGTTTGCCCACAAGAATTATAATTCCTTGAAGAATTGATGCAAAAATAAAAAAAGATTTTAAAATAAGTAAGAGTTCTATAGAGATTTCAGGAAAAAAAATCAATAGTTTAACAGAAGATTTACAAAACCTCAACCTGGTAAAAACACCCTAAAAATCAGAATGAACCAAATGGGCATTAATGACTTCAGGAGACAACAAGAATTATTAAAACAAAGTCAAGAGATCAAGAGAAGAGGAAAATATAATCTACACATATCAAAAACAATTGAACTGGAAAGCAGATCTAGGTGGCATAACTTAAGAGTCATTGTAGTACTTGAAATCTAAAATAAAATAAAATAAAAAAGAACTTGGACATAATTTTTAAAGAAATCATTCAAGAAACTTGTCAAGACATATTAGGAAAAGTGGACAATGTGAAACTAGAAAAAACAATCCATTAATCCCCTCCTGAAAGAAACTTCCAAATGAGAACTCCACAGTATATCAGAGCTTCCAGATAAGAGAAAAAATACTGCAAGCAGCCAAGAAGAAAAAAAAAAATTGAATGTTAAGGAACCCCAATCAAAATCACACATGATTTGTTAGCTAACATCTAAAGGAGCAGAAAATGTGGAATGAGGTATTTAAAAAAGCAAAAGATTAAAGTCTACAGTCAAAAATAATTTAGCCAGCTAAACTGAGTGTAATTTTACAAGGAAAAAATAGATTTTTAATGACATAGAGGACTTTCAAACATTCCTATTGAAACAAAAAAAACTAGAACTGAAAAGGAACTTTGAAATACAAATATGGAAGTCAAGAGAAAAATAATAAAAAAATCAAATGCAGGTGAACAATCACAAGGGATTTTATAAGAATGAACTGTTTATCTTCTAATTTGAGGAGATGTTAAGAGGGTTCTTTTGGAATTCCACTGTCTTAAGAGGTCATTGAAGAATTCAAATGAGGTAGAAATCTTATAAATAATTTTGTTATGTTCTGATGATATAAGAAAAAAATGGGGGGGGGGAAGGATGCATTAGGGAAAAATGAAGGGATAGATGGGAAACTTGTTAACATACACAAGCAGAAATATATAGAAACATGGGAGTAATGGGGGGAGTGGGCCTCACTTGAACTTCACATTATCTAAAATGGTCAAAAGAGGACACAACACATACTTGCAGAGTTTGATTTAAGAATTCATTCAACTTAACAGGGGTATACATGTACAAATACGAAGAGGGGAAGGGAGAGCATAAGAAACAGGATATACATAGGGAGGGATTAGTTATAAACAATACAAACCCTAAGTTTTTAGAAGAGATAGTGAAGAGAAGTTAAGAGGAAAAAAATGGGGCAGGATCTTAAAGAGGGAGCAAGAAGGAAAAAGGTAACAAAATAGAATGGGGAGGGGGAAATAAACAATGACCTATTGTAACTGAGTTTGAATGGTATGAAATCACCCACAAAACGGAAGAAGTTAACAAAATGGATTTAAAAAGCAAAATCCAACAATATATTGTTTACAAAGAATATACTTGAAATAAAGTAAAACAAGGAGTTGGAACAAAGTATTATTGAGCTAACCACAAAAAATGAGTAACAATTATGATTGCAAATAAGACAATAGAAAAAATAACCTTAATTAAGAGAGAAAAAGAAGAAAATTGTATTTTGCTGAAAGGTTAATAGAGAAAATGAATTGATTTTTAATACTTAATATGCATGCACTGAATGACATAGCTTCTAAATACTTAAAAGAATAACTAAATAAAGGAGAAATAGAAAGTAAGGCTATAACAGAAAGGTTAGAGGGAGAATTTCAACTTCTATCAGTCTTAGATAAATCTAAACACAAAAAGAAAAAAGTTAAGGATCTGAATAAAATTTTAGAAAAATTAGACATGATAGACCCCTGGCAATTACTGCATGAAGATAGAAGGGAATATAATTATTTCTCAGCTATGGATGACATCTTTACAAAGGAAGAAAGAATGTTGATTAAGTATCTACTATGTGCCAGGCACAGAAATTGATCATGTGCTAGGGCATAAAAATCTCACAAACAAATGCAGAAAGGCAGAAATACTGTACACATTCTTCACTATGCATAATACAATAAAATTATATTAAAGGACTGCTGAAAAAAGTTTTTTTAAAAATTTATTTATTATTTTCAACATTCATTTCCAGAAGATTTTGAGTTATAATTTTTTTCTCCCTGTCTTTCCCCTAACCCCATCCCAAAATAGCAAGCCTACTGAATACTCCTCCCAATCTGTTCTCTCTTATATCCTCCTCCATCACCCCCCTAATTTCTAGTAGGGCAAGATGGATTTCTATACCCCAGTGCCTGTATATCTTATTTCCCAGTTGCATGTAAAAAAACAATTTTTAAATGTTTGTTTTTAAAACTTTGAGTTCCAGTTTTTTTTCCCTTCTTCCCTCCTTACCTGCCCCCACCGGGAAGGTAAACAATTCAATATAGGTTGTACATGTGTAGTTACCCAAATCATTTCCATAGTTTTTATACTGTGAAAGACTAACTATATTTCCCTCCATCCTATCCTGCTCCCCGTTTATTTTATTTTCTTCTTTGACCCTATTCCTTTTCAAAAATGTTTGCTTCTAACTACCCTTTCCCCCAATCTGCCCTCCCTCCTATCATCCCTCCTCTTATCCCCTACCCCTCTATTTCCTGGAGGGTAAGATACCCAATTGAGTGTGTATGTTATTCTCTCCTTAAGCCAAATTCAATGAGAATAAGGTGTCCCATTCCCTTTCACTTCATGCTCTTCCCCTCCGTTGTAACAGTTTTCTCTTACCTCTTTTATATGAGATAATTTACTCTAATCTATCTCTCCCTTTCTCTTTCTCCCAATAAATTCCTCTCTCACCTCTTAATTTTATTTTTTATATATCATCCTTTCATATTCAATTCATCCTGTGCCCCCTGTCTATGTCTATGGCAAATTCGGCTTTTTAAGGCATTCTTCTCCTCACTGGCTTTTTGTGCCTCTTTTCCCATTTTAGTTAGTCTATTTTTTAAAGGTATTATTTTCTTTAGTGTATTTTTGGGTCTTCTTTAGCAGGCTGTTGACTTGCTTTTTGTGATTTTCTTGCATCATTCTCATTTCTCTTCCCAATTTTTCCTCCACTTTTCTTATTTCATTTTCAAAATCCTTCTTGAGCTCCTCCATGGCCTGTAATCAGTTAATATTTTTCTTGGAGGCTTTTGATGCAGGAGTTCTGACTTCACAGTCTTCCTTCCACTCCATGTCTTGATTCTTTTTGTACCCCCCAAAGGATTCTATGATCTGTTTGTGCTTCCTCTGCTTGCTCATATTGCCAGTCAATTACTTGATTTTTGAGCCCTTTGCCATGGTAGAACTCTGCTTCCAGAATGGAGAGAGCTTTGTCCAAGTTGTGGGGGTTTTTGAAGCTCCTGGAACTATTAGTTAGGTGCCCTCTCTACAGTCCCCACAAGCTCTGGCTCGCTGGCCACACACCCCAGGATCACCACCCAAGACCGTGATCCAGAACCAAGCAGGTTAAAGCAAGAGTGACCCTCTGAATGGTCGTTTGGTTCCCCTACAGTCTGTAGGCCAGGAGCTCCTGAGGCAGCCATGCAGTGGGGCTGCACAGCTTCTGCTTCTCACCCTGGGAGCACTGGCTGGACCATGCCCTTCTGGTCACCTCCTTCCCCCTGTTCCAACAGAGTTCCACACTGACCTTTTACTTTGTCTTTGGCGTTTATGGGTTGAGAAGTCTGGAAACTGCCACAGCTGCTGGTGGGTTCATTCTCCTGAAGTCCATTTCTGCCGGTTGGGGCTGCCCTGGGGCTGGAACTGTGTGCCTCCTACAGGACTGTGCTCAGCTCCCAGCACCCTGTGATAAACCTTTCCTCTTGGCCTGCTGGGCTGCCTTCAGTGGGAGATTTGTTTCTCTCTGTCACGTTGTGGGTTCTGTAGCTTTAAAATTTGTTTAGAGTCATTTTTTTTTACAGGTATTAGAAGTGGTTCGAGTGGGAGCCCACATCAAGTTTGTGCTTCTACTCCACCATCTTGTCTCTGCCCCCCTGAAAAAAGTTTTAAAAATTAACTGGAGAGTAAATAATCTAATCTTAAAGAACTATTAGGTTAAAGAAAAACTCATTAAAATGATAGATAATTTCATTAAAGATACTGACGACAATGAGTTAATGTACCAAAAATTTAAAGATATAACCAAAACAGTCCTCATGGAGTAATTTATATCTCTAAACACTTTTAACAAAAAAGAGAAATCAAAGGCAAATTAACTGGAAATGCAGCTAAAATACTGGAAAACTGAAGAATTTTAAAACTCATATTAAACACTAAAATAAAAACCTTGAAAAATGAAGGCAGAGATTAATAAAATTTAAACCAAACCATTAAATTAACAAATAAAGCTAGATAAGAAACAATTCAATAAAATTGATAAACATTAGCTAGTTCAATTAAAATAAATTACAACCAAATGGTCAGTACAAAAAGATAATAAATAAAGAAGAAAAGAAAGGATATTAGGAATTATTTTGCTCAATAATATGTCAATAAAATTGACAACTTAAATGAAAGAAATGAATATTGACAAAAATATAAAATGTCCAAGCTGAAAGAATAAGAAATTGAGAATTTAAACAACAACTCAGTTTAAGAAGAAGAAGCTGAACAAACCATAAATGATCTTCCAAAGGGAGAGGGAGGGGAAGCCCAGAGCTAGATATATTCATAAGAGATTACTATTAACCATTCAAAGAAAAATTAATTAAAATATTATCTAAACTATTTGAGAAAATAGCAAAAGAAGGGATCCTACCTAATTCCTACCTTCTTTCTAAGACACAGATATAGTCTTGATATGCAAACCAGGAAGAGTCAAAATAGAAAAAGAAAATCATTGACCAATATGCTCAATAAACCTTGTTGCAAAAGTTTTAAATAAAAAATTCGTAAAGAGGCTTAAACTTTAAATCACAAAGATTATATACCACAACCTTGCTTGAGTTATACCAGGAATGCAAGACTGATTTAATATTAGGAATACTATTAACTTAATTAATCCCCTCCTAAGAAATGCAGTAGATAAAGTACCAGGCCTGGAGTCAGGAAGACTCATCTTCCTAAGTTCAAATATGGCCTCAGATACTGACTAGCTGTGTGACCCTGGGAAAGTCACTTAACTCTGTCTCAGTTTTCTCATCTGTAAAATGAGCTGGAGAAGGAAATGGCAAATCACTATTGTATCTCTGCCAAGAAAATCCCAAATAGGGTCATAAAGTTTAGGACATAACTGAAAAATGACTCAATGATAATAACAAAACTTTTGTAACATATCAAAATCACATGATTATATCAATAAATGTACATTTTTTTAAGGATTTCTATTTCTCTTCTCTTTTTTTCAATAGGGAGAAAAATTAATTTCTGTTAGCTAAAATAGAGAAGCTGGAGGGGGCTACAAACGTGGAATGCTGTTTGCATCTTCAGATGAGGTCATTGTATTGTTAGTTTTGCTTAATTGCTTCATTTTTTTATTTAATAAGAAAATTGTCAAGAAAAGGAGATAATCTGGAAATTTGAAAATTGAGAAATTAAAAAAATAAAACTGTCTAATAAAACTTTTAAAAAGAGAGAAAATGTCATTTAACTTCTTTGGGTCTTTGTCTCTTCCTTTATAAAATGAATGAGTTGAGCTAGATGATATCCGGTCACTTCAGGTATATGGCTTCTTTCTAAAGAATCAGAAATAATCACATTCATAACATTATAAATCGCAAGGTGTTAAATATTTACAACAGTCTGCACCACACAATGGATATCCTTTGAGGAGACATACCATATCAGAGAACTTCTCAGAATGCTTTTCCTTTAGTTGTGAAATTGCTTAAGCCTCAGTAAAGAAAAAAAATCTGTTATTTTGATGACTAGTTATATTGAAAAATGATATCTAATTTTGTGGATTTATTTTTATCAAAAAATACCTAAATAAAAACTTACTAATGATAAAAAAAATAGTAACAATGAGACTTCTGTGAAAACAAACTCTTTTTTCTTATATTCTGGCCTTGCTTGATATAATGAAAAATAGGAATGAGATTTTACATCAGTTTCCTTATCTATAAAATGGGAATAATAAAAGCACCTTTCTCATAATATTGTGCTCATAGTATAAGTGCTTTGCAAACCCAAGTTCTATAAAATGTGAGCTCCTATAAAATGAAAACTCAGCCTGCTTTACTTTACTTATAATTTCCATATGATTGCAATGGTTCTGCCTAAGTGGCTTGAGTGTGCATTAAATGTGAAATGTTTGTTAAATGGAATAGAAATAAATTGAACTAGGGGTTAACCCATGAATATATCCATATAAATAACATCTCATTTTGGTCTTACTGCATTTTATCTTCATGAAGAGGAAATTAGAAATTATGATAAGATTAAAGGTCAGATGAATTATTACTAAAAGTTAAGACCAGGGGGAAAAAAGGCCTTTTAAGAAAGGTAGAATTTTCCAGAAGCATATCATGGGTCTTTCTGGTGGGGCTTGGATGAATAAAAGTACACTCTATATGTTGTACAGAATTTTGTAAATATTTGACTTACTTTGGGGTTTATAACTCACGTATATGATTTAATATTTCTGATTCTTGGAAAGAGGCTGTGGATCTACAAAGATGAAAGGTTATGAGGGTTGAATGAGAGACTCCATTGAAGGAGAAGACATAATAAAATTCCTGTAATCTGTCAATCCTGTAAATTGTCAATTACTTTGGATGGAATGGATTGTAAAGTATTGAATGAGAAAAAAGGCATAATTAGGAGGGAGCTGATTTATCCCTTACCAGGACCAAAGGGGACTTATGTTTAAAGCAAAATCTGAGGTAGAAGTAGTATAATCAGGACTGAGAATCAGCACATAGCTGGATAGGTGTTTGAATGGGAAGGGAGTAAGGAGGTAAAGGTGGAAGAACAGGGACAGTGGTACCATGATTATTTTGGTGAATTTTATTTCTACTCATTTAATTTTTAGTCTAGAAAAACTTTGTTTGTGCCTTTATTATGAATTTCTACTATTTTTTTGTATTGTAATTATTTGTGCACATGTCTTATCTCCCTTAGTAGACTGTCAGTTTGTTGAAGGTCAGAAATGTCTCTTAACTTGGCTTTGAATCTTTTTCTCAGTGTATTGCACCTAGTAGGCAATTCAAGGTTCAAGTTTTCTTGAATGAAGTCTTCTCAATTAATCTTTTGTAAACATTGGATACAATAATTCCTTTACATTTTTTTCGTATGTATGGGCATATACATGTAAGTTTCTAATTTACATATATTTATCTCATGCTTCTCTGGGCTGTAGATTGGATTTCTTTTGCCATGCCCCCAGACCCTCTTCAGCTTTTCTTGGTGTTTTTTTCTTCTATTAGAATGTCAGCTCAAGAGGCAGAGCCAAGATGGTGGAGAAAAAGCAGGGACTTGCCTGAGTTCTTCCAAATTCCCCTACAAACAACTTAAAATAACAACCCAAAATGAATTCTGGAGTGGCAGAACCCATAGAAGGGTAAAGTGAAACAATTTTCCAGTCTAAGACAATTTAAAAGAGTCGGCAACAAAGGGGTGAGAGTAGAACACCATGCTGTGCTAGCACAGGGCATGCCCCAGCAAACCAACACAGTCCTTAGAAACAACTGAATGAGTGGTGGCAGTGTTTCAGCCCATAGATGGTGAAGGGGTCACACAGCTTATCAGAAGGAGATTACAGGGTTCTCTTTGTTGGCACTTAATGCAGGACTTCATTGCTTGCTCATACCTGGATCTGAGTCATAGCCCTGGGTTGCAATCATAGGGTGAGGAAGAGCACTAACACACCAGAGCTTGAGGCTTCAGGGAAATAAGGACCTTGGTCACAATTCTATGACGGATAAGAATGCTTGTGGTCACTCACAGATCAAAGCATAGGCCAGGAGACTAGTAAATATACCTCTCAGAACATACCACATTGGAAGAACTAAAATTATAGAGCCCCTTCTGAACTAGTTCTGGAAGCAGCTGCACAAAAATCCCTTGAAGTTTGGGAGAGTGCCCTCTCCACCCTGGGAGCAGAGCCCAATTTTAACATGAAGTTAAAAGTAAAGAAATAGACTGAAAAAATGAGCAAACAACAATAACAAAAAATAACTTAACCATAGAAATTTACTGTGGTGACAGGGAAGAGGAAAACATAAACTCAAAAGCGGACAACATCCAAAGCCTCAAAGAAAAATGTGAATTGGTCTCAGGCCTGGAAAAAGAATTCCTGGAAGAACTCAAAAAGGATTTTAAAAATCATATAAGAGAAGAAGAAAATTGGGAGAAAAAATGATAGTGATACAAGAGAACATTTTATACAAGCAACAGCACCTATGAATGACCTAGCTATTCTCAGCAGTGCAATGATTCAAGACAATTCCAAAGGACTTATGATGAAACGACGCTACCCATCTGCAGAGAAAGAATGGAGAGAGTATGAATGCAGATCAAAGCCTACTTGTTTTTAAACTTTCATTATTTTTGTTTTTCTTTTTTAATTTTCATTTGGTTTGTGTTCTCTTTTATAACATATCTAATAGGGAAATATGTTTTGAATGACTACACATGTATGACCTATATCAAATTGCTTGCATTCTCAATGAGTGGAGAAAAAAGGGAGGAAGAAAATTTGGAACTCAAAATAAAAAAAAAATGAATGTTAAAATTGTTTTTACATGTAATTGGTGAATTTTGAAAGGACTGGGAGTGAAGCCCACAATGGGTTCTGAAGCCTAATGGTCCAACTTTGAGGACCCTGGGAGCAAAGAATGACTTTCAGGATGCAGCTCAGAAGTACTAGAGAATATGCACAGCACATCTATTGGGATGTGAACTTGGTGGGACCAATGCTTTGTAGAAATTGTCCCTTCTAGAGCATTTTATAACTCAGTAAAGCTACTAGATAGATCGTTAGACATTTATTAAGTATCCTATGTATTAGTACTAAACTCTGAATAGTACTCATTCTGTTTTGTGGATTAAAAAAACCAAGGTATTGGGGTGGCGCAATAAACAGAGAACCAGCCCTGGAGTCAGGAGGACCTGAGTTCAAATGTGGCCTCAGACACTTGACACACTTACTAGCTGTGTGAGTTTGGGCAAGTCACTTAACCCCAATTGCCCTCAAAAAAACAACAACCAAAGTATCAGATAGACATTAAGAAATTTGCTAAAGGCCTGTCAGCTTGGTAACAAGGAGTCAGATCTCTTGTATTTTGATTCATTTTCCATCTACTACAGTTCTTTACCATTATGGAAAAATATTTCCCAGTTTTTGTGCTTCTCCTAAGGGTTTTATTTTTCCAAATTAGATCAGATCAGAAATCCTTCAATGAATTTCTTGTCTACATGGACTTAGAATTACCAAAGTGACATTAAAATGAATGATACTGATGTATACTGAGACTTCCCCCTTGTGGGGGATGTGAGTCATTCCACATAGACAAAGATGTACAAAACATTCATGGTATGGTATGTATGAGAAGAGAACCACACCAGAAGGCAGTCCATAAATTATTTCGAATGAAGACGGTTCTCTCTCAGGTATGAGTATTATGTTGTTTTAGAAACTGAGATGGCTATTTGGAATTGTAATTGGTTATCTGCATTCTTCTTGCAGTGTAGGCATCTAATGCTTGAATAAGTTGAGAAGTTGAGGATTAGGTTGTCAAAGTGAAAATATTGCTGGGCTGGGCCCCAGGTGAGTAGCTATGCATTGAAGTCCTTACTGTAGTATTCAAAGCCCTCTGCAATCTCACTCCAACTTTATCTCATACAATTGATATTCTCTGAATAACAACCAATCTTGACAACTAGCAAGTCCTCAGTCTTATCTTGCCCTTTCATACCTCCATATATTTGTACAAATTTTTTCCCATCCTGGTATAGTCTTTTCCACTTTTCTACCTATTGAAATAATTCTCTTTAAGGTCTAGTGCAAGCATTAGCACCTTCATGAGTCCTTGAATTCATGAACCACTCTCCCTGGATCACAGCAATAAATCACCTTCTTCTGTTTGGTATTCTTCAATGTGTTTATCATATTACAACTCATATCTTATATCACCTATTAGACTGTAAGCTGTATGTAGGTAGAGACTACCTTGTTTAATCTTTGTACCCCCAGATGCTAGCATAGTATATTGTACAAAGTGGGCACTTGATAAACATTTGTTGAATTGAAATTGCTGAATGAATTTGCTTTTCCAGTTTTGCAAAGAAGTTTGATGATACATGTTCAGCCTGTATTTGATTGCTTGTCCTTCCAGTGGGGGTGGGTGATGAGGGAGGAAGAGAAAAAATCTAGAATCTAAAGTTCCATAATCAAATGTTATAAATATATATCTATATATATATATATGCAATTATTATTATTATTATTATTAACTACATCCAACTGGAACTTGAGATACACAGGCACTGTGGTTGGGAGATCCATCTTGCCCTACCGAAAAGTCAGAGGGGTGAGGGGGGAAGACATAGGAGAGAATAGACTGGGGGAGGGAGGATACACTAGGATGGCTGTTTTGGGGTGGTGGGTAGGGGAAAGATGGGGAGAAAATATGTAACTCAAAATCTTGTGGAAATGAATGATGCAAACTAAAATAAAATTTAAAAAAAAACAGAAAAAAAAAGTTTGATGATAGAGCAGGAGTTTGAAGCCAAACTTTTCTCAGTCAACCAACTACTGTTTGTGTACTATGTGTAGTATACCTCACCATAGAAGATAAATATTGGAGTTTACATGATGAAGAATAAAACACAGCCCTTACCTTTTTTTTGAATTACTTGTTTATTTACTTTTAGTTTACAAGATTCAGTTCCACAATCACTTGAGTTTCAGATTTTCTCCCCTCCCTTCCCCCTCCTCCCCATGGTGGTGTGCAATCATGTATAGGATCTGCAAATACTTTCACATTGTACAATAGTTTGGTTATATAGAAGGGTTGTAACCAATGAGTGATTGCTGGGAAAAAAAAAGCAAAACCAAACATGAAAAAGAACGATAGCGTGTTTTGCTTCAGTCTCCATTTAAACTATAGTCTTTCTATATCTTTCTCTGAGTTTAGATATCTCCTTCCATCCTGAGGCTTGTAGAGTTGTCTTTTAGCTGTGCGTTATTGAGGATAGTCCAGTTGATCAAGGTTGGTCATCATATGTACAATGTGTCTGTG
>CM053586.1:56763575-56783052 GCA_028646515.1 Pseudochirops corinnae
TATCTGGTTTTTGATAATGTATACTTAATTAAATATATATGGTTTCATCTGTATAAGGATTCTTTCACATTCACAGGTCACAGCTCTGCATGCTTTTAGACCTATAAAGCTAGAGTTAGAGTTAGGCTCATCTGAGAAGAAATTTCCAACAAGTAGTTCGGTATGTGGATCTGTTTGGAATTGAGGGAGAAATTTCAGGGATACAAAGGTCATTGAAGTCATTAGATCAGATGAGTTTTGAAGGCAGAGAATTTAGATGAAGACCTACCTGAAGACCAAGACTTAAAACCTGGGGAATCATCACATTTAATGGGAAGATGAATACCTTCCTTCCCTCAACAAGTAGCCCAGTTCTATTTCGGTTTATCTTATTAGGCTGACAATAAGAAGGGGCAGTGATGAGTAAGTCTTTGGGTTCTATTTATTTAACTTTCTTAAGATTAGAGTTGAGGTCCCTCTTATTTATCCTAGCAATTTTCCAGTGTTCAAAGCTGGATGTATATTGTATGAATGAGAATACTCTTTTTTCCACCTTCCCTAACATAGGATGATTAATCAATATATGTAATAAAATTTCATAAATCGTTGTGTCCACTTTAAAGAGCTCAGAAATAAAAAGGAAATTATAGAAATAAAATTCATATTAGCCTTGGAAAACTTGTGTTTACAGATTTTTACTGAAGATCAGTAGAAAAAAAATCAGTCATTGATAATTATGACTGTTGGGAATGTTTGGGGCAGTATGAAGTATTCTGACTCCAAATTCAATGTTTGGGGGCAGTATAAACATATCAATTATGTGTTTGATACATAGAATTGGTAGAGAAGTTTGTGGCTAAAGAGAACCTGCTGAATGGAACAAAATAGAATTTGAAAAAAATTATAATCTGAAATTTTCTGAATCTATGACTGTATTAAATAACCCTATGGCATATGATGGGCATACATGTTTAAATATCTATACACACATATATTTGTATATATGTACAATATAAATTTCAAACATACATTCTTTTTTCCAATTATCAGTTGGGGGAAGAAGACTAAGAATTCCATACTGGAAGAGTAATTAATGAACACTTGGCCATCCCTGTACTATTTTCCATACCTGAAATGGGACTCCTATCAATTTATCCTCTCCTCAGAGACAGCTTTTGGGAAGAAAAATAATCACTGTTTTGGAACTGCTGAATAATTGGACCAAGAGACTGGTCATTAATGGTTGGATGTCAACTTGTAGGGAGGTCTCTTTCTAAGGGAGCAACCCTTGCATTTTTGTTTAATTGGCCCTGTCTTGTTTAACAGATTTATCAATAACTTTAATAAATAGATGGATGGCATCCTTTTCAAGTTTACAAGTGATATAAAGTTGACAGGGATATATAGGAAGTTTGAGAATGGTTAGAATCCATATTAAGGTGAGTATAATAAGAAGTACAAATATAAATTTCAGAAGTACAGGAAGGGGGAGGCTTGTTAAAAACATGTGAGGTTTTGTTTGTTTTTTTGAACTGCAAGGACAATATAAAGGAATAATGTCAAGTGGTGACTGTAAAAGCAAATGTGAACTTGGCAATATTGAGTAATATTTTCTTAATTTTTTTTTTTGACGGGTAGTTGTGATTTCGTTGTTGAAAGGAATTACCACTCAAGAAACTGTATTAATGAAGATAGGCAACTGTTCTGAAATTTTATAATCTTAAAAGTTGCTGGGGACACTGAGAGACAAAGTAACATATCCAGAGTCATATAGATACTATAAATCAGAGGTATACCTTGAACCAGGTCTTCCTGATTCCAAGACCAGATATCTATTCATTATGCCATAATACTTATTCAGCATTATGGCTTCCAGGAATAAGAAGTTGATAGTCTTGGTCATACTACACTTGGAGTAATGTGTTCAGTTTGGGACACTATATTTTAAAGAAGGCTATTAATAGTCTGGAGAACATCCAGGGAAAGGATACCAGGATTATGAAAGGTCAAAGTTGTAAATTAGGCTGGGATAACTAGGCACATGGGGCAATAAGTTTGGAAGGTACTGAAGGCACTTGTAGTTCTTTAACAAAACAAACAACTGCACTTAGCACCTAGTAAGTAGGGAAGAATTAGTTAAAATATTCAGTTACCAGATGACCTGATTTCTCACCCCACATGGGCTCTTTCCTTGGCCTGCCCTCTCCCCTTACACTTCTCCATTGTGTTGGTATCCTGGCTTGAGGTTGAGTTTTATGCTGCTTATTCCATTGTGATTTGTGATAGTAACAACTCTCTATTGAGACTATGGCATATAAGTTTCAACTGCAGGAAATCTTGATTGTTTAGCTTGAAGAAAAATGCCTCAGAGCAATAAGCAAACTGAGCTGTGCATTTTCTAATATAAGGGAATCACTCTTGACAGTTCTGTTCACTGGGGCATAAATCTGCTTCTGAGAAAAACAGTTGCTGAGTTAACTGTGCCTTGTGAGTTCACCTGTCTGGCACAAAAGTTTGCTCAGAATTTTAAAAGAAGTAGTTAGAAAAATTAAGTCTTACTTGGAGTTCTGAGATAGCAGTTGTTCATCTGAATGTAGCAAACTGTACAATACTGGAACAAATAGAGAACACAATATGCTATAGTGATTTGGATATAAAGAATTGAAGAAGTTTTAGGTGAATAATTGGGGCAATATGAATAATAGAACTGTGACGATGGGAGAAATGTAATTTACCTGATCATAAAAGATGAGCATCTTGTCAGTAATCGTAAGTGAAAGTGGGGTTGTTCATAGAGAGGAGCCAGAGTCTGAACCAAGAAGGAGGAAAAACTTCAGTACTGTGTTAAAGAGAGAACATAACTCTCTCAATATATACTGTCATTTGTTACTGGGCAGACTGGTTGTCTAGTGAGAACGTGGAATGCTTACTACTTCTTTTTCTGAGAGGAAGAAGGAATAGAGAGAATATCC
Organism: Pseudochirops corinnae; assembly: GCA_028646515.1. NCBI lineage: Eukaryota > Metazoa > Chordata > Mammalia > Diprotodontia > Pseudocheiridae > Pseudochirops > Pseudochirops corinnae. The sequence goes on from CM053586.1 coordinate 56,766,527, forward strand.
TATATTCTCTATTAGGATTCTCTGCTGAGATGAGAAGACAAATTATACTTCTTATTACCTGTTGTTACTGGGAGACGGAAAAGGAAAAGAAGAATACTGCCAGGCAGAGTTGGGGAGGCTTTGTCAACTTTAGGCTAAGATTCTTTTTCTAAAAGAGCCTAACACTACTTCAGCTGTTGGTTTCAGCAATACACAAAGCTTGAGATGATGGATCTACATTTTATGTTGAAAAGTAAGTACAGGTGAGCAGAGGAACATATTGGAAGCAGTCACCCAAAGGAATGACTACTTTACCTGAGACATTGTGTCCAATGAGGTAGTAGTTAAGCACAGTGTAGATCAAACTTAGTTTAGTAGCAGAAGCATCTGTTCAACTTAGGAGCTATATTTATGAAGGAACTTTTATAGGACATTTTTTGAGACAAAAAGATAACACCAAAATCTTACTGTTCCAGAGTTGTGAGTTACACTGTTCACACAGGTTTTTCTCACTTGTGTGTTTCTCATTCGTGTATATATATGCCTACTCTTTCTCACAGGTGGGAGAATGTGACCCAGGTTTCTATATGGACTGTGATGCATTTTTTCATCCCAAAGTAAACCTTGTATGAATTCCTGTGATGTTACCAGCATTATTTTTCACCTTATTGTTCAGTGAATGGTTTTGTTTAAGACCAAATATGTCATCATTTTGAGGGTCTGGGTTTGTTCAAATGGTCAGGGCTCAAGAGCTATAATAGTGAGTAGTGAACAGTGAATATATTCCTTCATAACTCAGTTATTTATTGGACCCTGAAAGTGTTTGAGTGTAGTCTTTGGTGGTGTTCTTTCTCTTGGAATCTAGACCTACCAATGTGAGTGCAGGTTGGGGTAAGTGAACTAGTCCAGAGAGTGAGTATTGGGTTTGACACCAGGAATGACCCATTTAGGTGTTATACTAGAACTCTTGGATTTGGCAAGAATTATGGAAGTTACCTGGTTTATGGAAAAGCTACGGTGGGCACAGTTGTGCTATAATTGTTTTTATTGTATATCGATCATTTCTTTTTTTTTAAATCTATATTGAATCAAACAATGATGTACTATAGAGAATATTTGGTTTCTTTCTGTGGAGATCCACTTCATTACGTCAAGGTCACACGACCAGGACTCAGTGAAATATGGCAAGATCAAGGAAGAGGTGGGGTTTGCCAGAGGTGGGATCTCAAGAGTTGATTCTACTCGTACGAGTGTTCTCTGTTCCACAGGTAGTAAAATATTAGTCATCTTAATTACCCAGAGAGAGGAAGAGCATAGGGATAGAAAATTGTTCACTCTCAGAGAACCATAGGGTGCTTGGAATTTCCTCAACACTTATGCTCAGTGGAGTGAAATACTTAACTATTTATCCAATATGAAAATGTTTCTGTTGAATAGGACCAGGATAATAGCTAACAATGCCACCTAGTGTTTAAATGGGTTCTTTTGGAGACAAAAGCAAAATATTTTGTCTTAAAATATTTTGACTTTAAAGGTGACTGGTTTGGTCCTTCCCACTCAGAGTGTAGCAATTATACTTGCAGACTCTTTATCTCAGGGCCAGGTCAATATAAAATGGGTAGAGGGAGGTAACTTTTCCTTGTCATGCCACTCCTTTTGAATAGTGAACTATTTCTCTTTATTGAAGGATCTGTCACACTAAAATCCTATCCCGTCCCCTTCTCCCAGACACTGCCTAACAAAACATAGAAGTATAGAACCACAGATTTAGAGGTGCAAATAACTTGAGGATATTAAATCCAACCCTTTCATTTTATTGATGTGGAAACTATAGCCCAGAAAGGCTAACTGATTTCTCCAGGGCAAAAAGTTAGTAAATTTACAAGGCAGAATTTGAACTTAGAATCTCAGTGAAGAGGATTCCAAACTGAAGTCTTAGCAGAATTGTATTCTGTATCATCATTCATAAGGAACATTCATTGAGTGCTGCTACCCAACTGGTCTTGAAGGCATATGTTTTATTCAAAGGGTCTCTATTTAGAGGGTTACTCTTGTGTACTAATACCTAAACTCTAATTTTGGCTAATTACTGGGCTAAGCCTGCTAATTTCCTTTCTAGGATAATTTTCGTATTCTTTTCCCTGCTCCTGGGCCTATGGTCTTTCCATACATATAACAAAACTCTACTGCTGTATTTAGCTAGACTCTTTAGATCCAATTCTTCTCCTCACTGTCATGGAGTGCCCCTTCTACTAATCAATCAACAAGTCTTCATTGTGTGTAATCTATGCCCTCTACAAAGCTTCCTTGCGACTCATCTTTGATTTAGTAAATAAGTCTTAGGGAGTTGTTGGAAGCACTTAGAGGTTAAGTGATTTGCCCAAGATCACACTGGCTAGTTGTTCTCAGAGGCAGAATTTGAACCTGTCTTCCTGCTTCTATGCTCATGACTCCATCTACTATACCATACTCCATGCTAGGTTCAGAGGACTAAAAATATGATGAATGAAATGATCTTTGTTCATAAGGAGCTTGCCTTCTAATGGATCATAAAGTACATGTTTAAGTATGAACAAAATAAACAAAAAGAGAATAAGTACATGTAAATACAAACATGGATTAATTTATAAAGTGGCTTGGGAGTGAATGCCCTTGGAGTGTAGGAATCAGGAAAAAGTTCATGTAGAAAGTGGTGCTTAGACTCAGTCTTGAAGGAAGAGAGGCATTATATGAGGAGGAAATGCTTTCCACTGCTGGGGGCAGCCATTACAAAGATTCCAAGATGGGAGATTGCATGTTGTGTGTGAGGAACAGAGAGAAAGCCAGTTTGGCTGGACTATAGAAATCCAGTTCTAATTCTGCTCTGATAGGGAGTTAGACCAGAAGCAAGATGTTATGACTGAGTTACTGGTAATATCAAGGCCAGATCTAAGTTCATTTTAAGCTGAGATCATTTGATCAAAATACTCACACATAACAACCGATGGAGGAGACAAGGGCTGTGAATTTGCTTTACTGTTGAAAACTCTTGAAAGAATGTACCCTGAAAGTGACTTCATAAGAAAGAAGAGTTGTTAGTATAGATCCTAGGTGGTTACACCAAGATGAAAGACTTGGCAGATTTTCAGGAAGTTACTTGTCATTTTAAACTTCCTAGAGTGCTTAGTATATATAAAAATCATTTGGTGGTCTTTCTCATGAATCCTGGCTCTCCAATAGCCTTTTAGAGAAGTTGGATGAATTTTAATGACAATAATTTTAGAGAATCACAGATTTTGAGCTCGATAGGACTTTGGAATTTAGATTTAGATTTGGAGCCCAAAGTGTTCATGAAAGCCATTGATTCCAACCCCTTTGTTTTAGAGATGAAGAATTGAGGCCTAAGGAGGTTAAATGATTTACCTAGCATCTCAAAGTAGGGAGTTAACAATAGGGAATTTGAACCCTTTGCCCCCAAATCCGGTACTCTTTTCCACTGTGCTATTGTTGAGGTTTGGGGTTTAGGGGTGCTTGAGGCCCCACAATACCAACACGCCTGGTCATGCTAAATGAATTTGAATCAAACCTTCTCTCAGGCAAAGTAAAACAGAATTTATTGAAGATTCACCATAAGTATTTGTGATTCTTGTGTTGACAAATAGGGCCAGAACAATCTGACAGAGAATGCGTCTGAGTTAGATTGAATCTCAGCACCTTCATGATGGCAAGATGGATCTTATATACAGAAAGACTGTGAGGGGATCTAGGGGTGGTCTACAAGAGGGGTTTGGGGAGGGTCTTGAAGAGGAGTCTAAGGAAGATCTTGAAGGGACTGAGGTCAGAGTTAAGAAATGGGATTAAGGGTGGGAAATAGCTTAAGACTACTTGGAGATGAGGGACAATGGAGGGCTAGGCTAGTTTTAGGGTAACAGATTTAGGTATAGACATTTTGATTGGATCAAGGGTGGGAAGCAGCTGGACAATGGAGGGTTAGGTTAGGTTAAGAGTAACAGAGATTTGGGTCTAGCTATAATGAAAGATTTATAGCCTCAGACAAATGCCTCATCAAGTGGGAAGATTCAAGGAGAGTTCAAAGGGATTCCCAGAGCCTGTACCCCATAACTATGATGTCTCTTTTTTTGTGTGAAAATAATAAAATGACTATACAAGCAGCTCAAGGCCCCCCACACCATTTTAATTAGTGGGAAAGACTGGGTTGGATAAACTTTTACCATCACAGCTTTCTCCAGTACCACAGCTGGTCAGAAACAATGCTTAGGGGGACACTGGTCCTGACTCTGATGATACCAGGAATTACAGATCTTCTGATCTTTTTAGGTTTAAAAGGTTATTATCTGGTCTAGTGGTGGGGAAGAAACTAAAGCCTCCCCAAAGGCAAATCTTTCTCATCAGGCCTTCACTGCTGGATTTTGATCATCACTTGGCTGGCCTGCTTACACATAGTTCCAGAGATGGGTCTGATTTTTTCAACCAATGATTTCTTGTTTGGCATTTTCGCTTTTATTCGATGACCCAAAGGATCATGTTATGATCCTTTCAAATTGATTAAAGACTTATTCATACCAAATTTACTTTTGATTGACTAGTAAAATTAGCTTTCTGGGCCTTCTTACATTAATTGGAATAGGGGCAGAAATGAGCAACTGTATACATAAGTAAAAAATAAGGGAAAAAAAAACCCACCTATCACTGAAGTAAAGTGAATATATTCTAAATGGCTTCCAATGCTAGTCTGCCTCCCTACCCCAAGTTAGAATACCTTAAACTAATCTAGTTTCAAGCTAAGTAAACCTGCTAAATTCTTTTTTCTCAGATAGTGAATATCTTCATATTTTCTTCCTTGCCTTCAAGACCTATTCTTAAGAAAAGAACTAATGAATGAATTCACTCTGAGCCACAAATTACTGATGTCTTAAAAAACACTTATGCTGAGGTCAGTTGTTTATTAAAAAGAAAACGAACCTTTAGTGACTTTCTATTGGAGAATATAATTTAAATTCCTAACTCAAGCATTTAACTCTCCACAATTTTATTTTATTCCAACTCACTTGTCATTTCTTATTTCTCTTTCATGTAGTCTATGTTCTGAATCTGTTGTCTGCCCTCATCTTGCCTTTTCCTGCTTCTGTGCTTTTGCTGATGTCATCTCTTATAATTCTACTCTAGTCTTTTTAAGCTCTGAGGATCCTTAACTTGACTCCAACTGGCTCAGAACAGAGGACTCCCTTCATCTGTTGAATCCATTCTTTTTCTTCATGGTCCAATGTAGCTTCTCTTCCATGAAATCTCCCTCTCCCAATCTCACCCTTAAGTACAAATAATCTTTCATTCTTTAATATTTCTTAGTACTTAACCTGACATTCCTTTGCCCCATCACTTCTTACCTCCTATTGTATTTATTTGTTATATGTCATACTAAATGTAAACTTCTTCAGGTCATGGATTAGAAACTCTTTTAGGATTGTATTTCCAGCATTTTGTAAAGTAGCTTGCATGTAGTAGGTGCTCAATAAATATCTGATGTTACTGAATTAAAGGAGTCCCAGGAGCATTTGCATTTTAATCAGAAACCTTAATTGGGCTTAATCCAAATGGGCAAAATGTTGAAACCATTATTGAGGCTGGGATTGAGAGTGGGGGGGAGGTAGGGATGGGTGCTAGGTTTTGATGGTGGCCATACCTCTGTAGACAAAAATCAATTTTGCTCTTTTTCTGCAATGTGATAGGAACAGCTTCCAAGCGTGCATTACTTCCATTCTAATTAATGGATAGAGAATACATTTTCAGAGAGTTAGCAGCAATGGTGGAATTGAAGATTACTCGATCCAATTTCTGCTACTTCATGACACATTTGTGCAAAGAAAGAACAAAATAATTTTCTCTGTTGGAATTCCTATTAGCCCTGGAGGAGGACTCGAAATTCTGTTCTTGGCTGGTAGCCTGTTGTTTCTCACCTGTGGTAGGATTACAACAATCTATGGGAAAGAACTAGTGCATTGTTTTTATTATGAACAGTAGGGAATGAGAAGAGGAGAAAATGAAGGATGTGGGGAAGCCAAGAGATTTGTCATGGGGCTGCTTTCTCTAGCACTGCTATTAAATGCTTTATACCAGATTTTCAAGCACATACTATAGGAAGCTGCTGTTTCCTAATTTCATGAAGCCTTGAAAAAAACAGATTTTGAGACTTCAAAGGATTTGGAACTAGAGAGCTTCGCTTTCTGAGGCACAATCCATTAGTTACCTATCTCCATTTATAGACCAAAAACACATATGATTTGGCCAACTTTTTTTTGTGAATTGCTTCACTTCACAAAGGATTTTGACTAACAGACCTGGCTATTACCTAGACTTGACTTTAGGATACCTTTCTGTGAGAAAATGCAACTTCTTTGTGGGTGAAACCTGGTAGCTTTTTTATTAGCTGATAGAAACTATATCCTTAGTTCTAGACAATAAATTCATATCCTTAATATTAGATAATATCTTTAATACTAGATAATAAATGAGGCAGAGAGTACAGTGGGACTATTACCTCCTTATTCTTGAATGTTAGTCTCTCTGTAAATACAGACTAAGATCATGTGAATGTTCCTGGTTGCCATCTCAAACTCTTGATTCATATTCAACTTTCAGTAAAATCTCTAGGTCTTTATCAAATAAACTTTTAACTATTTCCCTTCCTGTCCCTCATTCCTATCCCCGTTTTATACTTGTATCCCCAGAAGTGCCTGAAACATAGAAGACACATAGTAAATGCCTATTGACTGTCATTGATTTTTAGAACTCAAGCATAAAACTGTATATCAGTGGTTCTCAACCTTCCTAATGCCACAACCCTTTAATACTTGTATGTGAGCATATCTGCAAGTGGGCAGACCTGCCTGGAGACAGATAGAGGAGTGGTGTCTCGCTTCCTAAGACCATCAGAAATATGTGTTTTCCAATGGTCTTAGGTGACCCCTGTGATCCCTGTGAAAGGGTCATTCCACTCCCAAAGGGGTAGCGACCCACAGGTTGAGAACCGCTGCAGTGTATATGTACTCTTATTAAATTTTATCTTACTAGTTTAAATTCAGCGTTCTATCCTGTTAAGACCTCTCTGTGTCCCCACTCTGTCATTTTGTCTCTTAGCTATCTTTCTCAGCTTTGTTTCATCAGCAAATTTATCTAAGCGTCATTTATGCTTTTATCTAAGTGATACATAATAATGTAAAATAGTACAGGGCCAAGTAGAGATTGCTGGAATGGCCACTGGAGATCTCCTTCCAAGATGACATTGAACCACTGATTGGCACACTTGTTTTCCATCCATTTAACTAGTTCCAGGGCTACTAGACTGTGATTCCATAGTCCCAACATTTCTCTGTCTTGTTCACAAGAATATCAGGAGTGGGTCTGAAATGTCAAGGAATTGACTACATGTGTCATTTTTTGATTTTGTGCTGCTTCACTAGTTCTCTGAGATTTTTCAAAGGTTAATGACAATGGCTCCATTGAAGCTCTCCTCAGGGTACTGAAAGGTAGAGATGTGTACATTTCCTGTAGATGACTACATTTGAATGATTTCTCAGGATCTTGAGAAGAAATAAATTTAATAATTAGCACTTATTTACTACTATAAGGTTTGCAAAGCACTTTGATCTTTGCAGAAAGGTTAAGGGACTTGCCCAGGATGGCACAGTTATTAAGTGGCTATGGTTGGATTTAAAATAAGGTCCTCCTAACTCCAAGTTGAGTACACTATCTGCTGTCATGAAAAAATTAAATAAAGACAACAATCAATGAATAAAAGATAAGGTTGAACCTTAGCATGGTTGTGAAGGAAGACTAGTAACAAGAGGAGAAAAGAGAAGCAAGGAGAAAGATGGAGGAGCCCAAAAATCCAAACAAGAATGGTGAAGACATGGATAACTGGAAAGGTCCTCAAGAGTGGGGAACCAGTGGCCTCGAGGCCATAGGTTCACCATCCCTGGATCAAGGAAAATGTAGTGGCAGCTTTCTGCTGCAGTGAAGACTGAGTCCTAAAGTTCAGACACTCTAAAGACAAAGGGAATAGGGATAAGATAGAGTGCTTTTTCAGTGACCAAGAGATCCAGGAGAAGTGGCTTGCAGGAACAGAGTGTGGGGAATTTGGTGAAAGTAAGAAGACAGGCTTCTTAGAGAGGTAGACAGCAAAATCAGAGAACTAGATAGAGGGAGCCAGAATGGAGGAATTTCTAAGTCTTATCCCTTCATCTAAATTCTCTAGCAGTATTTAATACCCATTTTTTATATCCTAAAGCTAAAAACCTCAACCCACAGAGAATAACTAAATCTCAGAGCTGGAAGGGACTGGGGAGTCCAACAATCCAATTCCTAACTGAATAAGATGACTGGTCTGAATGGGATAGTGTTGCAGATTCATTACTGAGGAAGGCTGCAAAGTAAAGAAGAGGCAAAGTGGAAGTCCCAGGCCAGGATGGAAGCCACACAAGTCCTGGGGTAGTGGTAGCAATGTTGACAGTTAAGGATGCAGGTAGCCTGAATCTGACCTTTAGCTATCACTCCATGGTAACCCTATTAATGAACCATGGGCCCTTTGAGATTCAAGGATTAATCATTGGCATCAAAGCAAGGAAAGAAAGAATTCCTTGCTTTCTAATTTTAAAAAATTTCTTCTAATTAAATTTTTGCAGGGTTGTTGGTTAGAAAAAATAGAGGAGCTCTCACCATTTCTTTTACTGTCTAGCTCACGAATAAAGAACAAATTTGATCTTGCCCTCCTTTCATGCAAAGGGCTAGTTCCCAGGGTAGTCTAATTGTGGGGAGGATGACTCATAGACCACCTACCTAAATGCCTGCACTGCAATAAGACGCTGACCTAACTGGCTTTTTGTTTCTGCTCCCCCTCTTTGAAACACTGACCACTTGGTATCAGCTTGCACTAAGACCTAGATTTTGATGATAAATTGTGGCAGCTGTTCTTTGTAAGGTTTAATAAGATAAACCTGATTCAATTTAAAAATTACAAGCAGGATGCAAAGGGCAAACACATTAGAGCAACAGGGCCTGCCTTAGACCAAACTGTGATCAGGTACATGTTTTACTTTAGACCCTCCTTTCTTTGTGTCCCCAGCCTCATTCAGGGGCCTTGGCTGCTTTCTTTCTCCTCTCTCAAAACCTGAGCAATAAGGACCTGATAGAACCACAAAAGCAACATAATCAATGATATCAACAAAGTGAGATGGAAAGAACGGCAAAACCCCAAGCTCAACACCAGACAGGCATAAAGATTAACCTGGACCCTGAAAAAGAGAGGAGCAGATGATACCTCCCTCCAACTCTCTTTTTGCAGAGGTAGGGAACTATGGGTTTGGAACATTACCTGAACACAGAGACTCAGTCGATGTGTTGGCCAGTTTTATCAAACTTCTCCCCCACCTTATTCTTTGTCATTAGGGATGTCTATTAGGGGAGGAGGGACATAGTTGAAAATGAAGGTGTTATAAAAACAAAAAATATTAGGAAATCTGTTTTAAAAAAAGATACCATGTCATTTATATCTTGGTGGAAACTTGCCAAGTAATTTAAGTCAATGAGTTACTTTTCCTACGGAGTATTTGAATTTCAATTGTAATTCAACCCTCTACTCTTACCCCCCAACCATGGAATTAAAGGCTCTGACCCTAGTTAAAGAAAATTTAGTCTTCACAACATGTAGGAGAAAGACTACCACTCCATGCTTATGGACACGAGCGCCTTCAAATCCCAGCCAATATCCACTGGATTCCATTACCCCTCTACCCCATCCCTAGAACTCTTATAGATGAAAAAGGGTCAAGAATATAGGAAAGATTTTGAACTGGGAATTAGCCTGAAAGAAGCAAAATGGGGCAACAAAATTGAGGAATCCTTTAGGCAGTGACTTCATATATTGCTGCTTATGCTGTCTTGTAGATCTATTTACCAAGGAAGGGCTGAAAACATTTGGCCATTGTGTTCCCCAAGAGATTGTGAAATTACATTTTGCAGTCCCTCAGGGCTGTTGGGCAGGGAGAGGATTATGAAGCAGCTGGTGAGGCTGTGGGATCAGTTCAATATGAGGTAATCTTTAGATCTTAAGATTACTCTCTGTCTGAGTAGCTGAAGCACTGCCCTTGAGACATTGTAATTGTCCAGGCTAGTTTGAACATGCGTTACCGAGTGAATTTCAGCTAGACTGGTTGTTTCTAAGCATTTCTTCAAATATGGTCAAACCGCTTGTTAGGATTGAGGTTACCTCATAGGATCATAAGTTTAGAGCTTCAATGGACCTTAGAAGTCATTGATTCAACATCCTCATTATATAAAGATGAAATGGAGGCATAACTGTTATGTGACTTGCCCAGGACCACACATCTAGGATGTATCTGAGGCAGGGTTTGAACTCAGGTTTTCTTGATTCCAAATCCAGGACTTTATTTACTGCTTCATGCTGTTTCCCACAGCATATATAATTTGAAGAATGTAAGCAAGTTAGACAAAGGTAAAAATCTAACCATCTCAAATCAGAAGCTAGTTAAGAAAAAAAAAATGATAACAGTTCATTAAACACTATACCTCTGTCTTCCTTTTACTCCAGTCACACAAGGGCAAAGAACCAGACTTTGTCAGGTTTAGACACCTGGATATTGAGATGTTTTCCACCTACATCTGGTTGTTGCCAGCAGCTGAGACAAATGCTGTGACATGGAGTGTTGAAGAGAAGAAAAACTGCTCTCATTCTCTGTCCTGATACCCAAGACTGCCTTGGGTGCTCACTAAAGTTAGAAACCTGAACCAAGCACCTCTGAGGTGACTTTGGTTTGTTATAGTCAGACATTCTTTAGGGAGTGAAAATTCAATGATGCTAGCAAACCAAACCAGCTTCCCACTTTACCACCATGTTAGAGTTCCCTTTTTTTGGGAAAGGATCTGTCACAGACCTTAATTCTTTCAGCTTGATGCCACCTTATTCTTCCAACAGTTTGTTTTCTTGCTTTTTCACTGTTACTGGTGTCAGCAGCCCTTGCTAACTTCCATGGATAGCTTACCAGAAAAAAGAAAACCAAAACCAAAACCACCACCACAATCCCAACCATTCTGAAGAGCTGTTGCACTTTCCCAGAAATATCTGTGACTTCCAGTGATCTTGTCAGAAACAAGCTATCCCATGAAATGAAAATCTTCTCTGGGTACATCTGGGACATCCATCTCATGAGATAGTGGCAAAGGACTGCTATAATGAGAAATTTCTACTTTCTGTTGAAATTGGAAATTGATACCTCTATGCTAAATGAAATTCAGTTTTGGGAGCAGCCTTGTGTACCTTCGATGTGATGGTCTGCTGTAGCCAGAACTTAGTGGGGATAGAAGCTGAGATTCCTCATTACCTTCCACAATGTTTTTCTTTTTTAAATGTAATCAAATTTTGATAATACTCATGGCAATAATTTTTTTTCAATAGAGAAAGTGCAAATGTGTTGCTGTTGTAACATATTATTTGTTCTGTGGGGTTCCAGGGACTAAACACTGTATCCATGAGCAAAATAAATGAATTTTGCAAATTGCATTTATATTTATAAATATCATGCACATAAACTGACACACAAATGGACATAAATGCCATATTGGGAAGTTTCTCAGCAGTAGCGTGACTGCAATAATCATATTTAGTTATGTGATATTTAAAATGATAGGGGTAGACTAGATTATCCCAGAGGTCCCTTCCAGCTCTAAATTTTGATGATTCTACTGAGCCAAAATTTGTAAAGTCAGGTGGTTACTTAGCAACATTAGGACCAGCACTGATGATTTTCTGGTGATTTTTCATCGGCTCAGTAAGTTATTCAAATGGGACTCAGGAGCTTGAAGGTAGAAAACGTTGTACTGTATACATTAATTTGTACTCTACAAAATGAATAGCTGAAGGACCACTAGGTCACTATAATTTTGAATGACAAAGGTTTTATGAGTTTTTCATATTAGAATATGCAAAAAGTTAACCTGTTGCTACACTGAAAACAGGATTCATTTGAGCACTCAGTATCTACTACAATTGAAGATGGTAAGTTGCTAAAACAAATACACCAATTTCATCAGTGTCACAAAACTATTCAGAGGATACACTATGTTCAGGAACAAGTTCTCTGAAAAAGTCATCCTGTCACTCTAAACTTTCATGTTGGGTTGATTTTTTTTTCTACATCAGCTGTCTCTCTCTCCCTCCTTCCTTCTTTTTAACTTTATGTTACTGTTTGAAACATTGGTTCTATCCGTAATAAAACATACACTAGTCAACCTAATTTCCTTACAGCAATACTTTTGCCCCTTCTGGGCCAGAGATGAGCAATCCCTGATCTCACTGGAAAATACACACACACACACACACACACACACACACACACACACACACACATGCACACGCACACATGTACACACACACGTATGTATGTATATATAGCCCTGGGACACAGTTTATTTTTAAATAATTTAATATGTTATTTATCTACCCAAATACATGTAAAAACATTTTTTAACATTCATTTAAATTTTTTTTGAGTTCTAAATTCTTTCCCACCTCTCCCTGCCCATTGAGAAGGCAAGCAATTTGATATAGGTTATATATGTGCAGTCATGCAAAACGTATTTCCATGTTTGTCATGTTTACTGAAAATCTTATTGACTCTATATCCTTTGTAACATTCATTAAGCAACACTACTTCTCCCATTCGTTCTGACTCATGGGATCAAGGGGAACAAATAGGGACAGACATAATCCTTGTTCCTCATTCTGATTTCAGACAATTTCTCTTTCACTATTCCTTAATGATCTTTCATTTCTTAGGTCCATACAATCCACATACACCACCTGACTTAAATCTCTATTGCTGTTATCTACCATTCTTCAGGCTACTCTCTTGACTTTCTCAGGGACTTCAGAGATCTTACACTCTGTCTAATTCCTTGCCGTCTTCTTCAGGGACTTCAGTTTGAAGATCCCTCTAACGATATAATCTACAATGCCTCAAACCTTCTTGATCTCAGTGACCTGTGGTAGAAATGTGAAATGGAAAAAAAAAAAGGACTAGACTTCGAGCCAGAGCATCTGGGCTGATCTCCCAGATCTACCTCATCCTCTGGGTGAACTTGAGCAGTTCACTTAATTTCTCTGGGCCTCAGAGACCTTTCACAAATTTACCGCATTAGAAGGGACCTCAGAAGCTATCCTGTCCAACCCATACCTGAACAAGAATCCCTCTATAGCATACCACACAAGAGGTTATCCAGCTTTTTGTCTGAAAGGTTCTAGTGAGGGAGTATTCACTTCTGGCAACCTATTTCAATTTTGAATAGCTGGAAATTTTCCTTTACACTGAGCTCAAACCATTTTCTTTGTACCTTCTATGTACTACTCCCAGTTCTAACTTATGGTGACAAGCAGAGCTAAAATATGTGCATGTCTCCACAATAGAATGTAAGCTTCTTGAGGGCAGGGATTGTTTTATTTTTGTCTTTGTATCCTTAGCACCTAGCACATAGTGGCATTTAATAAATGTTTGTTGACTAATTAAATGAATCCACCTAGAAAGAAACATATTTGGCTTCAAATGAGTGGAAAATTTCCTAATGATTTCGGTGGTCCCCATAGATTTCCTCAAAATGTAGTGGGTTCCATTTCTTTCACTGGCAATCTCCAAGCAAAGACTGAATGTCTATTCAGGTGTTTTGTTGAGTTTTGATGATTTTTTTCAGATAAGCATCAAACTAATTTCCTTCTTCAAGTCCTGTTCAACTGAAATTCTATCATTCTGAAGTGATAAAGCTTTATGTAAGCATTACCGTAAGTATATTATGTATCTATTTACCTATCAACCAACCTGTCTGCTTGTCTGTCTGACTGTATCTATATCTATCTATCTATCTATCTATCTATCTATCTATCTATCTATCTATCTAATCTATCTATTGTCAATGTGATATGATCATTTGATTTCGAGTTAGAAAAGTCCAGTCTTAACTGAAATGGTTCTTTCAAAGTTTACTACTATTCTCTTAAAAGGTGCAGTGACTCTTTTGTTAGTCCTGAATTTTCTGTAGCTTTTGACATTGGTGGCCACTCCTTTCTGCTTGGTACACTTTCCTGCTAGAGCTACCATAATACTGCTATCTCCTGGTTCTCCTATCAGATTGCTTCTTGTCCTGTGCTAGATAGCCATCTGTCTTTCACCTCAAGTCTTTTTCAGGTAATATGCTTTGCTTCCAGAGGTTAAGTGATCAGCTCTACAGAGATGACTACCAAATCTGTTATATCTAGTCCAAACCGCTATACCAGCGGTTCTCAACTTTCCTACTGCGACAACCCTTTAATACTCATATGTGGGCATTTCTGCATGTGGGCGGATTCACTTGGAGACAGATAGAGGAGCAGTGTCTTGGTTCCTAAGACCATCGGAAATGCGTTTTCCGATGGTCTTAGGCGACCCCTGTAACCCCTGTGAAAGGGTCATTTGACCCCCAAAGGGGTCACAACCCACAGGTTGAGAAGCGCTGCCCTATATCCTCCCCCCAATTTCTAGGGCTTCATCTCCACATGTCTATTGGACATTTCCACCAAATTTCCTGTTCCCAGTACAATCTCAATATATTCAGAATGGAATTCATCACTTTCCCCTTCCTAAAATCATCCTGTCTCCAAACTTCACTGTTTCTGTTGAAGGAACAATTTTTCCCTAATCACCCAGGTATGACCCAAGGCTACATGTTTAGTAAATATCTGAAGTAAGATTTGAACTTAGATGTATCTGAGTCTGAGCCCAGCACTCTCCCCACTCTACCATCTTGCTTCTTAAAATTGCTTTACAATCTATTTCTTGCTTCCTAAAATTGCTTTACAATCTGTTTCTAGAATTGAATTGAGGCCTTCTCCAATTTGCCTTTTAGTGTTCTTTTTCTCATTAATTTTTTATTTTGGATCAATTTTTCTCTCTCACCTCCTTTATTTTCCATTTTTGCATTCAGTGATCTGCAGGCTTGAGTTTGGCAGATATCTGATAGCAAGCTAACTGAGACACTACTGCATGATTATAGAAAATGAAAACCTCATACTAGCAATAAACTTGGAATTTCAGAGAAGAGAAATTTTAATATCATTTCTACCTAGGGGGCTTACAGTCAACCAGGTTTACATTCTGTAGGATCTGTAATTGAAACTAATTAGTAATTGAGACTGTGTTGTGGGACATGAACTACCTTCTGCCTATGCCTTCTCCAACACTCTTGGCTTCCTTCCATTGCGTATTTGCTGTATATAAAATATTGATGAAAATTTCCCTAAAGTTAAAAAATTACATTTTGTAAATGTCTGTATTTTAGGTAAAACTTGCTTCCTACTTTCTAAAATAACTTTAAAAAATATAGAAAACTTTCCAGTTTGCCTTGCTTTGATTGTGGAGATTTGATTACTTGACTTCTGCAATTTATTTTCTCTTTTCTTCTTATTTTTTTTAAAGATTCATGGCTGTAAATTTAAAAAGTTAATTATTTTTGTTTTCCAAAGAACAAATATTTTATTAATCTGTCCCTCCCACTACTCCCAAATGGACAAATTACTGAAAAAAAAACCCAACCAAAACCAAATACCTCAATATATGGAAAAATAAATTCTTGTATTAGTTAAGTCAAAAAATGCATATCTCTCTCTTTCTGCATTTTAAATTCATCATCTCTAACAGGAGATGGGTGTTGTTTCATTTTCATTATTTTTGACTCATGGCTCCATTTTATTGGAGAGAGTTCTAAAGTCTTTTAAAGTTGTTTTTCTCTAGAATGTTATTGTATAAATTGCTTTCCTACTTTGGTCTGTATCAGTTCATAAATACCTTCCCAGTTTCCACTGAAATTATCCTTTTTGTCTTCTCTCATGATACAATAATGTTCCATTGCAGTCATAAACCAAAATTTGTTTAGCTGTTCCTTGATAGGAGACCAAGCCCTGAATTTCTGTTTTCTGGCTATGTGAAAAAACTGGCTAAAATATTTTTGCACATATGGATTCTTTTCTTTTTTATTGATGTCTTTGGACTTATAGGCCTAGTAGTGGTATAGCTGGGTAAAAGGTTATGCTGAGTTTGTTAACTTTCTGTGCCAAGTTCCAAATTGCTTCCCACAATGGCAAGACTCATCCATAGCTCCACCAATAGTGCCCTAGTGTGGAAAACCGCCTGTTTTTCCTAAAGCCTCTTCAACTCTTGTCATTTTCCTCTTTTGTCATCTTTGCCAATTAGATGTATGTGGGGCAGAATTTCAGAGTTCCTTCAATGTGAATTTCTGTAATTATTGATGATTTGGAGGATTTTTAATATGATCATTGATAGCCCAGATTTCTTTTTCTTTTTTTTTCTTTTTTAAATTTTATTATAGTTTGCACCATTCATTTCCACAAGATTTTGAGTTACATATTTTCTCCCCCTCTTTCCCCCACCCACCGCCCCAAAACAGCCATCCCAGTGTGTTCCCCCTCCCCCAGTCTATTCTCTTCTATGTCA
>CM053586.1:56783552-56806512 GCA_028646515.1 Pseudochirops corinnae
AAATCTCTGTGGGGCTCTGCTTCCAGAAGGGAAATCTCTGTCCCAAATCACTGGGGTCCTCCCGGCTGCCGTAGACTTCCAGCTGACTGGATAATGAAGACTCCAAGACCGAGGCCCAAGAAGACAATCCGGATCCAGGCCGCTCAACGTGAGAGCACTGGTCTGAAAACAATCGCTCAGTCCCCCTGCTTTTTGCAGGCCGAGGGCGGGAAGCTACAACGCAGAGGTGGGTGCAAAACCTCCGCCTTTTGCTTTTCCGCTCTGGAGACCTTTCGGCCTGGAGATCTTTTTGGCCGGATGCTTATCTCCCTCTTTCACAATCCCCACTGCGCAGCTGGTGCTAATCCCCCCTCCTCGCAGCTGGTGCTAATCCACTCACCTGAGAGCTTTCTCTGCACCTCTTGGCCGGCAGCCCCCGGGGCACAGCAACGGCTTTAGGCCAGGCTGGTTTCGGTTTGCAGTGCTGATATGGTTCCTCCTAGCCGAGCTGACTTTAGTGGGAAGTATCTTTGTGTGCGTTTTGAAGTTCTAGGATTGGTCCAGAGCCCTATTCCATGGGTATTTTGGGGTGGCTATGTGAGAGCTGTGATATATTGCTGCTGCTATGCTGCCATCTTGAGATTTCTTCTTTTAAAAAGTACTTCTTCATATCCTTTTGATATATTGTTCTTCATATTTTTATTTTTTTAGAACATGTTGTTTAGGTATCTCTTTTGTTCTTTGTTCTCCTTCCACCCTACCTAGCATTATAGTTGTCTGTGTATAGGTATTTTGCTCCCTTCCCCCCAGTAGAATGACTTTAGGGCAGGGCCTGGGCTATTTATTATTTGCATTTCTGTACCCTGAGTACCCATCACATTTTTGGTACTTAACACAAATTTGCTGAATTCTCACTCTCTATATCTTTTCATCTTTTCTTCACTTAATATTTTTTTGCTGTTGTTTGAAGCTAAGATATGTTGCCTTATTGATTTCCCTGTTGCTCAGAAGGGTTGTGACAATTTAAAGATCAGGATTTGGTCTTATGAGAGAACATTCTTTGCTTTGTGTGGCAGAAAGTCATTAATTTTGATACCCATCAGCAGAGCGACAGAGTAGGAATGGAGGTTTCCTTCCTGGCAGTGTGTTGTGTTGCTTCTGCACCACAGAACTCATTATTCTTTTATTGTTAAAGCAGAATGAAATCCAGAGAAGTCACTGGGGCATGAATTCAGTTGATGGAGCATTGAAGACCTGAAAGAATGTCAGAACTTTGGCAGATTTCTGAAACATCCTAAGCACTGAGGAAAGGAAAGCAGATTTCTTGGGTTTTGTTTTCCTCAGGAAGGTGGCATCCCTGCTGCACTCTGCCAGCATTATCAGTTTTCTATCTGTGCTTAATGGGTGGAATGGGTGGAACAAAATATGTCACACAAATGACATAAAAATGAATCCTGTGTGCTATGGCAGATTAGAGATAGGGCATTGGACTCAGATACAGGAAGACCTATGTTCATATCCCACCTCCGACATTGACTAGACTTTTATACACATTTACTGGGCAGTGGGTCACTTAATATTCCAGGGACTCAGCTTCATCTCTTGTCAAATAAGAAAGCTGAATCTAATGTCGTCTAAGACCACTTGTAGCTTAAAGTCTAAGATCCTATGAGAAGCATTACTCCCTGGAGTTGTGGCTTGCTTTTTGTTTCATGAATTTTTCACTGGGATTTTGAGCCCAGACATTCTGTTAGGAAGCCACCAGAGTTTTTTGAGTAGGGAAATGACATGGTCAGCCTTGACCTTGAGGAAAGTCACTCTGGCAGCTGAATAGAAGATGGATTGGAGTGCAGAGAGACTTGTGGGAGGGAGACTATTATACATTGTGGGTGTGGAGAGTATGAAGAAAACTGGAAAGGTAGAGAGAAGCCAGGCTATGAAGGGCTTTGAATGCCAGAAGATTTTGACAATAGATTGAATATGCGTGCTGAATGTGAGTGAAGAATTGAGTATGATGCCATGATCTATGAGTCTGAGTGATTTAGAAGATAGGAAAGTTCAGAACAGGAGACGGTTGGTAGGGAAAAATATGCTGAATTCCTTTTTGTGTGTGTTGAGTTTGAGATATTGAAGCTGCAGCTGATATTTGACTAAAGCTCAAGAAAGAGTTCAGAGGATCACTTATAGATTTGGAATCATCTGTATAGAACTGACAGTTGAACTCCATGGAAATGATAAGAGAGATAAGCAAGAAAGTGTAGAGGGAAAAGAGAAAAGGTCAGAGCCTTGGGAGGTCACAGGATCTGGATGAATATTTAGCAAAGGAAATTAAGAATGAATGGTTAGATAGGTGGGAGGAGAAACAGGAGTGACTGACATAAAAATGTAGAGAGGAGAGAGTATCAGGAAGATTGTGATCTACAGTGTCAGTGACTATCAGGAAGGGTGAAAAGACTGGGAAAAGGTCACTGAATTTTTCAGTTAACAGGTCCTTGGTAACTTAGGCAGGAAATTTAAGTTGACGAATGAAATTGGAAGCCAGAATCTGGAGGGTTTAGAATTGAGTAAGAGGAAAGGAAGTGGAAACATCAAATATGGATTGTTTCCTCAAGTAGTTTAGTTGAGAAGGGGAGGAAAACTCTAGAATAATGGCTAGTGGTTATAGCTGGATCAAGTGAGGGATTTTAAATGCTGGGGAAAATGGATATTTTTGTAAGATCAGGGAAGGAGCAAGTATATAGAGAGAATCTGAAAATCTGAGAGAGTGGGGATTTTAGCGGGGGCAATATACTGGACAAAACAAGAGAAGAATGGGGGCTGCCTAAAAGAGATCATAAAAAAGGGAAAAAGACCTACATGTACAAAAATATTTATAGCAGTTCTTTTTGTGGTGGCAAAGAATTGGAAATTGAGGGGATGCCCTTCTATTTGGGAATGACTGAACAAACTGTGGAATATGAAAGCAATAGAATATTATTGTTGCATAAGAAATGGTGAGCAGGAAAATTTCTGAAAAACCTGGAAAGATTTACATGAACTGATTCTGAGTGAGATGAGCAGAACCAGAAGAACATTGTACACAGTAACAGTAACATTGTGTGATCACCAACTTTGATAGACTTAGCTCTTCTCAGCAATACAAGGATCTAAGACAATTCCAAAGGACTCATGATGGAAAATGCTATCTATATCAGAGAAAGAGCTATGGAATATGAATGTGGACCAAAAAAGCATACCATTTCTCTCTCTCTCCTTTTTTCTTTCTTGTAGTTTTTCCCTTTTGTTCTGATTCTTCTTTCACAACATGACTAATGTGGAAATATGTTTTATATGAATGTATATGTAGAGCCTATAACAGATTGCACGCCATCTTGGGGAGATGAGGAAGGGAAAGAAAAGAAAATTTGGAACTCAAAATCTTATGAAACTGATGTTGAAAACTAAAAATAAAAAAATAAATAATTTTTTAAAAAAGTGGCTGTCCCTTCTTGTGAGAAAGAGCTAAAGCTTTATGAAGTTAGGTAACTTGCCCATGGTCATGCCACTAGTGTCCAAGGATGGATGTGAATTCTGGTCTTACTGACTCTAAATCCAACCCTTTATTGATGATGTCACTCTCAGTAATTGAAAAAAATCACAAAACAACTCAATTTTCATTGTTGTCCAATTGTATCTGACTCTTTGTGACCCTACTAAGAGTTTTCTTGGCAAAAATACAGGAGTAGTTCACTATTTCCTTCTTCAGTTCATTTTATAAATAAGGAAATTGAGGCATATAGGGTTAAGTGACTTACCCAGGGTCACACAACTACTAAGTGTCTGAGGCTAGATTTGAACTGAGATCTTCCTGACTCTAGTCCCTGTGCTCTATCCACTATACCACCTAGCTACCTCAGCCCAATGGCCCTTTATTAGATTAGGTGTTTTTCCAATTGCTAGTGCCTTGCCTCTTTTGCCATGTTACTTTGTATTTCCTTTGTATAGGTAAAGTATATTAGATATGTACCGCATATAAAATAGAAGTGGTGGTAGTAGAAGTGTAGCATTCAATGGTAAGGAATCAATGGGGTAGATGCAGATAGTTCAGGAAGTTTTCTTAAATGTAGAAATCATCTCCCCACTCCCCCCCCCCCCACACCTTGCCTCAGTCTAGATGCAAAACCATCCACATATACTTTTTCACAAAAAAATTTATCACAAATTACTTCATTATCATTTCTCTCCCCAGTGCTAGGAAAACGTCCAAATACAGTTAATATCTTATTTCCCATTCTATCTCCTTCCCTTCTTTGCATGACCTCAAAAGGACCTTTGCATAACCTCACACATACATCTTGGCTGAGAATATCCTGACTATGAAGAATCAGAATTGGTAAGATTCAGTATTAAGATTCACAACCCACTCAGGTAAAGAGTCAGCTATTTCCACTTGCAATAGCAGCAGCTGAGTTCACAACTTTACCTCTCCCAAGGTTACTGCCATATTTGGAGAGGTTTAAATTCCCTTTCCTACTTACCACTATTCAGCATCTGTTGTTAGGGAAACCTGAAGGTTTTTATATGGAAAGTGTTCCCTGCTCCTCCCTATAGAGGAGGCGAGGAGGATAGTGGTTTCCTCTGGTTTTAGAGGTTACCCTGTTGGTCCAAAATCCTAATACCATAAATTTCAAGGTACCCACTGGGGTACTTCTTATTAACAATAAGCCAATGGGCTTAACGAGCTTCTAGGAAAGGCATTTGCTAAGATGGTATAGCAAGTTGGTATATAATAGTTGGTATAAAATATTCTTTCCCCCTCAAATCTAGGGGGTACTTTCCTACAAATAGAGTATGTGGGAAAAGGGGCCTCAAACTTAGAGTATGATGACAGTGAGACACATATATAGGATAAATGTGTGGCAAAGATTACTCACAATTTTATCCTATAGGACCTGGAAATCATTTATCTCTTTATAAAGTACTTCCTCATATCCTCCTGAGTGTGACATCTATATTGGGTGGGAAGCTCAACTGGACTCTGAGGGTCTGGTTCCTTCTTGTGTCTATAGCCTGCTCTCTTCTCTGAAGTGAAGACTCATGTTCCTTGAAGCCCCATCCTCTCTTAAGTAATCATCTCTTTGTATATTTGTCCTTGAATATGTCAGGATTAAATGATAGGAATAACCTTTGGTATGCATCTTAGCTTCCATCTGGATCCGTTATCTTTTGTGTGTACAGAATCTCTATGGCATGGTTGACAGAACTGGAAAGAAAAGCCTTTATTTCTCTTTGATATAGGCTGAGAACTCTCTTACCACAACTGCCAGTAAGTCAAATCCAAACTCTATAATTATGGGATGCCTTACTTCTTTTATGTATCGGTCTAAGCGGCATGACTAATTCAGTCAATCCCAGGATATTTCCTGAGTGGTATCAGTTGTCTTCATCCAAGGCCACAGCTCTATAATTGAAAAAAAAATTGATAAAGGAACTTATTTTTATGTTGTCATAGGGTTATAGGAAATCACTAAAATACTTCTTTTAAACTCTGTGATCCCACTCTAGACCTTCTGTGAAGAATATATTAAATGCCAAATCCGATGTGGGTTCTGTAGTCTGGGTCCCATGATCTTTCTCACTTGGAAAACATATTGTCTTCTGTGGCTCAATCGGGGTTTTCCATCCAGTAAACCATGGTGCCAGTGGGTCAGTAGGCATTTATTAAACATCTAGTATGTGCCAGGCATTGTGTTAAGTGATGAATATGCAAAGAAAGGCAAAAGTTAATCCCTGCTTTCAAGGAGCTCACACTCTAATAGGGGAGACACCATGTAAAAAATTATATGCAAATTATATTCACACATTATACTTATATGTATATGTATATATACACACACATCTATACATATACATTACGTGTGTGTGTGTGTCTGTATGTGTATGTGTGTGAGATAAACTGGAGACAGTAAACAGAGGAAAGGTGAATTTTATCTAGAATTTGAATGAAGTCAGGGAAACCAGGAAACAGAGATGAAAAGGGAGAGTATTCCATCCTGGGGAACAGCCAGTAAAAATGCTCAAAAGATGCCCCAAATAGTAGTTTCTGGGTCAGGAGGGGGGAACCTGTGGCCTCAAGGCCACATGAGGCCTTCTAGGTCCTTGGGTACGGTCTTTTGACTGAGTCCAAGTTTTACAGAACGAATCCTTTGATTAAGGGTATTTGTTCTGTGAAGTTAGAATTTTGTCAAAGGGTCACATGTGACCTCAAGGCAGCAGGTTCCCTATCCCTGTCATAGGTTGTTAGCTCTGATCCATGGATGCCCAGGAAAGGGAAGTGAGTAGATTCCCCCACTATATTGTACTATCTATTCAACTTTGGTCCTCCTTGACCTGTTCGCTTCCCTCTCCTGGAGTTACCAGCAAGCAGTGTAACCCTTTGGATTTTCAATTGTACCTCTCCATGCAACAGTTTGGTGACAGACTTAACACTTTTAAAGGATGTATACTTCTCAACTACCTCTTTGAGGTTTAGCTAGAAACCAGGGGAATGCAAAGGGGATATTTTGAATTGACTTAATCTGTGTAGACATTGATTTCATTGAATAGAAGGTAAACTACTTTAGGACTGAGATTATTTAGTTTTTCCTGTTTCTTCAACTATTGGAGGGTCTGGAACGGTGCTTAATTAATGAATACTTGATTATGATGAATGCACAATTAAGGCCTATGCATAATTTGAATTTGGGGACATATTTGTACTGAATGTGTCAACTGAAAACGATCTGTTGAGGTATAAAGAATCTAAGAGATTTTTCCTCTCAATAATTGTGGTTGTTTTTTAAAAATCTTATTTTGAAAAACAGAGATTTATGCCAAAAAACAGATTTTGTCACATGGTTGCTAGGATGTTCTAGACATAATAATACTGTAACCTGCCAGAAAGATCTTGTTTTGTAGGTTATTTATAAAAATAATGTAAGGCAAGTTTCTAAAGAAAAGTTCTCATATTTGCATATACATACATATATATGTATATGTGTGTGGGTGTTTGTGGGTATTTATCTGTACTAGTCTCCCACTGACAAATGGGTCAAATGTGAGTAAAGGATTTGAGCATTTGTATGGGAAGCTCCAACCCAAATATTTTTTTTAGGATGAAAACTTATTATAAAAGGAACCAGAAACATCTACTGGGAATAGCTGCTGTTGTTGCTTTTTGTGAAAGGTAACTGAAGTGAAAGGAGGTAATTTCACAAAGTTAATAGCTAAGATTTAGTGTTTAGTCCCTGGAACACATACATAAGGGCTCTGAGTTGCTGCAGAAGGAAGGGCTATTTCACTAAAAATACATTAATATCAATCCTGAATTCTTCATGTCAACATCAGCAAGAGCTAAACTTCCACTTCTGAAAATAATTAGTTAGTGAGCAGTTACAAGATACTTAGTTCTTTATTTTACTCTGTTTCAGTTAAGAAGAACTCAAGAACCAACTTAGTGCATCTGATTGTTCTCCTTCCTCCTAGCTTCCTTGGCTTCTTTCAAGACTCAGCTCTAAACACCCTCCCTCCTCCCCCCTGCCCCTAGTACTTTTCCTCCGATATTACTTCCCATTTGCACTGCATATTTTTAATTTGTGTTTACATGTTTTCTCCCCTATTAGAATGTGAGCTCCTTGAGGGCAGGGGCTATTTTTTTGGCCTTAATTTGCATTCTCAGTCTTTGCACAGTGCCTGACATATGGTAAGTGTTTGCTGACTAACTAACTTGGCTATAGTTCTTTCATGCCACAGGAGACAGAATTTTCATTGTAACCTTCACTGCTGTCTACATCTGTTTTCCTTGATCCCTACAAAGTATAGGGTGGTTAGAAAGGCACAATTGATGGTGAGATTGCTACCTTGTCTGGAGATCCAGAAGCATATTTGGAAAGGGAGCTTCTAAGACATTCTGAACATTGAGGTTAAGTCCCACAAAGGTATATCCTCAAGGACACAAGTATAGCCCTTTGACTGAATCCAAACTTCACAAAATAAAGCCCCTTAATAAAAGGATTTGTTCTGTAAAACTTGAACTAAGTCAAAAGACCCCCCTGAAGATGTAGAAGGCCATATGTGGCCTCGAGGCTGCAGGTTCCACACCCCTGGGCCAGGACCTCTATTGCTTCATATAGGGTTTGTATGAGGCAGAATTGGCACAGGGGAAGTTAGAAGGTGAAGATAGGAAGTACCTTTGTACTGGATATGATAAAACAAAAATGACTAATTGAAATGACTAATTGAAAATTATGCCCAAGATAATAAGTAAGGAGATAGTGAAAGAGCGCTTGGTTACCCTTAATGAATTTAAGACAGTAGGCCAGATGAATTACATGCCCAAGCACTAAAAGAAATGGCAAACGTGATTGCTGAGCCACTGTCAGTAAGAGTTGAAAGACCCTGGAAGACAGGAGAGGAAGCAAAAGATTGGAAAGGAACAAATGTCCTGATTTTCAAAAAGGGGAAGAGAACAGAACCAGTAAATTATAGACTCATGAGTTTGGCTTTGATTCTTGTGATAATTCTGGAATGGATCATGAAAGAGAGAGTTGGAAAACATCTAGAAAGGAGAAATGGGGATTTCAAACAGACAGCATGTCTACATTAATAATAGGTTATGCCAGACTAACCCTAACTTCTTTCTTGACAGAATTACAAATAAGTAATAAAGGGAACAGTATGGATATAGTTTGCCTAGATTTTTGCAAAGCTTTATGTAGTATAGGCTCTACGTTCACTCTTCCAACTCTCACTTGCACAGTCATGTTGGATACCCAGAAGATAGCTAAATATTTCTCCATTCAGAGTTCTAGGACAACCCTGAGGAGCTGGGGTGTGATAATACTACTTCTCACTAGTCCTTATCAAGTGTGTTTCCCCAATATCATTGAACCAGTTGTTGTCACTCCCAAATGAATTAAAAGACCAGATGATGGTAACCCATGATTTATTAATTTTTAAACATAAAATGTGATACTCCATAGTATGTGTTTGCTGAATTCTTGGGTATTAGTGATGATAAAAATAAGACAATGAGAGAAAACTGATTGAAGAACATGACATCAATTAGCTTTTACAAATGAAAATTTACTGATAACAAGGACCAAATTATAATATTCCTCTAAAAGTCTGGGATACATTCACCCTTTAGTATATATATTGAGACCAGAGGAAAGTGGATTTAAGTTTAAAAAAGTACATGTGGCAAAGGGGTAACTTAAAATTCTGGGTTAGATGAAAGTTTCTCTTTTTGGAGTTCACATGTAGTTAGCATTAGGTAAGGCTTTCTGATGCTCCTTGTAGAGCCAAACAAGCTAGGCTCACACAAGAGAATAATAACATTTTCCAAACAATAATGAAATGTTTTCTCTACTTCCTGAAGCTGTTTATCCTGGGCATAGTTTCTAGGAATGGATAGGGTGAGCATCCTAATGTACTTTGCTCTCATTAGATCTCACATCTAGAGCTGTGTTCAGTTCTGAGTGCCATGAGTTAAGAAGGATGTTGATAAGCTGGAGAATGTCCAAGGAGGGCAGTCAGGATGGGTAAGGTCCTCAAGTTCATGTCATATGAAGATTAGTTGAAAGAACTGGGGCTGTTTTGCGGAAGAAGAGAAGATTCAGGGAGGATGTGATAGCTGTTTTCAAATTCTTGGAAGGTTGCCCTCTGGAGGAGGGGTTAGATTTGTTCTTTTTTGCCCCAGAGAGGAGAATCAGAAGCAATGGGTGAAAAGTTGCCAACAAGCCAATTTGGAATTGATGTTGGGAAAACTTTCCTAAGATTTAGCGCCGTCCAAAGTGGAATGGACTACGGAGAGATTTGATGATCTCCTTCCTTGGAGGGTTCAAGCAAAGGTTGGATGACCATTTGTTGGATGTGTAATAGCATGGATTCCTTTTGTGTATGAGTTGGACCAGAAGAACGATGTGATCCCTCCAAACTCTAGAATTCTGTGAAGTCTTTCCTGCTGTAGTTACATTTCCATGTACGTGCCTCTCAGAAGCCTAAACAAGGCCCCAGATAAATTCCACTTTTACTAAAAAACCTTGGAAAGAGCCCAGGCCATGGAATGAGAAGACCTCTGATATCATCTTGCCTCTGACACTTTGTGACCTTTGGCAAATCACTTAACCATTCAGGTTTTCAGTTTCCTTGTCTTTAAGCTAAGGGGAAATAGCCTCAATGGCCTCTAAGAACCCTCCTATCTCTAGATTTATGATCCATTTCCAAATATTCCCTTCTTTGTAGATTTCCTCCTTCTCTGAATTCCTATATGGCTGATTATGAATGACCTCATTAGCTAAATGTTTCCTTAGTCTTATCTTTGCAACTCTGAGATATGAGCTGGGGACAAAGGATATCTTTAGAGATGTGTGTGTCCAGATATGAAAGATGGGCAGTTACATTGTGAGAGTGAAGGATCCATGGATAGGCCTCATGGTCTATATAATGCTGAGAGAATATGAGGAAGATCTTCAGCAATTTGGGTGTACTGTGGACTACCTTCCTCTCCTTCCCAATGTTGAACTTATGGGAGAACATGGAATAGTGTTACCCAGAAAGGGCAGGTTTGCATGGGCTGTGATCCTCATCAGAAGGAATTTTCAAATGATTTAGATCAACATTTCTTAAACTGTGGGTTGTAAGCCACAGTCTAAGAAGTGCTAAAGGGGTCATGAGTGGAAAAAGTTTCAGAAGCCCTGATTTAGTTAACAGACCCATTGAAGTATTGGAAAGTCTCCCAACTAGATGATAAGCACTTTGAGAGTAAGGAACATGTTATATGCTTTTTTGTATGCACCACAGTGCCAAGTTATAGAGAGTTATAAATTAAACGATGAAGAAAATGTGTTATAATGGTTTTTAAAAATCACTTTTTATTGATCTTATTAATGGGAATAGTCCTAATTTGTTCCTTTGGAAGGGACACATTGAAATTTATGATTTTACTCCTATTTCCTCATGACTCTTTTAATCTTTTAAACAAATGTTCAATTTTGCACCTACTCCTCTGACTTCTTTGGAATTCACAGACCCCCAAGGTTAATAACCAAGCAAGAAATATTTCATGAGCATTGAGGCTGTTGGAATCCAGCAATCCCAAATCCAATCTGCAGCACTTACAACTGGCCAATTTCCATAGACCTCTCTTGTCAGTGCAATTTCATTAGTAAATTAATTTCCCTTTTAATCTCTTCTCATTTCCTTATGAATTTGACTCATTTCCGGGGACAAGTGACTGAGATGAAAGATCTTGAAGCAATATAAAACCGACATCTGAAAACTAGAACTGTTTTCCAGGAAATACAAAGTTCTGATAACCTTGCCGATGACTTTAGAAGAGAAACGTTGAGATTATGCAAAGAGCCAGAGGATGGCAGCACAGAATGAATTAGAAATCCTCCATAGATAGCAGCTAATGTAATTTTTTTTTAATGTAAAATGTGATACTCCATAAGATATATTTGCTGGATTCTCAGGTACTGGTGACAATTAAAATAGGAGAATGGGAGAAAACTAACATAACAGTATGACCCAGTAGATCTCTCACTACTTTTGTTGTTGAGAGAATCTAGAATCCCAGGGAAAAATAATTTATTTTCTGGTTCTTTCATATACCAATCAGTCAAAAGAACTAATGTTGGCTCTGATTCTTTCATTGGTTTGTTATGGGACCATTGGCAAGTCATCAAACTGCTTTGGTTCTCGGTTTTCATATCTGTAAAATAGGGAGGTTGGATCAAAATGTTATGATTAAGTTCCTTTAAAAAATAGTATGGCATGGTGGATAGAATGCTGGATTCATATCCAGAAAGATCTGTGTTCAAATTCTTTCACTGATACTAGCTGTGTGACCTTGGGCAATTCACCTTTTTGATTCTTAGTTTCTTATCTGTAAAATGAGGAAGTTGGACTAAGTGACCTATAAAGCCACTTTAAATTTAAAATCTGTGACTATGAAAATTTTAAAAAATATTTCATATTCATTGTTCTCATTTGATCTTCAAGAAAAAAGAAGTTACTATCGTGTCATTTTACAGATCAGGAAATTTGGTCTCCGAGATGTTGAGTATTTCGCCCGGGTTTACATAAGAATAACAGCTAGGCAGTGCAGTAGATAGATAGAGCACTGGGCCTGGAGTCAGGAAGAGCAAGTTCAAATCCAGTCTGAGATGCTTACTAGCTGTGTGACCCTGGGAGAGTCACTTAATCCTGTTTGCCTCAGTTTCCTCCTTTATGCAGTGAGCCAGAGAAGGAAATGACAAACCACTCTAGTACCTTTGCCAAGAAAACCCCAAGTTTTGGGGTTTTGGTTCAACAAAGAGTTTAACACTACTGAAATGACTGAACAACAACACAAGAAGTAAATGTTTGGGGCAGGATTTGAATACAGATCTGCCTGACTCCAAGTCCAAACACTATCTACTATGATTAGCTGTCATTCAGTAAAAGTGATATAAAGTCTATTCCAGCTCTGAAATGCAACGATTCTGTAAAAATTGTCACCTGCCTCAATATTATTTCAAATGTTAGCATTTTATTTTGTAGTTTGCTAAACTTAGTTTCAAAGTATATTTTCAGGTGGCTAGGCAGTGTAGTAGTAGATAGAGGGCTGCACCTTGAAAACTTGAGTTCAAATCCTGATGCTAATATTTAACTAGTTCGGTGATTAGACAAGTCATTTCATTTTTCCCAGTTTTCTGTAAAATGGGCATAATGAAAGCACTTCACTCAGTGGCCTGCCATGAGGATAAAATTATGTTTGTAAAGATTATTTTATGTATTACATAATATAGTATATATTTGTAAGATTATATTTGTAAAGAATTTTGCCAGTATGAAAATGTCATAGAAATTCCACATATTTTTTGACTTTCATGACAATACAACATTCAAGGCCCTTTACAATCTGTCCTTAGTTATATAATCAAAACTATCTCCTACCACTCTCTTATGTGGACCCCTCTGCTTTCCCCAGCCTACTTCTCATTCTTCTTGACCTCTCTTCAGCCTTTGACACTGTTGACTGATCACCTTTTCTTCCTCAATACTTTCTTCTTCCTAGATTTTCAGGATACCATCCTCTCCTGATTCTGCTGTCTCTTTGATTCTCAGTCTCCTTTGCTGGATCTTCATCCAGATTAGGGCTTCTCAAACTTTTCTCACTAGGGACACCTTTTCAGGGTTAGGCAGCATTCCTTGGTGTTGCATGGCTTGAAGGCAAGCACAGTACAAAGTGTGCACACTTTGTGTTCAGAAACAAGGCTGCAGTGAAGTTGCTTCACTCAATCTTGACAAGTGCTGCCAGAAACATTTTGGATTCATTGTGAATTAATTTTCAGTCATTGCGTATTCAGAAACCTTTTACTGTTGCCAAATTGTTCATGACCCCAATGGGGTTGCAACCCACATTTTAAGAAGCACTGATCCAGATCATGTTCTCTAACTGTGGGTATCACTCAGGGTTCTTTTCTGGATCCCACTGATATAGTTACCATCTCTAAATCAATCATCTGTAAAGTGAGGGGGTTGGATGAGATGGCTTCTGAGGTTCCTTCCAGCTCTATGGTCCTGTGACTTCCAAGGTCTCTGACAGTCTTCCCTAAGGCATAGGCAAGGGATACATGGTAAACTGGCAGCACCAATTGGTGCAGATGCCAGAATTATTATTTCACCAAATGTGATTAGGTGATAGTTTGGGAAACATTATAATATTCTAGAGTCCTAAGTTTTAGATTGAGAAAGGACCTTGGAGCTAATGGAGAGACAGAATGGTGAAGTAGAAAGACTTGTGGACCTGGAGGCAGGAGAGGACTCAGCCTGTCCTCTGCTACTTGCTAGTTGTGTGACTGAGGGGGAGTTCAGGAATCTTCTGAGACTCTGTCTCCTCCTTTGTCATAATTACAATAGTGCCTACCTCATAAATTGTTGTGAGATCAAAGTAATATATAGAAAACACTCTGTGTGTATTCAATCTAATACCTTAATTTTGCATATGAGGAAAATGAGGCCAGGGAAGTTGCTTAAATTGCCCATGGTTGCAGAATTATACAGTTATAGTTGGAGTGGATCTCAGAGCCTGGTCTGACCTTCCTTTTCAATAGACGTCCAAAGAGATTAAGTGATTTGCCAAAGGTCACAGAAGCTTTAGGGATAGAGGTAGGATTTAAACCCAGAACCTCTGACTCTAAAGCCAGAGCTCTTTCCACAGTACCACCCTCCTGAGCTGGGATTCAAACCTAGATCTTCAGATTCCAAAGCTGATGCTCTTTGCAAGTCATCATTTTGTCCTCTCCCTGGTATTACCCAATCTCATCATTGTTATCACTGGCCTCATCTCAGTTTGAGACATGGACAAATTGAAGATCGTGTAATCACAGAATCATAAAGAGAATCATTCAGAACAGGAAGGGCCTTTAAATTAGATTTAGAGTAGATTGATTTAGATTAATTAAATGAAGGGTAGAAAATATTACATAGGGATATAGGCGGGAACTGTGATTTTACTGCTATAAGGAACTCCAGAATGAGTAAACTCTATCAATACCAAAAAAAAAAAATCTGTTTGAAAATTATATGGGGTTTTGGAAGACCATATTTGGTATTGCATTTTTTCCTTTTCTCCACTTACAGCCTCCCTGCAACTAATGGAGAAATATACCTTGGAATAATGTCTTAGGTGGCACATGCAATGAGAAATCAGGCACTTTCCTTTCCTGCTGGTCTTCCAACCTGCAAAGATCCATTCATCTAATGAGCCATTCTTTGCTTGAAAGGCTGCCAGTTTCTGATGAGAGAGTTGAAGTGAGTTTGTGGGAGGCAAGAGGGCTTCATCCCCTCAGCTGTCTAGTCAAAGGAAATGTGCCAGACCCCTGGAGTCTCTGACTCATACATTATGCCATGGGGCTGTGTGGGTAATTTCCCATTTGTTCCCCACTCTTAGAGTGGGTATATATATATATGAGAGAGGCAGAAGACATCTGCCAGCTTTGCGGTACACCAGAGCCAGAACCCTGGGTTCCGAGTTCCTCTGGATCTTTGTAATGCCATTACACCTGGGTTAAGAATGAAGACTGGTGCTTGAGACAGCCAAGTCTGACTCTAGGGTGCCTTCTCTGGATGTCCTCAAGGGCACCAGGAATTAAAATTTTTAGCTCTGATTCGCTGGATAGGACTGGTCAGGCAAAATGTGTGATATACTTCATTGCAAATTGGAGTTGGGATTATGAGAAGAACAATTATAGAAAATGTTGCTTTATTAGTGGGGAGTAGATTTAGAGAAAGACAAGAGAGTTATTTCTTTCAGTCACTTAGTCAATCAACAAAGCATCTAATAATGTGCCAGGCACCAAGCTAAGTACTGGCGATACAGAGAAAGGCAAAAACATGATCCTTGCCTTCAAGGAACTCACAGTCTAATGAAAATGACAATATGCAAACAACTATGAGATATATACAGTATACATGGGAGATAATCTCTGAGGGATGAATAGAGGGGACCAGGAAATGCTTCTTGCAGAATGTAGGATTAGAGCTAAGTCTTAAAGGGAGCCAAAGAAGATAGAAGATGGAGGTAAAGAGGGAAAGAATTCCAGATATGTGGAATATGGAAAGGCATGAAGTAGGGAGATGGACTACTTGTGCAAAGAAAAACAAGATGGCCATTGTCATTGAATCATAAAGTACCTGGAAGGAAGTCACAGAAAAAAAGACTAAGAAGGTATCAAGCTGAGAAGGACTTTAAAAGGTAAACAGAAGATTATATATTTGTTCCTAGAGGTAATAGGGACCCACTTAGAACTTCCCAAGTCTTGGGTAACATGGTCAGGACTGCATTTTCGGAAGATCAATTTGACAGCTAAGTTACTTGGATTCAGCTTTCTCCTTTATGCATATCAATAACAATAGTTATCTTATAGGTTTGTTGTGAAGGTCAAATAAAATAACCTTTGAAGTGTTTCGTAAACTTTAAAGCACTGTACAAATACTAGCTAATATTATTATTGTTATTTCATTTAATTCTCACGACAACTCTGTGAAACGAGTAGGGCACCTATGTAAGAGTCAATATAGGAAGAGAGTTTGACCAGTACTTCAAAGATCCGATTCAAATTCTACTTCTGAAACCTCCTGAATGACCATGGGAAAAGCCATTTAACCTCTCTCAGTCTTGGGCTATAAAACTACATTTATAGATACAACTACAACGTAATTATAATAGCAACTCACATTTAGAAAGTGTTTTTAAGTTTACAAAGTTCTTCCCCCACAAACAACCTTGGGAGATGGATAGGACACATATTATTATTCCATTTTTAATGAAGGGAAGAAAACAAGCATTTATTAAGTATCTACTACAGGCCAGGCTCGGTGCTATAGGCTTTATAAATATTATCTCATTTGATTCTCACAATAACCCTGGGAGGTAATAATAACAAGATAATACTTATATACCACTTACTCTCTGCCAGGCACTGTAGTAAATTGAGAAGGACAGAGCAGAAGGCCTTTGAAGTCCCTCACAAATTCCTATCTATGACCCTATGAAGTCATAAGTCAGGAGCTCTTTAAATGGACTTTGTTATGGGTTCCTGTTCTGCCAAAGGATGAAGCAATAGGGAGGCCTAGGAGACTTCCTCCCCTTTCCCCCACCACAAACTTCTTAAAAAACTCCAGTGGCTCCCTGTCACTTCCAAAATCAAATATAAAATCCTCTGGTGTTCAAAGCCCTTCACAAGCTGGCTTAAACCTTATATCTCTCTCTCGTCCCCATATATCCAGTGGCCCTGGCTTTCTTACTGTTCTTCAAACAAGACATTCCATCTACAGTCTCCAAGCATTTTCACTGATGGTCCTCCATGCCTAGAGTGCACTCTCCTCATCTCTGTTTCCTGGCTTCCCTGACCACTCCGGTTAAAATCCCATTTTTCTACAGGAAGCCTGTAATCCCTCTCAATTCTAAGGCCTTCCCTCTATTGATCATTTCTAGTTTTTCTTGTATTAGTTTGTTTGTATATACTTTTTGGCACATTATCTCCCTCATTCATTAGAGTGTGAGCTCCTGGAGAGCAGGAATTGTTTTTTGCCTTTCTTTTTTACCTTCAGTATTTAACACAATTCCTGGTATGTTGATAAATGATTTGTTTACTCACAGAGCAGAAACAGAGCAGGTCAAAACTTCTTTGCTAAGCAGTGAGGGTATTCGGCCTATAAAGTCTCAGGCTGGGTGAAAGTGGGAGACTCATTTTCATTCCTTTCATATCTTCAATAATGGTAGTTCTAAGGGAGATAATGATGATGAAAAGGAAGAGAAGGAGAAGGAAGATTAGTTAATTCTGGTAAGAAGACCAAAAATCAATGGCATAGTTTATCCATGAGAAGAGGCAATAGGCAAACTATGTTCCTTTGTCTCCTTTCTTGGAGAGCATTATTTTTTATTTAGTGGTAATCTCTTTGCTTGAAGTATATTAAATGTGCAGGAGGTTTTTGTTTGAGAGTAGGTAGATGGGGGCAGATGTATTCAAATTGGAACAATAACCGGCTGTTATTTCATTATTTTTAAAAAAAATCTTACATTCAGAATTCACCAGTAGAGTCTAAAAGCTACATTTCCCATTCAAAGTAAATAGATTTGACTTCTTTCTTACTAAAGATTTTGAATCTCATTAGAAAAGATTAGATTTGATTAGAGGAAGAGGGGAAGTCAATTTTTTGAGAACACAAGACCCAAAATGAAGTATTAAAATTTGACAGATTCATCAGGCAAATAGTAGGCTTTTGAGAAGAGCATTATGTTCAATTAGAATTATTGTAGTGGAATGGGGTTCTAGTCCTGATTCTATCACAGATGAACTATGTGATTGAACAAGTCACACCCCCAATTGCAAAACAAGAGATTTGGACATATTGATTAGCATGTAATTGCAGATTTTGGGGTAGAAGGAAATAGGTGGAAAAAAAGAGAAAGACTATGAAGGTGATCTGGAGGACTTTAGTTTTCTGAAGTCAAGATATTGAATTTGAAGAAGAGATATTTGGGAGAACTTGAGAAGATTTAGAGATGAAGGAAGGAGAGGCTGCAGATAAAGGATATGAGGAAGAGATGGACAGGAGTAGAAAGATCCAAAGGAGAGAAAAAAGAATAAAAGTGGGAGAAACAGCTTGTGAAGAGGGAGAAGCAGCATCAGAAATATTCAAGCTGATAGAAGAGAAGAACCCAAGAAGGAAAAGGTAGCTGGTAAGACAGACAATAAACAGAAACTAAGACAAGCTGTAAGACAAAGGTTAGTTAGTGACAAATTAAAGGGCAAAGTGGTGGTACAACCAGAATTTATTAAGTTCTTACTTTATGCCAGGTATTATGCTAAGCCATGGGGATACAACTACAAACAAAAAGAGAGATAATTCTTGACCTCGGGGGCTTACATTCTTGGGGGGGAGGGGGAATGGTGAAAGCATCTGTTTGAGGGTATGATGTTGAAGTCCGGAATGTCAAAGCATAGTAGGAAGGGGAGTAGAGGTTGGCCAGCCTGGGCCGTTCCCCAAATAGAGAAGAAAGTTGGCATGGGGTAAGGATATTCCATCGTGAGAAGGTGGTAGGGTAAAGATGAAGCCCTAGTCACCAAGGGAGTTTCCAGGGTAAGACTGCAGTTGAGGCATGGGTGTTGGAGTCTGGGAATTCACAAGAAAATTGGGTATAGCTGTGAAGGGGGTAACAAGATGACAAGGAGTCAAGAGTATCAACTCTGGAATTGAAGATCCTTCCCCCACCCCAGTTTGCAAGAGCAAGTCTAACATATCTGTTTAGTTACCAAGTCTTATTCTTCCTCCACATTATTCACTCCTGTCTACTTATCTCTACATATAAGTACTATCCGATAATTACTATGCCCTTCCCTCTCCACCCTCCACTCACATCTCTTCCCTTTCTTGTTCATCCTCCACAGAGCTGCCACAGTGTGGTACAAGCCTAAAGTATGGATCTGGCTACACCATTTCCCTGTTCAATGAACTCCAGTGGCTCCCTATTACCACTAAGATTAGATACAAAGACTTCTGTTTGTCAATTTAAATCTTTCACAGCCTAGATTCAATGTATCTTTCCAGCTTTATTTACGTAATAATCCTTCACATACCATTTTGATGTATCTTGTTTCTCCCTAGCATTCTCCCTAGCATGAGAAACTTTCTGCCCTGAGACTCACAAGTTATCTTGGAGCACTATTTTAGGAAAAGCTCTAGCCATTCTTGACTTCTCTACCGACTCTCTGACTTTCTCAGTAATTTCCTTGCCCTATGCTATAGGTAACCTTTCCTCTTCTTTATCCCTCTTACCCCCATTCCAACCCCTATAAATACCCCTTCTCCCCCTCCCCTCCCCTGAACTCCAATTCTGAATCCATGAACCACGATCAAATCAACTCTGCCTTTGTTCCTGGTGGGATGTGTCAGTCTACTCCCCCATAACCTTACTCTCTATCCCAGGAACTTCCCATACTGAGTGACCTTCTTTAGCTACTATTTCCTATTGTAAGCTTGAGGGTAGAGACTGCCTTTGTTTTTTATATTTGTTCTCTATTACTTAGCATGGTGCTTAGTACATAGTAAATACTTAATATTTTTAACAAATAAATAAGTGAATTCATTATACTCTGTCTCTCATATCTGTGCCTTTAAACCATGCCTAGAATGCCCTCCCTCTTTACCTCCACCTCTTAGAGATCCTAGTATCATTTAAAATTTACTTCAAGTATCATCTGCTGCATGAAAGCTTTTCTGATCTGCCCTCTCCCTCTAGTTCCTCTTTTCCTTAAATTATCTTATATTTACTTCGAATGTATTCTGAATATACTTGTATGTGTACATGTCACCCCTTTCCCCCCAGAATATAAGCTCCTCACGGATAGAAATTCGTTTCTATCTTTGTATTCCTAGTTCTAAGCACAGTAGAATACACAGAGTCAAGTGCTTAATAAGTGTTTATTGATTTGTTTTCCATCACGGATATAGTTGAGAAATACAAGGACCAAAGTTATAATTTCCATTAAGCATAGAGAATATGGAAAATTTACAGTGACATACCACGTATGTGTCATTTGTATTACTGTCAC
This sequence comes from Pseudochirops corinnae, assembly GCA_028646515.1. Classification (NCBI taxonomy): domain Eukaryota; kingdom Metazoa; phylum Chordata; class Mammalia; order Diprotodontia; family Pseudocheiridae; genus Pseudochirops; species Pseudochirops corinnae. The sequence goes on from CM053586.1 coordinate 56,803,658, forward strand.
AGCTAGATTATATTCTATGCTCAAAACACAAATAGTCTCCTTCCAAAAAGAAAATGGCCTCAAAGAATGTCTTTCCACTTTTCAAGTTATCAGGGAGGATGAAAAGTTTCTTAAACATTCAAAAAGGGATTTTCAGTATGAGAATATAAAAGAAAGAATATAAAGAAAGAAGAGAAAAGGGTAAGAAAAGAAAGGATGTAAAGAGGCAGAGGAGATCTGTGTCATGAAGTTGGAGTGTAGGAGAATGTCCCATAGAGCAAGAACGGAGACAAGAGGGATCACTGAGTACTTGGAGCTCAAAAATATATATAGACGTATCTCGGAGATATTGTGGGTTTGGTTCCAGACCACCACAATTAAAGCAAATATTACAGGGACATGAAGTTTTTGATTTCTTAGTTGTAACTGAAAGCAAAGAAGTAGTTAAAGCCTTGTTTCAGCTATTTAATTATTTAACACCTTGTTTCAGTTCAATTTCTTTTGAGCCTTGCCCATGATCATATCAAGTCTTTTTAAAGAAACAGAATTTTTGAACCCTTGTTGCTGATGCATCAGGAAAGGGCAAAACAGGGAGGAACTTAATGACCATATATAAGGAAAAGCCCGGGCTGGGAGAGAGCAGAACTGAGAGAGCATTTGTGGTGGTGGATTTTGAGAAGGGAACATTTGTGCTGGTGGCACTCTGTTTCTTCTGTCTGTGTTGATTTTTGTTTGTGATGTGTGTTGAGTTCTCAGATCTTGTTGGTGGGTCTGTGTTGATTTCACAGGCAGATAGTGAATTGATTATGGTACCAGTAATGTGAATGAATGTTATTGTGGCTCTTTTAAGCTTTGTCTTCCCAGAAACAGAAATTGTGAAGGACTTGAGGTGGACTGGACACTGTGAGCTTCAATATAGGAATGGGAACTGGATGAGGGGACTGGACAAGGAAGTGGATGAGGGGCTGGATGAGGAGCTGAGAGCTGCCTGCCTTTGAATCCAGGTGACAGTTGGGTAGATTCAGGCAGGAGCTGGGAATTGGAAGAGGTGCCATGGAAGCTGAGAGCCAGCGTCCAGTCAAGATGAAAAGACCTAGTGCTGATTGAGAAGATTATGATTTACTGTGACCTAGGGGTGGAGAACTTTGACCTTTTTACTTTGTATCCCTTAAGGAGGCTTGCTCCTTAAGGATGATTGAGTTAGGGACTTAATAAATGATATCTTTTGCTTAAAACTATGTGGTCCCTTTAGCGAAAACTATGTGGCCACTTTAGTGATAAGTTGTTGTGTCATAACATTGTGAATGCTGTACTTTGGTTTCTGTCAATGTTTTGTCTTAGTTTATTACTGAATAAATAGATAGTTCACTATACTATATAATCAGAATCTTGAAGCTGTTCACAGAAGCAGTCCTCTGGAAAGCTGCTTGTGCTTGGCTTTATATCAGTGTACATAAAAGTTATGTTTACACTATCTTGTAATCCATTTAGTGTGCAATGGCATTATGCTTAAAAAGAAAATTTATACACCTTCGTTTAAAATAATTTATTGCTATTAAAATGCTGACCATCATCTGAGTCTTCAGCAATTTTTTTTTTTTGCTGGTGAAAGCTCTTGAATTGATGTTGATGGCTGCTGACTGCTTATGGTGGTGGTGGCTTAAGGTTAGGGTGACTGTCACAATTTCTTAAAACAAGGCAACAATGATGTTTGTCTACTCAATTGACTCTTCCTTTCACTTGAACACAGGAGCCATTGTAGGGTTATTAATTGACCTAATTTCAATATTGCTGTGTTTTAGGAAATAGGGAGGCACAAAGAGAGGGAGAGAGAGGGGAATGACTGATCAGTAGAGCAGTCAGAACACACACAACATTTATTACCTTAAATTTACTGTCATTGGGTATGGTTAGTGGTACCCCAAAACAATGACTGTAATAACATCAAAGATCACTGATCACAAACCACCATAACAGATATAATGATAATGCAATACAGTATTGCAAGAATTACCAAACTGTTACACAGAGACATACTACTGGAAAAATTGCACCAATAGATTCAGTCAATGCAGGGTTGCCACAAACCTACAGTTTCTAAAAATCACGATTATCTGTGAAGGGCTATAAGCAAAGCAGAGTAAAACTGAATATGTCTGTATAGGGTGCTTACTGAGGAGGGAAATGCTGAGAGAACAGCTGCTTGGAATGATGTGGGGAATGGACAGAGGCTTTTAGGTAAAGTCATCCAGTAAGGGTCAGAGAAAAAAAAATGATGAGCTATTCTATGTTGAGAGGCAGTATGACAATTATTTGTTCTTTCTATAAGCAGAGAAATCTGTGTGCATGTATTTAGTTTCTGACAGAGAACCTGCCAAGGCTCAACACATGCAGTGACAACTACCTACTTCTGGTACTTCTGGTGATTCACATGGACAAAAATGCCTCTCTGAGCCTAATCTGTTGTTTTAGAGTATAACTAGGGGGACTCACTAAGCTCCGTGAGCCCTAGGGTTCCACAGTAACACCACCTGTTACACAGAGAACTACAGATAAGATCCCATGGACTAAAAATTCTTTTGGGGGTGGGGGTATTATCTCCAAAAGGATATGGAAATCTCAAATATTAAATTATGAAAACACAGAGAGAAACAGTTCTGATAAGGAGGGAAAAAAATGGGAGTTATCTAAATGGATATGTTCATCAACTAAGTTAGATTTTTAAGAGACCTACAGAATAGAGAAGTAAAAACAGGTAAGAGAAGATATAAAATACAACAACATATTATGGTCCCAGACAAATAGTATCAGGTGTGGTAAAACTCAGGATGAGCTGAGAATATTAAAGAAAGCTAAGAACAAAGAAACAGGGATTG
>CM053586.1:56815397-56836949 GCA_028646515.1 Pseudochirops corinnae
TTGATTTTCAAAATCCTTCTTGACCTCCTCCTTGGCCTGTAACCAGTTTATATTTTTCTTGGGGGCTTTTGATGCAGGAGTTCTGTCTTCACTCTCTTCCACCTACTCCATGCCTTGATCCTTTTTGTGCCCCAAAAAGTATTGTATGGTCTATTTGTGCTTCCTCTGCTTGCTCATATTGGAAGCCAATTACTTCACTTTTGAGCTCTTTGTCACAGTAGAACTCTGCTTCCAGAATGGAGAGAGCTTTGTCTCAAATTGCTGGGGTTTTCTCAGCTGCTAGAGCTATTAGTTGCCTTCTCTGCAGCCCCCACAAGCTCTGGCACACTGGTCACACACCATAGGACCACCACCTAAGACCATGATCCAGATCCAAGAAGATTAAAGCAAGAGCAGTAATGATCCCTGGGTCTCCCTACTATCTGTAGGCCAGAAACTCCAGAAGCAGTCACACTGCAGTGGCCTCTGCCACTTCTTCCAACCACTCCCCCCCCCCATTCCAACAGAGTTCCATACTGACCTTTTACTTTGTGTTTGGCGTTTGTGGGTTGAGAAGTCTGGAAACTGCCACAGCTGCTGGTGATTCCCTCTCCTGAAGTCTGTTCTGGCCACTGCTGGTTGGGGCAGCCGGGGGGCTGGAAACACATGGCTCACATGGGCACTGAGTGTGGCTCCCAGCTTAGTGTGATAGACCCTCCTGTCTGCCTGCCAGGTTGCCTTCAGTGGGAGATTTTTTTCTCTCTGTCACTTTGTGGTTTCTGTAGCTCTAAAGTTTGTTTAGAGTCATTTTTTTACATGTATTAGAAGTCATTGGAGTGAGAGTTCATGCCAAGTTTGTGCTTTTACTCCGCCATCTTGGCTCTGCCTTGTTAATTTCTTATGGTCCAGTAATATAACATCACATTTTCAGCCATTCTCTTAATTGATCGACACCCTTAGATTCTAGTTTTTTTACTTTCTTTTCTTCCCCCCTTCTCTTTTCCTCTCCCATTTCTTTTCTCTTGCTCCCACTCCTCCCCTACCTTCTCTTCCCTTCCTGTATCTTCTCCTTTTCTCTTCTGTCCTTTCCTTTCCCCTCCTCTCCTCCTCTCTCATCTCTTCTCTTCTCCTCTCCTCTTTTCTCCCACGGTAATCACATGTGTGAGTATAACAGTTCTATCATCCTCTTTTGCAGTTATGTCTTTTGACTCTTAGGTGACAAATGTTAGGAGAAAGAAGAGAGAGTTCCAACAATTCTCACAAATGCAGGTATTTCTTCAGGGTTAAATACAGTGGCTTCATAGTGGTACCTCCAAATTTAGGCATCCTTTCTTCTGGTTACCTCTTAGTCTCCTACAGCTTCAGTTTTTTCATTTAGATAGTGCCTGGAAAATAATGAAATGCCTAATAAATAAATCAGTGCTTGTTTACTTGACTGTGAGATGATGGTATTGAATTAGATGACATTTAAGGTCCCTAACTAAGAGCCTATGATCTTGCTTAGAAGCAGGCAACAAAGTGCATTCTGGAATTGGACCACCAGATGGCAGACACAGAAACAACATCACTAAACTAGGACTGAGACTTTTTTTAAAAAAAGGAATACATACTGTTTCCTTCAGAAAAGGGATTTTTAAGCCTGGCAACAGAAGACTATTGTGTTGCTGTCACTTCAGGATGTATGCTTTTATTCTAATTCTTGCAGAAATGGGGGAAGAAAAGTCAAACACAGTGCAATGGCTCTTTCCATGACTGATGTTGGAATATGCAAATGCTGTCTTTGTGGATGTGACACTAGAAATATGAATGAGCTAGGATCTATATTAATGCAGAATGTGTGGGAGGCAGAACTCAATTTGAGAAATGTGAAAGAAAACTTGCATAAAGACTCCCATCCCACAAGATCACATGATAGAAAATCTCAGAGTTATTTATTATTTTTGAAGTGGAGGTAGCAGCAGAAGCATAGAAAATCAAATATTTCTAGAAGAAACAATATAATATTCAGGTATTAAATTGTGTCATTAATGAATAAATTATCTTTTAGTTATGGAAACATGCATAATTTTGGCTTGGTTTTTCTTTTTTTTCAAATTAAAACAATCTTTTAACATACCCATTCACAGGTCCACCAACAGTGCATCAATGTGCCTATTTCCCCACACCTTTACCAAATGTGACATTCTCCCTCTTTTGTCAACTTTTCCACTTTTTCAGGTGGGAGGAGGCAGAATCTTTTGTTTGCCTTTTCTAATTAATATTGATTTGGAATTTTTTTCTCATATGCCTTTATATTGGCTGGATTTCTTCCCTTTGGAACTGTAACTTCACAGCCTAACAGTGTTTTTTTAGTTGAGAAGTGGTTCTTTTTGTTATAAATTTGAATCAGTTTTTCTATGTTTCAGAAAATGAGACTCAGGGAAATTTGTTGCAAAGATTTCCCCCCCTGATTAATTATTTTTTCCCCCCTAACTGGATGCATTGAATTTATTTGTTCCAAAACTTTTTAATTTTATGTAACCAAAACTATTTTATAACTGTGATCCTCTCTATTCTCCTTCCTCCTCACAGATCTTCCCCTCTTCATTGATCTGAAAAGTATTTTCTACTTTGTTTATCTAATTTGTTTATGATATCATTTTTTATATGTAGGTCATGTACCCATTTAGAATTTATCTTGATATATTTGTGTCATACTCTAAATTTAATTTGTTATACTGTCTAGTCATCTTAATTGCCTATGATACCTTTCAATCAAGTAGTTTCCTTTTTAAGAAATTCACTTTCTTTTTTAATCATATCTGTTTTTGGTTATTGCATTGTCTGAGATCATTATTATTACAGCTTCTTTTTTAAAATTTGGCTGAAGTATATTAGATTTTGCCCCAGCCTTTATTTTAACTCTATGCTTTTATATTTTAAGTGTATTTCTTGTAAACAGCATGGTTTTGGATTTTGTTTTCTAATTAATTTTTCTATCCTCTTCTGTTTTACAGGTGAATTCATCCCATTCATAGTCACATTTATAATCATTAAATGTATATTTATAATACTTAAATGTATCTGTCTTATTCTCTTATACTTGTCCTTCACTTCAATCTTCATTCCGTTTTTATAAAAAAGAAAAGATTAGTTGAACTGGAATGTGCTCAATACCAGTGCTTCATGCTGGAGACAATCAGCTCTTCCTCTGTTTCTCTTCTCTTCCCCTTATCCATACTTTTTTGAACTTAGGATTTGTTTTGCTTATAACTAATTTTCCTCTCTGTCCCATCTATCCTCCCTCTTATTTTGCTTTTCCCTCTTGCTGTTCTCTTCTATTTTGCTGTTGAGGAGAATACATTTCTGCATCAAACTATGTGTATATTTGTTTATGTGTGAGATAAGTTCTTCCATGTAAGCTCAATGGAAGTTAGTAATATGATAAGGCAATGACCAAACTCAACTATATATTAGGTTGTCGATGCCCAGAGTGATGAAGGTGAGAATATCTTTTGTTCTAGTCACTTCTCAGCTAGAGTTTTATGTTCTACTTAGGTTGGCATGTCTTGGGAAAGGTTTTGGAAATCCAGAGGGCATCCAGAGGTGGATGGGCTGGGACACTGAGAAAACTGGACACCATACCAATCAGGGAGCCACTGCAGCACTATTCATGGATGATTATCCTGGAAAACAGAAGATTTAAAGGTGACATTTTGTCTGTCTTTGAGTATTTGGATGACTATCAAGTAGAAGAGGCATTAAGTTTATCCTGTGTGGCCTCAGAAGGAAGAACCAGAAGCGATGAGTGGAAATTACAAGAGACAAATTTAAGCTTAATATGAAGAAAATAATCCTTAGCAATTTAGGCTATCCTGAAATTAAAAGGTATGCTTCAAGAGGTAGTGGTGTCTCTCATTTGGATGTCTTTAAGAAAAGGATGGATGACTTCTAAAACCTCAGAAGAATTAAAATGAGGCCAGTGGAGAGACACACAGTGGGCATAAGTAAACTATAGCAGATGGCTACATTATAGAATGAATTTTTTTTTTTAGGCATCGATTCAACTAGAACTCCCTAGAACACTAACTTCCTTATTTCTTTACTGAAAAAATTTTAAATTCTGCAGTTCTGTGGCTTGTCTATCAGTGTAAAAGTCAGTATTTTTGGATGAGAAAAAAAAAAACCTTTCACAGAAATAAGATGTTATATGGATTCAAAGATATTGCAGTTTTATGCCTATGAAAAGCTTCTTTCTATAACCAGATGCATTCTTTGGCCACTGAAACTAAGGATGACTCATACCATTACTCATAGGCACCATATATACCAAGTTCTAATTTTGTTTCATATTCTGAAATTTGGAGGTGACAGAAAAGATGATTTTTGTTTGGCAGAATGAAAATCACAGGATTACTTATTTTCTTGATGATGGTTCAAATTACATTGTCAGAGACCAAAGTGTTTCACTGAATACAAAGAAAGGTGTCTTTTTTCCCTCTTTCAATGGAACATAATGCAATTAAAGGTGTCTCTGTTGTCACATCCTTATTGATAAAACATATTGAGCTGTTTATGAACTATTTTCATGGAAGTACAATAGTAATAGGGGAAAGGAACTGGAGCTCTGTTTCTTGTCACAGAGAACCCTTGAATGAGAAAATTCCTTATATTGATGCAGCTCAGAATCTTTCCTTAACTTTCAACCATTAAAAATTGCCTTGAGCGTGAAAGATTAAGTAACTTGGTCATGATTATATAATCAGAATCTCATACCTAGGATTTGAACCAACAGTCTTACTGCTCAAAGGCTCCCTGCCTACCCTACACCTCTTAGTTAATAATAGGGAAGGAAACAAGTATTTATTAAACATCAACTATATGCCAGGTACTTTGCTAAGTACATTATAGATGTAATTCACAATAACCTCATAAGGTGGGTGCTAAAATCATCCCCATTTTAGAGTTGAGTGCTCTAGGGTTGAGGAAACTGAGGCAGACAGACGTTAAATGACTTGCTGAAGCTCACATAGCTAGGAAAATTCTGAATCTGAATTTGAACTCAGATCTTTGTGACTTGAGGTCTACAGTGCTCTCCAAGGTACCATATAGCTGCCTATAATAACTAATAATTACATAGCAATTTTAATTTTGCTAAGCACTTTACATTTATAATCTCTTTTGATCTTCATAGCAGCCCTGAAATAGCTACACCAGACCACTTTTATTTCCTTTTTGTACTTGGATTCAATTTTGTTGCAGTATTCATGTTCATATCGATTGGCAAATAAGTGTGTTATTTCTAAAGTTATATTTGTCAATACTGAAATCACAGTTTGGTTGTAAAACCTAGCCTAACTTTCAATGTATAGCTTAAATCTCACATCTTTCATGAAGCCTTTCCTTTCTTCTTTGTGTGAATACTTTGTCCACCTTGAAGTGCTGTATAAATGTGGGTTATATTATTATAATGATCATGATTGTTTTATCATTATTACTGTAATTTGTACAAGTTTTTCCCTTTTCTGAACTCCTAAATCACTTGAGGTCTGTACAACATAATTTAACATCAATTTAATACTATGGGGTAGTAGAAGGAACAATAAGCTAATAGTTAGAGGTTATGGAATCTAGTCCTAGATTTGTTAATGACTTGCTGTATTTCCTTGGATAAACTTTTTGTGTATCAGTTTCTGTATCTTAAAAAATGCAGATAATATTTTTGTAGGATGATGTAATTGATAGAGAAATAACCTTGGAGTCAAGAGAACTGAGGTGAAGTCCTATCTCTGACAAATACTGACTGTGTGACTTTAGACAAGTCACTTAATATTTCAGTGCCTAAGTCTACTTTCTAAGACTTTCAGAGTTGTGTTAACTTGCATTAGAGTTGGGAGAAGCCTTACTGGAAGTTCTTTATACCAACAACATCATAATCCTAGACCAAAAAAGATTATAACATAAAGTTATTAGGAGGAAGAAATGAGAGAGTGATTTGAAAAGTGTAAAGATATTATTTTTGCACATTTGTTTCATGGTAACAGACTTGTTGATTCAACAAGATTCTCTTTCATTTCTCCTGTGTCTCCCATTGTTTCTAGCATAGTGGTCAACTCATAGGAAGCACTTAATGGATAGTTATTGATTCACTGAATATTAGGCTTCACTTTGTTAACCACACACGAGGGGTGGGAAAGCTTAGTTGAGGCTATGTACTTGCTGTGAGCATCAGATCCCATTCAGATGGCTTTTTTTTTCTTTTTAAAGTCAGCTTTATCAATGCTGTTATATGTTTGCCATACAGGCCCAAGTTGGGGAGAAAGGAAGGAAAGGAAGAAGAAAGGAAAGAGGAAAGGAAGGAAGAGAAAATAATTTATTAAACATTTACTATGTATTGTGTTTAATGCTGGACATACAAATAAAAGAACAAGATGGTCCATCCCTGTTCTCAAGGAGCTGACATTCTAGTAGAGAAGACAACACAAAGCAAAGGAACTAAAATGGCAGAGTAGCAGGAAGTATAGCAAACTGCTCATCAGTATCCCTCCAAACAAATTTAGAAAATGTATTATGTAAAATTCTGATCAGGAAAATCCAAGGATTTTTCACTATGAGTCATTTTTCTAGACCAGATTCAGATAGGGAGACAGACAAAGAGGTCTGTGGACAACATGGAAGGAGTGTAACCAGGAGTTTAACTTTCAGAGCACATGAGAGAGGCTGTACAAGAAGAGAAGAGGAATTTCCTAGCCCTTTACTGGGCCCTATGACCTCTTGGGTATGGACTGTGGGAACAGGTGCCAAATGGCATCTCTATCACCCACTATTCAGTTCTGAGTAACAGATCTGGGACGGACTGAGGGAGGGATCTGTACCCAGGCACGACATTCCAGGGTGAAAAGTAGAAGTCCTGGCCTGTGTACCTAACAAGAAAGAAGTTTAGAAGTAAGCAGCATCAGTGTGGTTTAGAATCCAGGAGGCAGGGGTGGCTGAGATGGTGCAGTGAATAGAGCACTGGTCCTGGAGTCAGGAGGACCTGAGTTCAAATCTGGCTTCAGACACTTAACACACATACTAGCTGTGTGACTTTGGGCAAGTCACTTAACCCAAATTGCTCTCCAAAAGGCAAAAAAAAAAAAAAAAAAAAAAAAGAATCCAGGAGGCAAGCAGGGTCTCAGTTCAATTCAAATAAATAAACATTTGTAAAAAAATACCTACTATATGCCATGAACTGGGCTAAATACAAGATACAAATAAGAAAAAGAAAGACAAATTTTGCCCTCAGAGAACTTACAACCTAATAGGGGAAGACAATACACAGAAGGAACCTGAAAAGATGAGGAAAGGCGCCATGGGGTCATCAGTGTGGGGACCTGATGTTCCATGGGGTCAAAACCAAGCCTCCTTAAGGATGATTGAATTACTAAATGATTGAGTTACTAAATGATTGTACTTTGTTCAAAACTATGTGACCACTTTGGTGAAAACTGTGGCCATTTTAGTGATAAGTTGTTGAGTTGGGACATGGTGAATGCTATATTTTGTTTTTTTTGTGATAAGTTGTAACATTGTGAATGCTGTACCTTGATTTTCTGTAAATGTTTTGCTCTGATTTGTTATTGAATAAATAGTTTGCTATATTATGTAATCAGAACCTTGAAAGTTGTTCACAGCAGCAGTCCTCTGGAAAGCTGCTAGTGTATGGCTTTGCACTGACTCAAGTTGATTTTCCCTTGCCTTAGAGTAAAGCAAGTAATGTCTGCTTTGGGTAAACAAGAAAGATGAATGGTTCACAGAAGCACTTTAAGCCAAAAGGGATATGATTCCCAAAATATTAGAAAAGGGTTAGTCCCTTGGTATGTATACATGAGACTTATAGTCTAGAAGGGAGTTATGACCCAAATATATATATGTAAAATTCACTTAGTTCAGGGAAAAAGTTCAGTACCCTGAACTTCAGAAAATAAAACTAGAAATTACAAACAGACAACACAGACAGAGAAAATAACACAGTTCAATAGACCAACAGACAGGGCTTTTAGCTGTCTGACCGTAACATGCATACATAGTTACCAGAGAGAGAAGCACCAACATCTGGGTGTTCAAAGGTGGGTGGACTCAATGGCTACCCAGAGTCTCATCTGGCCAAATCACACAATTCTTCCCATAAGTGAGCCCCAAAGCAAAACCTCACCTCAGAGTATATATGACCTTCTCCAGGGTCAGAGGACATCATGACCTTCGTGACCCACTGCCTAATTACACAGTAACAAAAAGTTTTGGCCTTCCTAAAAAACAAACCTCCCCTAAGCAACCTTCTCTTGTTGGGCTCCAAATGAGGCCCATTAAAGGGCAGGGAAGATCTTCAAATTCCCTTACTATTACAGAAGGTCAAGAAAGACTTTACAGAGGAAGTTGCATTTGACCCAGTCTCTATGGGAAAACATAGATAAAAGTTGTACATGCTGTGCAGGCATGGATGACTTAGCAGTCCAATTCATTCATGTGGGAACATCCATCTCAATAAATCCTTATTTCCATTTTACTAGTTTAGTGTAGAAGAATGTGAGGAAAAGCAGATAGAGAGAATGTTTCAGGGACAGTGAGTAGTCCAATTTGGCTGAAGCCAAGAGTAGATCAGGGTTGGGGTGAGGGTGGAGGGACATCTAAGATGACTAGAAAGGAAGATTGTGGAGGATGGAACTTTTGCAGAATTTTGAACAGAGGAATGATATGGTCCATTCTACAGAGAAGTCACATTAATATGACAATTGTATGAATTATGGATTGTACAGAAGAGGTGAAAGAGAAAAACTTATTAGGACATTGGTGTAATATTTGAGATGTAATGTAATAGTGTTACTTGGTAATGATGATGAAAAATACTGTAGAAGTAAAATTGATAGGACTGAATAACTAATTAGAAGTAAGTGTTGAAGGAGAGGGAAGAATCGAAGATAACACCAAAGTTTTAAATGTGAATGATGATGTCACTGACAGAAAGAATAAAGTCAGCAGGAGGAACTGACTTAGTAACAACCTTGAATTTATCCATATGCTCCTGTAATTGGGCCAGGATCCCAATTTTAAGCATGAATGCACTTAAATGAATTATTTTAAAATAATATTTTATTTTTTCCCAATTACATGTCAAGACAATTTTTAGCATTCATTTTTTTCTTTAGGAAAGTGCAATCTTTTATTAATTTATCTTCAGTTTTCAACATTCACTTCCACAAAATTTTGAGTTCCAATTTTTCTCCCAATTTCTCCCCTCCTCCCACCCAAAGATGGCAATGCATTCTGATGACCTCTTCCCACAATCTTCCCTCCCTTCTAGCACCCCTACTTTCTCTTCTCTCCTTCCCTTCTATTTTCCTGTAGGGCAAGACAGATTTCCATACTCCATTGCCCACATATCTTATTTCCCAGTTGCATGTAAAAACAATTTTTAACATTTGTTTTTAAAACTTTGTGTTACAGATTTTCTTCCTCCCTCCCTCCCCACCCACCCTCATTGAGAAGGCAAACAATTTATTATTGGTTATACATGTGTAGTCATGCAAAACACTACCACAGTAGTCATGTTGCGTAAGACTAATTATATTTTCCTCCAACCTGTTCCCCATTTGCTCTTTTCTCTCCTTTGACCCTGTCCCTCTTCAAAAATGTTTGCTTCTAATTACCCGCCCCCCGCCCCAAATCTGGTTTTCCTTTAATCATTCCCACTCTCTTATCCCCTTCCCTCCTGCTTTCCTGTAGGGTAAGATAGATTTCCAATATCCAACTGAATATGTATATTCTTCCCTCCTTAAGCCAAATCTGATGAGAGTAAGGTTCACTCATTCCCTCTTGCCTCTCCCCTTTCCCTCCACTGTAAAAGCTTTTTCCTGCCTCTTTTAAGTGACATAATTTACCCCCATTCTACTCTCCCTTTCTCCTTCTCCCAGTACATTACTCTTTCACTCCTTAATTTTATTTTTTAGATATCACCACTTAATATTCAACTCATCCTGTACCCTCGATCTCTCTCTCTTTCTCTCTCGTAATAGTAATTAATTTGAATTTGAAGACCCCTTTTTTATATTGGCAAGTAAGCGGGTACTTAGCCCTTAGTAACTAATCAAACCTCTGTGAAAGAAACAGAAGGTATGAACTCCTGTCTCCTGTTACTGACATAACAGGAAGGGGTTGGCTGAAACAGGAAGCTAATTCTGTATATATATAAGAAAAGCCCCAGAGAGGCATAGTTAGAATTTCTTGAGACCAGAATCTGGTGGCAGAATCTGTTCTGCTGGGGTGAGATAGTTTCTCTCAGCAGCATCTGGAGGCTGGGCTGCTACTGTTGGACTGAAAACTGAGTCACAATTTTCTTCAGACAAGAATTGTGGAGACTGAAGTTGCTGCCGCCAGGAAGCCTCCCCCCCTGGCCTCCCCTAAGCTGGAGAAAATGATTTTGATTTTGAAGACCTGGGAGGAGTGATTTTGATTCCAGGAGCCAGCTGAGATTTCTTCTGGGTCCCAGGGCCAGCCTAACTGCCGGAGGACTGAGGAGGCATGGTTGTGGTGCCAGTATTCTGTCTGTCTGTTTTGATGTTGTTTTGCCAGATTTGTCTGCTGGTGAAGGAGAGTGCTATTATTGCAGAGGTCCTGGAACCTTGCTTTTGGCTAAGAAGCCCTGGAGAAGGATTTTCTTGTTGTATGCTTATAGAAATCCTGAAACAGGGTCTTGCTGATGTTTTCAGGGGTCCTGAGACTGTTCTACAGTCCTCAATTGATGAGGACACTGGTAATGTATGTTGTGGCTTTGTTAAGCTTTGTCTCCCCAGGAACAGAGATTGCTAAGAACTTGCCTTGGGTCAAGATGAAGAAAAGACTTCTCCTTGGGTATTGAATACTATGATGATAATGTGGTTTACTAGTGACCTAGGGGTGGAGGGTTTGTGTATTTTCTAATGATTGTACTTAGTGATTAATGATACTTAGTAATTGTGAATCTGAATAAGTGACTGATTGAGTTAACTTAGTTGCCTCATGAGTGGAAGACTTTTGACTATTGTACTTTGAGATGACTGAATGACTGAGTAAGGAGGCAAACCTTCTTAGGGGTACCAGATGATTGTTCTTTTTTCTAAATATTGTGACCACTTTGCTGAAAACTATGTGGCCATTTTAATGATAAGCTGTTGTGAAATCTATATTGTGATTTTCTGTGATAAGTTGTAATATTGTGAATGCTGTACCCTGATTTTCTGTGAATGTTTTGCTTTGATTTGTTATGGAAAAATAGAGTGTTCACTATACTGTGTAATCAGAACCTTAAAAGCTGTTCACAGTAGCATTCTTCTGGAAAGCTGCTTGTGCATAGCATTACATCTCTCTCTATATTTTTCCATGTAGGAACATGAACAGTTTAGCTTTAATAAGTCCCCTATAATTTCTCTTTTCTGTTTACATTTTCTTACTTCTCTTGATTCTTGTATTTGAAAGTCAAATTTTCTATTCAGCTCTGGTCTTTTCATCAAGAATGCTTGAAAGTCCTCTATTTCATTGAATGTCCATTTTTCCTTCCTGAAGGATTATATTCAGTTTTGCTGGCTAGATGATTTTTGATTTTAATCCTAGCTCCTCTGACTTTCAGAATATCCTATTCCAACCCCTCCAATCCCTTAATGTAGAAGCTGCTAGACCTTGTGTTATCCTGATTGTGTTTCCACAATACTTGAATTATTTCTTTATGGCTGCTTGCAATATTTCCTCCTTGACCTGGGAACTCTTGAATTTGACTACAATACTCCTAAGACTTTTCCTTTTGGAATCTCTTTCAAGAGGTGATCGGTGGATTCTTTTAATTTCTATTTTCCACTCTGATTCTAGAATATCAGGGCAGTTTTCCTTGATAATTTCTCAAAAGATGATGTCTAGACTCTTTTTTTGATCATGGCTTTCAAGTAGTCCAAAAATTTTTAAATTATCTCTCCTTGATCTATTTTCCGGGTCAGTTGCTTTTCAAATGAGATGTTTCACTTTGTCTTCTATTTCTTTTTCATTCTTTTGGTTTTGTTTTATTATTTCTTGATTCCTCATAGAATTATTAGCTCCTATTTGCTCCATTATAATTTTTAAGGAATTATTTCCTTCAGTGAGCTTTTGGAACTGCTTTTCCATTTGGCTAATTCTGCTTTTTAGGGCATTCTTCTCATTGGCTTTTTGGATCTCTTTTGCCATTTTGGTTAATCTATTTTTTTAAGGTGTTATTTTTTTCAGCATTTTTTCCGTCTCCTTTAGCAAGCTATTGACTCATTTTTCATAATTTTCTTGCATCACTCTCATTTCCCTTCTCAATTTTTCCTCTACTTATCTTATTTGATTTTCAAAATCCTTTTGGAGCTCTTCTGTGATTTGTGACCAATCTACATTTTTCTTGGAGGCTTTGGATGTAGTGGCTTTGATGGTTTTGTCTTCTTCTGGTTATATGTTTTGATATTTGTTACCGAAGTAAGATTTTATAGTCTGGGTTTTTTATGCTTTGTCTGAGATCAGGATTGCTACCCCAACTTTTTTTTTTCACTTTAACTGAAGCATAATATGTTCTGCTCCAACCTTTTACTTTTTCCCTGTTTGTGTCTCTCTGCTTCAAATGTGTTTCTTGTAAACAACACATTGTAGGATTCTGATTTTTAATCTGCTCTGCTATTAACTTTCATTTTATGGGAGAGTTCATCCCATTCACATTCACGGATATGATTATTAACTATATATTTCTCTTCATCCTATTTTCCCCATGTTTATACTTTCTCTCTCTCTCTCTCTCTCTCTCTCTCTCTCTCTCTCTCTCTCTGTCTCTCCCTCTCTCCTTTCACCCTATTTTTCCTTGCCAGTGTTTTGTTTTTGACCACTCCATCCTCCAATCTGCCCTCCCTTCTATTTTGTTTTTGTTTTCTCCTTCCCCTCCTACTTCCCTATAGGGTAAGATTAATTTCTTTATCCAACTGAGTGTGTATATTACTCCTGCTTTGAGCCCAGTACTGATGAGAGTAAGATTCAAGCAATGCCCATTCCTCACCCTCCCATCTTTCCCTCCACTGTAATTGGTCTTTATTGCCTCTTCATGTGAAATAATTTACCCTATTCTACCTCTCCCTTCCTTCTGTGCCCAGTGTACTCTTCTTTCTCATCCCTTAGTTTTTTTTACATCATTCATTCAAATCACCTTATACCCATACTCTCTGTCTATGTATATATTACTTCTAGCTATACTATCAGTGATACATTTTTTTAAGAATTACAAGTATCATCTTCCAATGTAGGGATGTAAATAGTTTAGCTCTGTTGAATCCATTATATTTTCCTTTCCCTTTTTTACCTATTTATTCTTCCCTTGGGTATTGTATTAGAGATCAATATTTTGGTTTCATTCTGATCTTCTTATGGATGCTTGAAATCCTTCTATTTTGTTGAATGACCATTTTTCTCAATGTATTATGCTTAATTTGCCGAGTAAGTCATTGTTGGTTGTAGTCCTAACTCCTTTAACTTCTGGGATATCATGTTCCATTACCTCCAATCCTTTAGTATTGCTGCTACCAAATCCTGTGTACTCCTGATTGTGGCTTTCTGATATTTGAATTGTCTTTCTGGTCACTTGCATTATATTTTCCTTGACCTGTTCTGAAATTTGCCTATAATGTTCCTTGGAGTTTTCATTTTGTGAACTCTTTCCTGAGGTGATTCAATGCCTATTTTCCCCCCTGATTTCAGAACATCAAGGCAGTTTTCCTCGATAATTTCTTGAGAAAGATACTGTCCAGGTCCTTCCTTTGATTATGGCTTTCAGGTAGTTCAATGATTCTGACATTGTATCTCCTGGATCTCTTTCCCAGGTCAGTTGTTTTTACCATGAGGCATTTTACATTTCCTTCCATTTTTTCATTCTTTTGGATTTGTTTGATTGATTATTGATATCTCATAGAGCTATTAGTTTCCACTTGCCCAATTCTAACTTTTAAGGTGTTTTCCTCAGTTAAGCTTTGTACTTTCTTTTTCATTTGACCAATTGTGCTCTTTAAGCATTGTTTTCTTCAGTGGATTTTTGTATCTCCTTTTGCATTTGGTCAATTCTGCTTTTTAAGCAGTGGCTTTCTTTTCCTGAGATGTTGACTTTTTTCCCCCCATAATTCTCTTGCATCACTCTCATTTCTTTTCCCAAATTTTCTTCTCCCTCTCGTATATTTTTTAAGCTCCTTTTTGAGCTCTTCCATGAGTTCTTTCTGGGCTTGAGACCACTTCCCATTTTTCTTTGGAGTTTTGCTTATAGATATTTTGATATTGCCCTCTTCTTATTTTGTGTCTTGATCTTTCTTTTAATAACTTTTTATGGCTAGATAATTTTTTGTTGTTTTTTTTTTTCTCATCTTCTTTGGCCTTTTTTCTTTCTTTTAAATTTGAACTCTCCTCTTGGAATGAAAGGGGCACTGTTTTAGGCTTCTTGTGCCAGGGGCTGCAGGCTCTGGCTGTTTACTTGGTGCTGCACTGATGTTGCCCTGAGGCCCACTTGGGACCCTTGTGTCTGGTGCTGTGCTGAGGGGATGACTGGTGCTGCTGGAAGCCATAGAGATCTGGCAGCTTATCTCATGCTGAACTGGGGTCCTAATGGTTTCAAACACCACCACTAGGCACTGGTGACTGTTTGGTTAGACACCCATAGGGTTAGCATTTACGTGTTTGCCTAGTGCTACACAGAAGGATGTGAAGTCTGGCCACTGGAGGTTGCATCTTTGCTTAGGGTTATGCTGAAGCATGTGGTGCGTCTCAGTGCTGGAGTGCCCATTCCCCTGGCTATGCCAAGGCATGTGGAGGGGTCGTGGTGTTGGCATTTGATTGCTCCACTGTACTGTGGCTCAGGATCTACCACAGTTTTGCTGAGGTAAGGCTTGGTGCTGGCTTACTGGAACACTTCCTAGCCTAGACTGCACTTCTCTTTTACCTGAGTGAGACAGATATACTTTTGCCTATCTTCCAAGTTTCTTGGGCTCAAAGTTCCCACCCCCTCACATCTTTTCACTGGTTCTCCTGTTCAGGATTTGTTTTGGGGCGCTATTTTATGGTTGTTTGGAGGTAAATATGGGAGGGTCGTGGTGATTTGCTATTTATTACACCATCTAGGCTCCCAGAGGTCCTTCCATGCTTCTTCATCTCTCATTTAAATGAATTATTAAAGATACTGAATTCTAACAGAAGAATGATATGGAAATAAAAAAAAATACTTACTCTAAAGAATAGGTTTAGCATGTTAAGCTCTTTCAATGATTTAAATTCCCAGTCCATTTGTCACTTAAATTTTGCTCTAATTATTAAATTTAGCAAAGAGGAAATTCTTGGTGAGGATACATATTGTCCTTGATAAACTACACTAAATGAAGGTAGGATTGTCATGTCAGCATAGTCAATACCAATGAGACTATTCATTTTGGGGCTACAGATTCATTTTCCTTTGATCTCTTAACTGCGAAATGGTAGTTGTAAGTAGTAGAATATATATACATACATATATTTATGTATGTATATGTATGTGTGTATACATGTAAATATTTATGTATTTATGATTTTAGAAATAAGGAAAGTTGAGTATAATTTCTGGAAAAGGAGCACAAAGACACCAAGTCTAGACATTTCAGAGTCTTGTTGTGTTCCCAGGGAGTGAAGTTTCTGGTCATATTGCCTGTGGCATCCCACTGGACCCTGAAGAGAAGAAAAAGACTGACTTCACTATTCATCATCGCAACCCCTTTTCACTTTAGTTTTTCATTGCAGTGACTCACACTCAATACTCCATTACCTCCAATCAGATCTTAGTTTTAGCTGTGAATATGAGTTTACAGAAACTCCCTGGGGACGCTGAACAAAACTGCATAGGGGGAGGGGGAGAGAAGGCAGCAAATTTATGATAGAAAAAGAAATGAAGGCCAGCTGTCATGGCGTAGGCAGCATAGTTAATCATCTATTTCTGACTATTAAATTTAAAACAAATTACACTCTCAGGTGCCTTTATTGTACCTCCTTTACCAAACAGCACTGTCTTTAATTACACAGCAAATGCTTCTCCTAGAAGTAGCCCTAGAAAGTATGTAGCCCTAGAAAGAATGAATACTGTTGCAGTGTGTTACCCATGGCTACCTCCCCTATTGTCATTTTCCAGAAAACCTGGTGTTTATGTCATGCACTTATATTTTTCTTATTTAACCTTAATGACATCCCCAAGAACTAAGTAATACTAGCACTAATACTACTAATAGCTAACATTTATATAGCATTTTATGGTTTGCAAGGCTCTTTACATGTATTGTCTCATTTGATACCTGGGTGATGTTTTTCCCATATATCATCTCTTTTGATACCTGTGGTATTACTGTCACCATTTTACAGATGAAAAAACTGAGGCAGATTGAGGTTAAGTGACTTGCCCAAGGTCACACAGCTAGTTTTATGTGTTAAGTGGCTGAAACTGGATTTGGACTCAGGTTCTCCTGACTCCAGGGCGGGTGCTCTATTTGCTGCACCATCTAGCCGCCCCCCTGTTGGATATTCCTAATTGAATTTCTCACTGTCACCTCAAACTCAGTGTCTCTAAAATTGAATTTGTCATCTTCTTCCAACAAACCTGCTCTCCTTGACCTTTCTATCACTGTTAATGGCACATCATTATCCTATCTGCCCAGATTCACAATGAACCCCTAGCTACCTTTCAGTAATATTCAATATACCCATCAATGAATATCTGTTAGTAGCTTTTGCCATTACCCTGTGAACTGCTGATTGTTTGTTCCAAAAGTATTTTTGTAGATTTTCTCGTCTTGTTTATCATGCCTTCTGTGAACACCTGTCATTCTCTTCCTCCTTTTTTGGTGGGGAAATGTTAATCTTTCTAATCTGCCTTGGAATGATGGGTCCTGTATTTTATTAATATTATGCATGTTTTTGTTAAAATACTTCCCCAATATGTTTTGGTACAGTTTATAATTTCAAAAATGTGCATTATTTATTCCTATTATGTGGATTTAATTACTTTAAAATATTCATCTCATTCAGACTTGATTTCCAGATGCCAGTAAGTTTCTTTATATAATCAGCCACGTGTGTTTTGCTTGGAGGACACTAAGGCATTTGTATTATTTTCATTCCATGAGGCAAGGTGGACTCTAGATTTAAGTTAGAAGTATTCATTCTATCTGTTATTGGGGTTACATTAAGAATTTTGTGCTTATCAAATCTGGAAGACATTTTTATGTCATTAAAAAAAAGAGTCCACAAGATAAAGGATGTGTTTAATGTATTTTTTGGTGGAGCCATATAGTTTACTGTCATTCATATACATCATGACCATTAAATGATCTGGTTTGATTCCTTCTTTGATTTGGAAGCTGTACTTAGTTCTGTTTAGAAGAAATGATAATAGTTTTCAAGCTAGGAGAATCATACTGGATTTAAACTTTTCCCCTGAAAAATACCAGATTTTATATCAGTTGTTCTTTATATTATGTGTATGGTGGCATATTTTAAATAGAGAACAGTTCCCATGTGAATGTGCATTAGCTCTTTCTGTATTCTTGATTTTATTTTATATATTTGTAATACAAAAGTAAGCAAGCTATGAGAATGGAATTGAGTCAAACGTGTTGTGATGATGAACAAAACTTATTTTATTGTTATTCTTGTAGTTATTATTTTTCATTCATCTTATCTCCTTGTTGGAGAATTACTCTTCTGCTATTATTTTTCCATATTAATTTTTTATTATTGTACATGTAGATGGTGATTATTTTCTTTGTATTTGAATAAGAGCATTAGGATATATGCTCATTTTCTGCAGAGTCACTAACAAAAACCCATATAATGCTGATGAATAACAAGTCCCAACACTCTAACACAGCAATAGAAAGATTAAAAGATCAGGATTTTTGAAATAACTGAAGAAGAAGATGGATTGACAGAAATGTCATGTAAATTTCCTTTGCCCACATGCTTTTAATTTCTTCTGCTAGGTTTTGATATTTTGAAAGCTTTTCATTTCATATAGTTTGGAGATTATGATTGTCTAGTGTGGTGATATCTATTAAAAGATTCTTCTTTTTCATGGATCAATTTTATCACAGAATTGAGAGCTGGAAGAGGTCTTGGCTTCTAATTCAATAAGAGGGATCTCCATGATAACATACCTGATAAAGGGTCATCAAATCTCTACTAGAAGACTGCTAAGGAAGGAGAACCTCTCACTCCCAATTTAGGTAAGTCAATCCATAGCATTTTTGGACAGTTCTAATTTTTAGTAAGTTTTTCTTGACATTAAATTCAAATTTATACCCTTTGTTTCTAGTTTTGCCCCTTATGTATAGGTGGCTTGGGCAATAGTTCTATCTTATACTGCCATGATTCTGGTTTGGTTTATTTGATGAGATTTAAAAGATATCTTGAAGTTTATATCTGTATTATAGGGATTTATCATCTGTAAATTTGCAAAGGAAAGTAAGCTTCTGAAACAAAAGTTTAATCACCTAATTGTGTCTTTCTATTATTATCATCATCATCAATAATAATAATAACTGCTACTTATGTAGTATTTTAAGATTTATAAAGCACTTCACATACTTAAAATTATTTCAGTCTTACTATATTCTTGCAGCATAGGTACTACAGGTGTTATTTGGCAGCTACATGACACAGTAGATAGAGTTCAGGGCCTGGAGTCAGGAAGACTCATCTTCGTGAGTTCAAATCTGACCTTAGACACTTGCTAGCTATGTGACCCTGGGTGAGTCAATGAACCCTGTTTGCTTCAGTTATCTCATCTGTAAAATGAGCTGGAAAAGGAAATGGCAAACCACTTCAGTATCTTTGCAGAGAAAACCCCAAATGGGATCATGAGGAGTCAGACATAGATAAAATGACTGAATAATAGAAATTATCATTCTCATTTTACAGATGAGTGAAATAAAGCATAGGAGGTTAGAGGGACTTGCCCATAGCCACACACCTAAGTAAGTGTCAGAGGCACGATTCAAATCTGGTTATTTCTCAATCCAAGTCTATATTACTTTATCAACTATATTGTGCTACATTTCCAATTCTACCTCCAACTTTTCTGGCCTTTATGTACCTTAGGGATTATCTACCACATTATGACTTTGGGGTTGGCAGAGTAACAACCCATATTGGGAGGTTCTTACACTGATGAAATATGAGACCCTTTATGTATTCATATTTGTATATGTAAATATTGATACATATCCAAAGATTTCTGTATCCTTGTGTTTTCTCTCTCTACTAATGAATATTCCAATAGATATTTGTGATTTCATCCCATGTGTGGTTTACTCAACATAGAGAGAGCCTTCTTCACATTATCTTGACATTGAATGGATACCAATCGGGCACATGAGCTTTTCATCTATTAGCCTTTGTTCTTGCTGTGTGACTGACCCACTGTTGTTTCTGGTCATATATTTCTATTAATAAACCAATTCATCTTTTTGTGACTCCATTTCCTCATTTTAAAAATGAGGAAGTTGAACCCTTAAAGTCCCCTCTATAGATTCTATATATGTCTATGCATCCCTTGCTTTTCATTTTAAAAACTCATTTATTTTTAAACCTCTCTCTCTGAGTTGCTGTTGCTCTCCCCTATCCTTACATAAAATGCTCAGACCACCACAAGGGGGCAGAGACAGACAAAAATTCAATATCTGATTAGCTACCGAGTTTAGAAAATTCTAGGGCAGCCTCATTGCAAGCATTTTTGTGTGTGGGTTTTTCTCTGTTCTTATCTTCTGTTCAGTTTCAAATCCATAAGTACTATTACCCTCTTCACATGGTACATGTCCTTTAAAAAGGGAACAAACATCCAGTCATACAAATTATAGAAATGGAGTATTTCATTACCATCCCCCCTTCTTGACAAATCAAGTAATTTCACAAAGTTTGAGGAATGACACCCCCACCCTGAGAATCATGGAAAGTTGTTCTTGAGCATTTCTGTTTTTCTTTTGTTCTTTTGCCTCAGATTCTGCTCCATCTGGGAGGCTGGGGAGGAGAATCTTATTATGTTGAAATAATCATTTGTGTATGTTTTGGCACTTCTGGCACAGTGATGAATAAACCTCAAACTTTTACTTAAATCTTGAGCTTTAAAGCTGCCAGTGTAGTATCTTTACATTTCAGTTGAGGTTGCAAGAAAAACATGACAGAAAGATGCTTAATGACACAGGCATTTTGTGTTGTAATTTTCTCTTCCCCTCTATATATAGATAAGGCAGATATAAAAATAAGTAACTAGACACACCCCACATAGGGGGCTGGTGGCAAGTCTTACAAGTGTTTGGGGCTATATTTAAGTCTTTAAATAAATAATTTTATTGATGTCTTTTGTTTTTAGCTCAGTAATTTCTAGATATTCTTTTTTTCAACACATTGTATTCTCCTTTGCAATGCAGCCTTCTAAGCTCTGGAGCATCCTTATTCAAACTCCCACTTTTACAGTGGGGTCCCTGTGAAAGACTATAGTTTCTTCAGGGCTTTAGGGTACCAGGAGAGATTGAGAGTACCTTTCTAAGGCTTTCAGATCCATCCTTTATTCCTGCATATTCTCTATCAATTAGCAGTTCTTAGTGCTTCAGTGTTATTTAACCAATTAACATTAGCTTTTACAAAGGGCTATGTACTGAGAAGACACAGTAAATAGAGAATTACAAATATTTTCCTCCAGCATCTAGAAGTACATTTTCCCCTTTGTTCCCTTGATCTCTTGGAAATGTGAGCTCAAACTGAATACAGTTTTTATAAAGTAATTTTTCCTATCAAGGTAACTGTTGAATGCTGAATAGCCAGTGGATGACTAACTCTCTCTTAGGACCTGGCTTCTTGGCAATGGGACCAATCAACTGCTGGATTGCTTTCCAGTCACTCACTTGATCCATGCTGGTATATCATAAACACTAACCTGCAAATACTCTCAGACTTCCGGAAGCTTACTCTTCCAGTCTTTTGAAGCTCACAAAGGTTCAGCCTGTGTCTGATATTTGTTCACCCAGGAGCAGGAAAGCATCAACCTAACAGAAACAAAAGCAACAACAGGGTTTATGAGTCATATTGTTGGTGGCATGAGTGGGAAAAATGAAGGCTTTAGCTATCTGTCCTCCCTATTTCCCACCAGGAGGCTTCCAACAGCCCTTGCCTCATCATTTGAACATAGCTAGGCAGGGAAGAGGATGTACTTTGTCCACTAGTGCCTTTCAAATGGTGCATACCTGGTTCCAGTTTAGCAACAAATCAAAAGGCTTCTCTTCTTTGCCTAGCAAGCTGTCTGGAAACAAAGTCTGTGAATACTCAAGTCATATGGGGATCATGGCAGGTAGAGCATTCTGTAAGTAGACTTCATAAGGACTGAGCTCTCACTGGTCCATCTCAGTCACCCCCATTGTAGTACTAAAGAAAACAGTTCCTTTCTGATAGACAATATACACAGTATTCTGCTCTCAAAGTCGATTAATCAACAAGCATTTAGTTTGTTAACAATGGAATAGAGTATTCCAGCCAGAGTCC
>CM053586.1:56837449-56859039 GCA_028646515.1 Pseudochirops corinnae
GGCAAGGTATGCTAGATTGCGAAACTAAGGGGGCCAGTAACAAGGGCTTATCAAACAGAAGACTGCTTTGCAAAACTAAGGGGGCTAGTAATAAGGGCTTAACTAACAGAAAACTGCTTGTTAGACTGTTCACTATATGAACACATTATTATCACCATTCATAATATTGTTATGTGTTTTCTGGTTGTGTGTATCACTTGAATACAAAGTAACACCAAACTCACCACCTGAAACCCAGGATCCAAAGGCTTGAAGGTGCCCATCTGTATGTTTTGACAAGAGTGATGATTAGCTTTGCCTAAGCCCAGGAGTGGACATACGTTTCCTACAGTCATAGTCATGCTCCATATTCACTTCACTAAGGATAGAAAAAAATTAAATCCAAGACCCATTGTTCAATCCCTCAGGCAACACTGATGTGGTGACATAGACCTACAATGCTTTTGGTATTTGGGATAAAAAAATCACATGACCATACGTCCCCTTGACCTTGTGGTTCTGGTTGCTCTAATTGCTCCGTCTAGCAAAGGCCAAAGACTGTTGCTCTTTTCCTGCCTGACTTCTAAGTTAGGCTGTAAATTCTTCCAGGAAAGAGATAATATCTTCAACAACAGCAACAGCAACAGTAACAACCACAACAACAACATGCATTAGAAATCAGTATGGACACCTGAAAATTTCTTTCTTCTGGTACATCCCCTGCTCCCTGAAAAAAGAATAAATTATAAATTATGGAAATTCTTCTCTGAGGTCCCTTTACCTTTTGGCATCTTATGGAGTCATCTGAGTTACTTTTCCTTTGTCTTGGCTTGATGCCTTAGACATGGTATTCCTTTCCTCTTCTTTCAAAACTTTTGCTCATTTGTATATCGGGGAAATGGACTGAATGTGGCAAGTATGGGTTCATGGAGGGTAGGGGAATCTCTGCTATATATGAGGCTGTTTTCTGAAGAAATATAATGTGATGTAAAGCTCCTAATTTAAGATTTTTTCTTGGAAGTTCATCTATGCCAAATGCAGCAAAAAATCTGTTATGTTCAATCAGTGTGAAAAAAAATCACACTGATGAATCTCAATGAACATGGGAGAAGTTGCATAAAACATGTTCAGAAGGTACCAGACAAAAGAGAGCCCATAAAATGTGTTGATTTGCTTATACTCAAATCTACTTTTTTAAGTCTATGCGAACATCTGGGCAACATTGACAAAGTTATGGGTTTAGTGTGTGTGTATAAAGTGGTAGCTTTCTGGGAGCAAGTACAGCCCAAATCTGATGATTTTAAATGATGAAGTCACATACATAGATTTGAAAGTTCCCTTTAATCATAACTTAACCAAATACACTGCAATTTAAAACAAATTATTTCACTGCCCAGTAGTGTCCCTTTCATTAATTCTTCCAACTGTTAGTCTGTCTTGCAGATCAAAGAGTGAAGAATTTCTTCTCAGCTAAAAGGAACATTAGAGAATGAGTGATTACTGTGGCCTTTCAGTGAAGAGGCAGAAACAAATCAGTCAATGAGTATTTGTTAAACACTTAGTATATACCAGGCAGTGTGCTAAATAAGCATTGAGCAGACAAGGAAAGATAGGGGGAAATGTTCCTGCCAACAAGGGATTCACATTCTAATGCAGGAAGGTAGGAAGGAAGGAATAGAAGACTAAATGAAAGAATGATGAGACATGGAGCCTTAATTAGATGTGCTTCAAAAGATTCCTGGGATGTGTGTGTAAATGCACCCCCAAAATTGTGTTCACATCACTTTTGTTGATTGTCTTTACAAGCTGGATTTTAGTTCTCTAAAGGAATAGATCAGAACCCATTTTCTTCTTCTGAACTCTTTTCACAAGAACTCAACATCTGTTTGGGTCTTTGGGAAAAGGTGCCTTGGAACTTTCATTCAAGGTGAAAAACGAATTCCAATTCTGTGTGTCACTGTGTATTTGTTTTGCTTTGTTGTTGTATAAGAGTGGGGGTCAATCATGCCTCATATAGTAATTAACAAAGGTGTTCTAACCCTGATGTTTTTGTCAGATGAAACACTCTCCAAATGAATCAACTAATCATCCCATTTCAATTATAGAGTCCAATGGGGAGTGGTCTCAAGCCTGTAGAGCATATGTGATAACAGCATAACTCACAACTATTGGTTCCTGAAAATCCTTTTCTCCTCTTTTGGGGTGGGGGAGTTTCTCATGAAGTTCCCAATAGGCATGCTATTTTTTTCTTGGTCGTTAGTTGGTTTCTACCATTTTGTGACAAATGAAGGCAAATTTGGGCTGTTTCCCTTTGAGGATCTGATAGGAAAATAATTTCTTAAATGCATAATGTTGATAGTATAGATGAAGAATACAGCAATGAAAAAATTCAGACAATTGTTTATGAACTGTGTAATGAGAATAGAAGAGACATTCAGGATTAATTAAATTGTTTGATTATAAAATGAAGTTATCTGATTATAGCCAGCCAGAATGGAAAGAATTCATCAAATGATATGTAAAAGTAAAAATTATAAAAGGAATAACCTGAATATCTAGGCATTTCTAATAGCAATGTATCCAGAAGCAGTGATAAACATCTTGTTTTTCAGTTAAAAAATGAATCCTTTTTCATCAATGTGTTGGGGGTGATTGGGGGTGGGGAAAAAAATTAGAACTATCCAATCTTGAAATGGTCTGCCTGAATAGGTAGTGGGGTTGCCCGTCATTTGAGGTATTTAAGTAGAATTTATATGACTACTGTTAGCGTATATTATTATAATTATTTACGGAGATATATTGATCTTTGTGTTTATTATAGGGGAAATTCTTGTTCAGGTATGTTTAAGATTATAGGATCTCTGGAATCCCTGCCAATTATGAATTTCTGTAACTTGGTAAAGTTTCATTTCATTCTCTGCTGGAAAAAAAAAAATCAGTTCCACAGCATAATTCTCAAAAATGGTCTTATCTTAATTTTAGTAATTTTAATTCAATCATCTGCAACCAGTAAAATCTTGACCTGTGGCCCAATCATTTAAACTCTGGAGATTGGATCTAGTATAAGCATCTTCTTTAATAGATACTAGATGCATTAAGCCTTCCAGGGGCTAGATAAGAATCTTTCCTGTTGTTTAATGAGTTTTTTTTCTGGGCTGAGGATTGGAGGGTGTGTGGGTGGGGGGGTGTCTTTTGGCTTTTTTTTTGCCTTTTTGGAGGGGGGGGAAGGCAAGGAAATTGGGATTAAGTGATTTGCCCAAGGTCACACAGCTGGTAAGTGTTAAGTTTCTGTTTTGAATTTGAACTCAGGTCCTCCTGATTCCTGGGCAGGTGCTCTATTCATTGTGCCACCTAGGTGCCCCATGTCTTTTGATTTTACCTGTCACTTTGTTGGGGTTAGGGGTGCTCAAGACCCCAAAATACCAACATCCTGGGTCCTGCCAAATGAATTTGACTCAAGTCTTCTCAGCCAAAGAAAAGCAAAGTTTATTAAAGATTTGCCATAATAGTTAGACTCTTAAGGAGCCTCAGTATCTGTGATGCTTGCATTGGACAAGTGGGCCAGAATCATCTGACACAGAGTGTCTGTGCTAGATCATTCTCCAGCATTTTTTTCAGGGAGGCAAGATGGGGTCTTATATACTGAAAGGTTGTGGGAGAATCTAGGGGTGGTCTAGAGGAGGAATTTGGGGAGGGTCTTTAGGAGGAGTGAAATGAAGTCAGACTCCACTGAGGAGAGATTAAGGGTAAGAAGTAGCTGGAGGCTACCTGGAGATGATAGACAATGGAGGGCTAGGCTAATTCAAGGGTGTAACAGATTTGGGTATAGATATTTTGGGAGGATCAAGGGTAGGCGCTAGCTATACAGTGGAGGGCTAGGCTAGTAACTGAGATTTGGGCAGAGCTATAATGAAGGGCTTATGGCCTCAGGCAGATGTCTCATCAAATGGGAAGATTCAATCAGAGTTCAAGGGGGGTCCTAGAGCCTGTACCTCATCAACTTTAAGGGAAGAGAAGCTGGAGACAATAGCAATTGATCATCTCCTTGGAGACTAGAGGTTGAGGCTAAATCAATTTCCTCCCATAGACAGGTGGTCCTGAAGTTCATGATCTCCGGTATTGAATTCTCCAATATTATTTGAGCACTGTAATCTATATGCAGCATATCTCTGTGGAAGGCCAATATATTAGTATTCAACATTAACCTTTGCTTTAAGAGAAGTGTCCGTGGACTCATTACATTATACAGTTTCAGCAAACTCCATAGTGACTGTGGGAGGAATAAAAGGGGATTGTTTTTTTCCTTTTAAACTGAGATAGAAGGAAATTTCTTCAGTTGGAGTACTTTTAAAAAGCATTTGTAAAGTCTAGCTGTATAGAAAGCACAATTGCTTTGATAGGCACGATGGTCTGATGATTTTGAACAAAATGCAGATAAGTAATTAGGGAGAAAAACAGCTTTTAATCTCTCTGACCCCTTTTAATTGGTTAATTGCCTAGCTGATATTAAAGAGACTTATTTTTTTAGATTATTTGGTATATCTTACCAAATATTTATATGACTGGGCAACATCATATAAAGTGAATATTTCAAAATTCAATGCCTAAGGGCAAAGGTGATGAAAATATTTTATTCAAATTAGTTTGTACAAAAGATACATTGGGCATAATGACATGGGAGAGGAAAAGCAGAAGATTCTGGATCATGGAGGTATAGTAGCAAAGTCTATAAACAAGACTGTAGACAAGTGTGTCTGTCAATCAACTTGACACCCTGTCCCACACTGCTATATTCACTGTAGATCTCTTTTAATAAGAATATGACTCATTCAATTAATAACTCATGCCTCTATCCCACTATCTTCCCATTTTTCTCAGAACACTATATGAATCAAAACCTTTTTATAAAGATCATAACTTTATGGAGCAGTTTAATTGAATTAGATAAAGGTATAATAAAATGTCATCAAACAACATAATTATCATAAGATCTATAAGCATCTTAATCTCCCCCCCCATCAGGATGGATCCTCACTCTTTCTGGCTCCCTATTACAATGTGAACAAAACAGAAAGTGCACATATTTAGTGCAACCCCCCTGCCTCTAGCCAGAAATAGAGAGGGCTGTGTCATTCACTTTTGATAGTCAATGATAGGTGGGAATTAAATTCTTCCCCTTCCCTACCCCAATGTGGTTTGACTGCTACTCATTGGCCCTCCATGGTCAGACTACACAGGAACACTTGTTACAGCCTAAGTGTTTCTGCTCATGTTATACTCTGGCCAGAGTTTAACCCAGTGTCTGACAGTTAGTAGTTGCTTAATAAACGTTCATTTGTTGACTTAGTTCATATCTGTCACATTATTTGTCCCTGGTTATGTGGAAAACAAAACAAAATGTGCCCATGGAAGGTGGGTGTGTGGATCCAACCTCCCCCTTCCTATCTCTGTCTCATTCTCTCTGACCTTCAACCGAAAAATTGGGTGCCTTGTGATGCCAGTGTATTCTCCATCTCATGAACCCCATGCAGAAAATCAGTTTTAGGATTCACATACTCTTTGACTCAAGATATCCTCATCCTCTTTTTGGATGAGTTTTTCAAGGGAGTGTTATAGAAGAGAGAGAATGGCACTCAGAAACCATACTTTAAATTTGCTAATTGTTATAATTGGTGATAATTATAGAAATGATTAGATACCAGATTTAAAAGAAAAAAGGGAATCCATGAAACAGATTAACCCAGCATTAGGACCAAAGGCATATCATAGACTGGATGGCCTTCTAATGTCCCTTTTACATCTAAATTATAATGTATACTAGTCTATTAGATTATTTTTCAATTAAAAAGTGTTTTATTTTCTTCTCCCCTCACCTCCTTCCCCATATATTGAGGAAAAATAAAACAAAACCCTTGTGACAAATACCTTTAGTCAAGCAAAACAAATCCCCATGTTGTCCATGTTTAGTAATGTGTTAATATATTATATATAATGTATAATAATCTTCAAGCTAATGCTAAAGTTCATTGCTACCTTGGAAGGAGTTTGGTAGCATTCTTCAGTTATTAGTCCTCTGAAACCACAATTGATCATTGAATTGATCAGTGAAGTCTTTCAAAATTATTTGTTTTATTGTTTTTTCTTTCTTTCTTTTTGTTTTTTGGAAGGGCAATTGGGGTCAAGTGACTTGCCCAAGGTCACACGGCTAGTAAGTGTTAAGTGTCTGAGTTAGGATTTGAACTCAGGTCCTCCTGACTCCACCAGCAGTTTATCAATGTACCTGTTTTCTGTTACACAAAACCTCCAGAGATATATAGTTCACAGGGACAACATAAGGATAGGGATAGGCGCCGAATCAACAATTTTGTTGTTTTTCACCCCTAAAGTGAGAAAACTCCCTTGGCTGTTGAAGGTTGGTACTTTCTCTGCAATTTATAGTCTTAGAGAGTTGCTTAGAGGACTGAAAGCTTAAGTGATTTTCTTGGGTCACATGGCTAATTTGTTTCAGAGCAGGAACTTGAACCTATGTCTTCTTGGTTTTGAGGTCAGCTCTTGATCCATTGTGCCAGACTGCTTTGTGGAGGAGGACAGCACAGAAGACCCTGCGTAGAAGTTCATGATCCTGGTATACACCAACAGAGTTCCTCCTCAGGTCTAACTCTTATACTTCATAGTGGTATAAAGATGACCTTGGTATATGGAACTTCACCACGACCTTCTCATACCAAGCTGAAAAGATACTGAGTAGAATCAGAAAGACTGAATCTGTAACAACATGCTGTCATTTGAGGTCTAGCATAGTTGTATTCAGAGAGGTTCATCACCAAAGGGTTGGCCATGAAGTAATTTGTTTTGTACTGTAGCAACTCATGAAACTGGCTGATAAGGCACAGAGGAGCTGCAATCTGCAGCAGAGGAGGAGGGAATGTTGGGGTCAGATCTTTTCAAGTGTTAGATTTATACACTGAAAGTGTCCTCCATCCTATTTGCCTTTTCCTCTGATTGGCTGCTTCTCCCCAGGATCTCCATTTTTAAGTAAAACACTCAAGTCAGCCATATCTCTCTTAAATCTCCAGTCTGCTTTCCTAACTCTCCAGACTTTTTCTACCATCATGTCCTTCTGGATCCCTCCTCGCTTCCCCATTTTAAACCTCCATTTTATATGTTGTCTTTCCCCATTAGAATGCAGGCTCCTTGGGGGCAAGGACTATTTTTCTTTTTATATTTGTATTCCAGAATTTAGCACAGTGCCTGATATATAGTGAACATCCAATAAATTCTAATTGATGTGACTTGAAGTATTTTACTTCAGAGTGAACATCTCATTATTTCTATCCTCCAGACTAAGTCCCCTTTTTCAAATATTCCATTTTAAAATTTACTATTTATCCAGTTTTTAACTTCATAGAGCAATCTAGGAGTGGTCTAGAGGAGGAGTTTGGGGAGGGTCTTCAGGAGGAGTTAAGGAGATCAATGCAAGGGTGGATTGGTATTTTGATAGGCTCAAGGGTGGGAAGCAGATGGACAATGGAGGGCCAGGCTAGTAACAGAGGTTTGGGCCCAGACACAATGAAATACTTATGGCCTCTGCAAATGCCTTATCAAGTGGGAAGATTCAATCAGACTTCAGGGGGTTTCCCAGAGCCTGTACCTTAAAGATTCAAGGAGAACTCAAGGGGGGTCCCAGAGCCTACACCTCATCACTGATTAGGGAAGGAGGGGGTGGGGGACTACACCTTGAGCAATGGCCAGATATGCCTTTAAGCAGTTTCAAGCTATGGCAGGGTGTAGGAGAGGGACAGAGACAAAATATAAAGGGGCTTAATGGTGGGCCACAAATCAGGTGCTGTGTAGTGACCTGGGATTTTGGTTTGGGCACAGCAAGTGCAACTAGTAAGTGTTTGAGCCCTGATTTGAATTTAGGTCTTTCTGACTCTAGTCCAGGTGCTCTATCCGCTGCACCATGTAGCTCCCCCATAAAATTTGTTGAGGGGGTTAAAATACAAAAAAACTAGAAGGGTAAAAAAGGGCCAGATTTTGAAGATACACAGAATTAAAAACAGCGAAGCTAATATTCTTGGAAACAATAGGGAGGCATTGCTGTTTTCTGAATAAAGGAATGACGTGGTTAGAGCTGAGCTTTAGGAAAATCCCTGTGGCAGATTAAAGAATAGATTGGAGTGGGGAGAAACTTGAAACACTGACCAACTATAACCCAGGTGCAAGGCAATGAGGGCTTGAAGTAGGGCTTGCCAGAGGGAGTGGAGAGAAGTGTCTGGATTGATAATGCTCCCTCCCCCAAGATATTCTGCATGCATATCATCAATCAAACCCAGCCTTGAATTCAGAAACCCCGTGGTCATGGAGCTCCACCAATATACAGCTCATTTCAGTTGTAGTCTCTTGTTCTTCAGGTCTCAGCTTGAAGATAGCTGCTCCTTCTTTAGGCCCCACTGGGTTTAACTCAGTCTTCTAGTTTCTGAAATGGCAACTAGTTTCTGTTTCTGTTATGTGGTGAGACAAACACATACTTTCTGCTCCCTCTCCCCCACCCCAAACACACATATACATACCCTCCCACAGACAGACACTGCAGGCTGTGAAACACTTTGAAGAACAGTTCACACTTCTGAGGGCATTACCCTTATCAGTAGTAGCACCTTTCCCAATAAAGAGGCATCAAATTCATGCTACACCTGCTGCTTCTGGAACATAATGGATACAAGAAAGGAACAAAAAATGAGTTTATTTGAAGTTATAAATAGAACCCACAGTTCTTAGCACCAGGATCTCTGGGTTTTGCTCAGTTTTGTCAGGTTTTAAATTATGAGGCGGCCTGGCACAGTGAAAAGATTGTTGGATTTGGCACCAGAGGTTTTTCAATTGTGTCTGACTGTGACCTCGTTGGGGGTTTTCTTGGCAAAGATACTGAAGTTTCTTCAGCTCATTTTTTTTTTTTGGCTTTTTAGAGGGGTGAAGGCAGGGCAATTGGAGTTAAGTGACATGCCCAAGGTCACATGGCTAGTAAGTGTTAAGTGTCTGAGGCTGGATTTAAACTCAGGTCCTCCTGTCTCCAGGGCTGGTGCTCTAGTCACTGTGCCACCTAGCCATCTCTCTAGCTCATCTTACTGATGAGGAAACTGACACTAATAGGGTCAAGTGACTTGCCCAGGGTCACACAGCTAGTAAGTGTCTGAGGCCAGATTTGAACTCAGAAGATGAGTCTCCCTGGCTCCAGGCTCAATGCTCTATCCACTGCACCACCTGGCTGCCCTTGGCAGCAGAGGATATGGTTCAAGTCCAGACTGTTCTTCACTATCTCTATGACCTTGGGTAAATCATTTAATCTCTGGGCCTCAGTTTCCTCATCTGTAAAAAGAGGGAGTTTGACTCCATCATTTGCAAGGTCATTTCCAGCTCCATATTAGTTATCCAATTCCTCCAGTTTCTAGAAAGAGGAGGGCTCAGGTGTGGGAGAAAGAATTTGGAGAGCCTGGGACTCCAGCTGTAATACAATACAATTCCATAAGTATTTATCAGATGACCACCATTTGTCAAGTCCTGTGCTGGGCTCTAAAAATACTGAGAGAAACACCCCATCTCCGCCTCTATACTCCTTGACCTTAAGGAACTTATTTTCTCTTGGTGGGGTACTATACACAGTCTTAATAAGTAAATACTGCACCAGGAATAGGCCAAGTAAATTGCAGAAGGCATAGTGCACCAACTACTGGGGGAAATCAGAAATGATTTCCTGTAGGAGGGGGCACCTGATTGAATCTAAAGCTGGGAATTCCAAAAATTAGAGGTGAGGGAGGAGTGTGCTCCAGGAATGGGGAACAACTTGTACAAAGGAAAGAGATGCCATGCTGAGTTTGGGGAGCAGCAAGTAGAACAATTTGGTTAAACCATAAGGATGTATGAAGAGAACAAAATAAGATTAGAAAGACAGATTATGGAGTGCCAAGCTGAGGGTTTGTAGTTAGATCCAGAAGCAAAAGGGGAACCATTGAATGTCCTGAAGAAAGGGAGGGCCATGGACATACTTGTTAAGAACAATGTTTTGGCAGTGGTGTCGAGGATGATTGGAGAGGGAAGGGAATGGAAGCTGCTATGCATGTAGAAGCTTTTTGAAATAGTTCAGGCAAAAGGGTATAAGATTGAAAAAGGTGACTTATGAGTATAGAGAAGGAGATAGAATGAGGAGATGGTGTATACACAGAATAAACAAGATTTGGAAACTGATTCTATTTAGGGTGTAGGGGTGGATGGTGAGGGAAGAGTCAAAGATGTTTCCAAGATCTGCTTGAGAACCTGGGTGCATGGAAGGATGTTCAATGCCCTCAACACAAATATAAATGAGCTTTCCCCTGGAATTATTTTGGTAACATTTTCTTTGAACTCTTTTGCCTCCTTAAAATGTTTATGCAGCCTAGGATTCTGGTCAATCTGGGGCATTTTCATAAAACTCTCCTGACTGTTGGAAAGTAGTTCATGGCCCCTATGCTTTTTTATAGTAAACTCCTTGTGGACAGGGATTGTGTTGTTTTTCATCTTTTTAGCCCTAGGGACTAGCATCCAGGAAGAACTTCCACAAATTGAATTGAAGGTAATAGTCTTCTGCACGTGACTTGGGCATTTCTATTCTGATTTTTGGTGACATCTCTTTGATTTTTTAACCCAAAGAATTTATTCTAGCAGTGAATGTATATGTCTAGGTGTGAAGGTAGGATTAATGGACGTCTTTCATTCTCTGTTCCTATATCCGTCTGATGAAACTCCTCAATCCCAACCTATAGGCTTCCCATCTCTGAGATTAATTTGGACATCCCCCTGGTACCTATTGATGGTGCTCCCTGAAACCAGGATGTCAGAGATAGAAAGGGCCTTAGGCATCTTATTTTTACAGATTACAAAACTGAAACCCATTGATGTGAAATGATTTGCCTAAAGACTCATCATGTTAATGGAAGAGGTGGTATATGAAACTAAAACTTTTGACCTCCTTCTAATTCTGTCAGTTGCCTATGATTATCTTCCTCTGATGTTCAACTCATCTGTCCAGTCTTTTTCCTGTCAGTATTCTAGATTGCCTACTCTAACCTTAGTGGATCTGTTTATTTTGACACTCTCAGCCAACCAAAGCTTGGCTTGTCCAACCTCCTTTTCTGGTCCAGTATTGATGGTGAATTGTGAAGGCAATTTTGGGCTGGTAGGGCTTTATGGTTCATAGCAAATCAGTAATACTATATATTTCATCTATGAAGTGTCCATTTCTGATGAAGGTGATTTTATTTTGAGAACATTTTATGAATGGCAGCATTCAGAATAAACAAGGTTGCTTTTTAAAAAAAAGTCACTCCACTGAATTTTTGAAATAACAAAATATGAAAAGTGAGAAGGCCTAGTTGTTTCTGTATTTATCTTGGCAAAGCTAACCTTTAAATTAAATCAAATACTTGTTAATTAGGAATACCCATATTAAACTCTCTACTTTTAAAGCATAGAATTTGGCTTGGAAGTCTAATCTTGTTAACGCAAAGGAACCAAGAGAAATTACTATCTCTGAATACATTGCATGCTGGTTGTATTCTGCTTGGAATCAGAACAAGGAAGAGCCAGAAATAACAAAGTAACTTTGGGCATAAAGCAGCCAGCTTGAGCTGTTTGAGTCTGTCAAAGTCAGGCACATCATGATTTTTGCGGAGCACAACAATGTGAGTATCTGTGAAAGACCTGATGGGTAAGTAGAAGTTAACACAGGGTAAGCTGGGCATTTTCCCAGGATTCTTTCACAGCCACATGAAAAACAAAAGTATCATAAGGATTATGCTTCATTTTGTCCTTTGTCTCCTCCCTCTTCTCCTCCCTTCCTTTCTTCCCCTACTTCTCCTCCTCCTTCTCTTCTCAATCTCCCTTTTCCTTCTTCTCCCTTTCCTCTTCCTTCTCTCCTCTCTCTTTTTTCCTCTCCTTTTGTTATTCTCCCTTCTTCTTATTCACTCCATTTCACTTCACCTCTTCCCCTTTCTCTATATTAGAACTTTAAAACCAGTTTCAATATTGAGGAGAAAAATAAAAAGCTTTATATTGAGAAACAGGTTTTAGGACTTTGTAACTAAGAGGAAGCATCCTTAAGGACCCTCAGAAAAAGTCTAAGAAATACAAGACTTAGGGAAATTTCCCCCAGATTCTCAGGACCGCATACTGATTGGAAGATTGTGGTTACTTGGAATGGCTTTTAGTTTTCCTGGGAAAGTGAAAGGTAGAATCCACTTTGTGGTCCAATGTGAATAGCTGCTTTTATTGTCAACCTTACTGATTCTTTGGCTTCAAATTCAACTAATATTTTCTTCAGACTTCCTGTGAACTTAGGGGATTTTAAATTGTATGATTTTTTCTTCTTCTGTATATTAGAATCTGACAGAACTTTCCCATGCATATGTTAGTGGGAGATCAAACCCAATATAGAATTACGCAGTATGTAACAGGTATGGTAATAATAGAATACCAGTGCTGTGGTGGAGAAAGGCATAAAGCAATATCGTATTGATTCAGGAGTGAATGAAGAATATATTTTAAATGAATATGAGGTATCTGAAAAATGATTACTGGCACTCTGGAAGCAACACAGAGAGACCAAGATAACAGAAGCATCATGGCTGTAGGGCTTAGAAATCCCCTAGTTCATGCTCATTTTACTTATGAAGTTGAGATAAAATGATTAAATTTTTGTCCATGGTAATACAACCAGTAAATAGGTGAGCTGCTATGACAGGTTGCCTTCTAGGAACTTCCCAGACAAAAGTTACAAGAAAAAAATATGGAAGAAATCCAAAGAATACTTAATTGGTTTGTTTGTGTAGAGCTATGGTCCTTACAGAACACACACACACACACACACACACACACACACACACACGCACACACACACACACACACACACACACACACACACCCCTTTATGTTGGGACAGTGGCTCTGTTTAGAGTTTGAGAACCTCAGTTCAAATACTGACTGTGCTACTTAATTTTTGTTGTTGTTGAGTCATTTTCATTCCTGTCAGACTCCTTGTGATCCCATCTGGACTTTTCTTAGCAAAGATACTAGAGTGGTTTGCCATTTCCTTCTGCAGCTCATTTTACAGATGAGAAGACTGAGGCAAATAGGGCTAAGTGACTTGTCCAGTGTCACACAACTAGTAAATGTCCCAGGTCAGATTTGAACTCAGGAAGATGAATCTTCCTGACTCTAGAGTCAACGCTCTGCCCACTGTACCACTTAGTTGCCCACTTAGTTTTCCCACCTTAAGATGCAGGGATAGGGTGGAGAATGATGGTGGGTTAGATAACCATTCCAACTCCAAACTGATGCTTCTCTGAATTGAGCCACAAAGCAGGGACTGGGGATGAAGTCACTGGACTGAGCAGCCACTCAAATTTATATGGTACTTTAAAAATAATGGAAGCTTTCTCAGCAACCTTGTGAAGTGTGATATACTACAGACTTGACATACTACAGACTAATGACTCCTAACTTCTTGGGAGTTCATAGGATCATAAATTTAACCTCAGGAAGGACCTCAGAGACTGTTAGTTCAACCTCTTCATGAACATTCTTTCCTTTGCAATGTATCTGACATGTGGTCATACAGTCTTTGCTCCAAGATCTCTAATGAAGGAGAACACATTTCCTCTCAAAGCAGCACATTTAACTGTTGAATTGTTCTCATTTTTAGGTCATTTTCTTACACCAAGATATTTGCCTCTTTCTGATTTTCATCAGTTATCCTAGAGCTCTCTAACTCCAAACAGAAGGGTCCGAGTCCCTATTCCATGGTTAGCTGTTCATTAACCATAATACTTTCTAGAATTTTCCCAGGAATCAAAGTCAAATTCAATAGCCTAGGGATTACAGATTCCATTTCCTATTCCTGTCCTTTGGATAAAATGAAAATTCCTTAGTCTGACATTTAATGTTTCTGCCACCTGCCCCCAACCTACCTTTCTAGTCTTGTTTCACTATTCTCATTCCATTCATTTTGCGTTCCAGCTGAACTGAATTACCAGCTATGACTCATAGACAATTTGCTATCTTCCACCTCTGTCTTTTGGCACATATCTCCCATACACTGACTCTCTTCTAAATCTTTTCCTTTGAATTCTTTTTCTCCTTTCAGGATTCAGATTTTATTGTCATCTTTGTGAATCACCTTCTCCTTCCCCTAGCTGATATAATTCAATCCCTTCTCCATTATTCCTAGTACACTTTAATCTCTACTTTTCCCCTATAGGATACGTTATTGTCTTACATTTATGTGTATACATCATATCATACTTTCACCCTTTCCTCAATAGAAGCTAAATTTCTTGAGGGCAGGAATTGTTTTGTTTTTTTATTTTTAACAAGAATGTCCATTGCCCCCACTTCTACCTGGCATAGTACTAAAATCTCAGCACTTAGAATAGGGTCTCACACATAATAAGTGCTTAATAAATGATTTCAAAAATGAATTGAACACCTGTTTAAAGTGGAATTCAAACCTAGCTCTCCTGAATTAATGTTCAATACTCTTCCATCAGGACCACACTCTCATTTATCAAGAAGACTGAAAGTGGTAAAAGATGAAATACATTGGATTAGCTTAATAGAGCTAGAGAGAAGTATCTTTTATTTAGCTTAGATTGTACCAAAGGAAACTTTGACATTTGTGTATTTATTTATTTTTTTTAATAAAACAGAGCACTACGATTTAAATTTGGCTTTGAGTCTTTCAAATGAAGAATTCTTTTAAGGAAAAGAACACAGCAGTCATCAAAGAGAATTTGGTTTGTTCTCTGAAGCCTATCAAAGACTCCAAAGAAAGGAAAGATGGTTTGGAGCTATTGCAAATTATTAGCTGCCTTTCTTTCTTTTCTTTTTCTTGGAAGAAGAAATACAAATAGTTTGGTGGCAGTTTTTGAAACTTTGCCAACCTTTGCTGTGGTGACTTTCATTTCTGTCTTTGAAGTATTGAACAAGCATTCCATTATTGCAACTGTTCACATAAAAAAATCTCTGACATGACATGAAAGAGTTGTGGACAAATAGCAACACTCTCTCAAGTCCTGATTTGGACCATGAGCAAATCAGAATTGGTCAAAGGTCATGTTGTCTTAGAGAGTTCCAGAGCCTCAGAAACTCAACCCAAAGTGAGCTCATTTCTAACTTACAAGTAATTTTCTTCCACAAAGAATCTCATGAGTCAAGAAGCTTTGCTTTTGATTATGACCTTGAGAGGTAAAAAATCATCACAGCCTTGCATGTGAGTGTTTAAAATATTTGAAAATCAAGAGAATAATTTGATTTTGGTCATAAAACATTTTTGTATTTATGCCTGACTCCACGTCAGACACTCTAGCCTATGAAACATCTAAATTCCTAACAACTAGATACAATGCTTTAAGGTTTGTTGATATTGTTGTTCAATCATTTCAGTTGTAGCCAACTATTTGTCAACCTGTTTTGGGTTTTCTTTTTGCCTTTTCCTTCTCCAATAGATTAAGGCAAACAGGGTTAAGTGACTTGCCCAGGGTTACATAGCTAGTGAGTGTTTGAAGTCAGATCTGAACTCAGGCCTTCCTGATTCCAGGCCAGGTGCTTTATCCACTATACCACCCAGCTTTAAGGCTTATAGCATGCTTTGCATGTACTATCTCATTTGATTCTCAAACTTCCTCACAGGTCATAAGAATTGAGTAGACAGAGGAAAAGGGAAGCTAGTGTATCTGAGGGAACAAATCTCCTAATATCAGAATAGGAATTGTAGAGGAGAAAAAGACTGTGAGCCAGACCCTAAACTCATTAAAGAAGGAAGAAGGTACTGGGTGTTGATAACTTCAGTTATCCAGACATATGCTAAAGTTTTGTGTCTGGTAAAGATGAGTGGCAGTTAACAATTTCTCAGTTTTCTTTTTTTTTTTTAAGATTTTAAGTTTATTGACTTTCTTAATGATAATTTCAACTTTCCTAAAATGAAGGAACCAACAAGGGAAAATTCAATTCTGCATCTAATTTTCATCAACAGTATCTGATTTAGAGCTCATAGGAATCTTGAAATAGAAGTGACCTATTTGTCTTAGAATTTGTGATGGAGGAGAGGAAAGGAATATGAAAAACATCCTAGATTGGAGGAGAGCAGATTTCAAAGAAGTTAAAGAAAGCATCTGTAGGCTCCTATGCATCAATATTCCAGAGGGAAAATCAACCGAAGAGAGATGGGGAAATTCTAAACAATAACATTCTGCAGACAAAAATAAGCCTCTGATGAGGAGGAAATGAGGACACATAATAGATACACAAGGAATTCATCAATCTGCATTTCTAAAAAATAGGATATTGGTGACTGAACACAAAAATGTGGCAATAATCCTGGCAGAATAGCATTAAATGTTCTAAGATGGGGCCAGCTAGATGGTGCAGTGAATAGAGCAAAATCCCTAGAGTCAGGAGGAC
Source organism: Pseudochirops corinnae (assembly GCA_028646515.1). Taxonomy (NCBI): domain Eukaryota; kingdom Metazoa; phylum Chordata; class Mammalia; order Diprotodontia; family Pseudocheiridae; genus Pseudochirops; species Pseudochirops corinnae. The sequence goes on from CM053586.1 coordinate 56,853,920, forward strand.
CAGAGTTCAAATATGGTCTCAGATACTTAACACTTACTAGCTGTGTGACCTTGGGCAAGTCACTTAACCCCAATTGCCCTGCCTCTCCCCCTTCAAAAAAAAAAAAGAAAAAAAAGAAAAGTTCTAAGATGTAGAATAAACAAAGGTAAGAAAAAAAAGAAAAAAGGGTCAGCTGACTTTTTTAGAGTTACATTGGGAAAATCAATAAAGAGGTAAGATTGCTCCTTAGGATGAATAGAATGATGATAAACTGATTATGACGAGAAGGCAGGAGTATGATGTTCATACTGGAAAGGACAGAATGATTAATGAATACTAAGAAGTGGAAACCAAAGCTAATTAGGCTTAACTTCACTATGCTGCCTTTGTCTACTTCCTGGATTTCATCATGAGTCTATCTTCTTAAAATACAATGCCACTCCCATGTACTCCCACCTTTTAACTACCCTGCTTCTTTTGAATTAGGCATATATGCTTCTAAATCCATACCCCACGTTTCTTGAGGAATTTGTTTTTTGGACTCAGATAAACCATCCCCTCACATACTGAAAAAAACTCACAGCAGTGACTACTGAACCACTGCCATTGGTCTCTGTTTGATCACAAAGAACAACAGAATCTGCTGAATTGGATAAGGGAATGTGGGGGCTTTTGGTCTGCTCCCAGAACCTCTGATCTATTTCTTCTTTCTTTCAAGTACACTTCAATGACCATTTTGCTTCAGTTTTTGCCTCTTTTGATCTTTACCAAATGGGGTTCTATTCCTTTCTGTTCCTTAATTATCTTACATGAAGTTATTTTCTTAATAGATACTGCTACTTCCCCCTGCATATTATATTCTCAAAGAAGCTAAAACAACATATGACAAAGATTGTATACTATGATCAGGATTTATACTTGGAATGCAGGGTAGGTTTAATATTGGGAAAATTATCAAATTAAATATGGAAATAAGAGAAACAATGAAAATCATAATGATGAGGTAGAAAGGAGTGCTTGAAACAGACAAAGCAAACAGGACGCAGGATGTGAGCAGCCAGAAGAGAGATCAAAGAAGAATCTGCATTGAAGCCCCCTGCTGTGGACTTGTCTATGTGCTTTCATAAAGCACTCCCAGCTACATGACCATTCTGGAGCAGCCCTTCCCCTTTCCTGGTCTTGCTTATCTGTATGACCAAGACATCTCTGGACTACCTGATACTCCAGGCGTTCCAGAGCTGTGCTTGTCCTTCCTCCCTTCTCCTATTCCCTTTCCCCTGTCCATCAAACTATATATAGACCAGACACTTGACCTGGCTAATTGCTCCTAAAGGAAGCAGGGTCTGCTCTGCCTCCCATAGGGGAATAGGACCCACCAATGCTCTGCCTCCCACATGGAGTGGGCCAATGGGGCTCCATTTCTCCCATGTGGAAGCAGAGTCCGCTGGGCATATTAGCCCAATAAATACCTTTCTTTAATTTGGAGACTATCCAAGTAGATTCTTTCAGGACACTAAAAACCACTCATCTATTTTTCGTCACATCGATTCTTTATTGATATGATTATATCAATTGCTGCAGAGAAAGTTTTTTGAAAAAATATGACACCCATTGGTTTTTTACAAAAGAAACCCCTAGGAAACATGGGAACAAGTGGACTGTCCTTAAAATGATAAATAGCATATATAAAATATAACTAAGAATTACTGTATGTGTATCAGAGATAACCTAGAATAATTTCCAATAAAACTGGGAGTGAAACAAGGATCTCCATTGTCACCACCTCTACTTGGCATAATACTAAAAATATTGACTATAGAAATAAGATGGGGCGGCTAGATGATGCAGTGAATGGAGTACTGGCCCTGGAGTCAGGAGGACCTGAGTTCAAATCCAGCCTCAGACACACTAGCTGTGTGACTTTGGGCAAGTCACTTAACTCCAATTGCCTCCAAAAAGAAAATAAGATAAGAAAAGGGAATTGAGGGAAAGCATAAGAAAAGAAGAAACAATTACCAGTTTTTACAGATGATATTATAGTGAATTTAAAGAACTATAGTCAACAAAAAATTGAGATAATAACCAGCAAACTTGCATACTATAAAATAAATCCACACACATCATTAGTATTTCTTTATAAGGCCAAGAAATAGGAAGAGAAATTCTATTTGAAATGATCATGGAATGTATGCAATACTTGGGAGTCTATCTAATAAGATGCACATAACAACTATGTAAATACAACTATAAGCTACTATTTGTACAAACGAAGCCAGAGCTAAACAACTGGAAAATATTAACTGCTCATAAGTAGGATACATGTCAACATAAGAAAGAAGGTAATATTATTTAAATCAACATATGTAATTCAGCACCATATCAATCAAAACCTTACTTTGTAGAAGTAGAAAAAATAATAGTGGAATTCATGTGAGGGCAAAAAGTTTAAAAAATCTCAAGGGAAAAAATGAAAAAAAGAAGTAAACAAGAATAAAGGGGGGCCTAGCACCGCCAGAACTCAAACTACACTACAAAGTAGTTGATACTAGAGCTTGATCAGTGTTGAGAAGATTAGCTATGTGACATATAGAAACAAATGTGTCTAGTACCCCAGTGTTCAATAAATACAACGACCCCAAGTATTGGGATAAAGACTCACTATTTGACAAAATACTACTGGGACAGTTGGATACTAGTACAGAAGAAATTCAATTTAGACCAACACCTCACACCTCATACCAAGACAAACTCTAAGCAAATATGTGATCTAGTTTTTGCACAAACAAATCAAATAGAACTAAGATTAAAATGGAAACAATTGGGGAAAATTTTTTTAGCAGGTTTCTCTGATAAAGCTCTCATTTTCCATATCTATTTAAATTTAGAATATGAAACATTCTCTAGCTGATAAATGATCTAAGGATATGAACAAGCAGTTCTCAAGGGAAAGAATCCAAGCTATCTATAGCCGATAAAAAAAAAATGCTCCTTATCACTACTAATTAGAGAAAGACAATTTTTCTATATAATTTCTTAGAAATTCTGAGATCCCACCTCATATCCATCAGATTGGCAAAGATGACAAAAAAAGGAAAATAATAAGTGTTGGAAGGATCAAGCTGCAGGGGTGGTGAACCAGGAGCCTGGAGGCCACATGTGACCCTCTAGGTCCTCAAGTGCAGGCATTTGACTGAATCCAGACTTCACAGAACAAATCCCTTAATAGAAGGATTTGTTCTGTAAAACTTGGACTCAGTCAAAAGTCTGCACCTGAGGACCTAAAAGGCCACATATGACCTTGAGGTCGCAGGTTCCTCACCCCTGGGTCAAGGGAAAAAAGGCACATTGATGTACTGTTGGTGGACTTGTGAATGGGTACCACTATTCTGTAATGGAATAATTCAGAATTATACACAAAATTACATACTCTTTGACCAAATTATATCACAGCTATTCCTATGTCTTTCAATGATCAAAGAAAGAGAAAGGATTCTGTTTTGATGGCAGTTCTTTTTGTGGCAGCAAAGAAACTGGAAATTAAGGGGGTGCTCTCTATGCATTATCTGATATTTTTATAGGATCACTGAACACATTTTTCTTTCTGGTTGCCTTTTATCAAGGAATCTGGCTTCTCACACAGTGAGCACTTTTACCCAGGAAGATGACACTCATAAGATGTTTAATAGCTATCCTGCCATTTTTATGCAATATCTCATTCCAACCTCTGGTCCTCCTGTTCATATCCTGGGCCCTGAGCTCCTGATTGATGAAAGTTTTTCATATCTAGCCCAACCAGAATTGAGTTCTATTTTTTTCGTCTGAACCTCCCTCTCACTCTTTACCTCTAACTTTGGGAACAGAAAGCAAATCAATACTTTCATTTTTGGAAAAGACCCATCAGTCAAATCACCCCATGGCTACACTTAACATTCCTGTGACTTCTTGCATCAGAACTCTCTTCTCTGGCCACCATTCCTCTATATGTGTTGACTCTTCCTATTAGAATGTAAGCTCCTTGAGGGCAAGGACTATCTACTGTTTTGCTATTAATATATGCCTCCCAAGCACTTAGTCTCATGTCTGGAATATAGTAAACAAATAATAAATGTTCTTTCATTCAAATAGATATGAGATGGTAGACATCTTGTTGGAGAAAAGCCTTTAAGGTTGCATTTTGGAATCAACGTACAATTCTCACATTTGAAACAACCTATTCTCTATTCGCTTTTTTATTCTGACCCTAGGTCATTGAATCTGCCTACTATAACACACACATGTACATCAAGACTAGTGTGGTATAAATGTTAATTTCTCTAAGTACATACTTCCAGTTTTCGTTGGATTTCAGAATGCTGGTCCCTTAAAGTATTCAGCCACAGCCTTCTCCTTGATCCATTTAAGTCTGATGAGTCTTGCCTGGAGGAAACCAATATATTCATATTATTTTTATTTATTGGTTCAATGTGACCTCCAGATTCAAGCTTGAAGGTGTTCGTCTCTCACTTGCCTTGGGGTATGTTAGAATTTTACACTTAACAAATACAAACGATACTGTGATATCACTGGGGCAACATTACAAAAGATGAAAAAGCTGCTTAATTTCTTTTTCAGGCTGATGCATATAACTTGATGTCATCCATAAGCAGCAAGTAGTACAAAATATATATATCATAAATGCTTGCATTTACATTTACATACATATGTGCATATATTTATATATCATGGACTAGTTCAATAGGTTTCTGATTCAGCTGCATATTACAATCATAGGAACATGCATTCATTCACTTGATTTTTCTTACGTGGACAGTTACTCTATGGAAATGAGTTCAGAACTTCACAAAATATACATTAAGGAGTATTGCAGTCCTTTCTTCAAGTCACTATTTCTTTTTTTGCTACTTTGCTGATACTGCTACTGTCTTTAATATTACTGTGTCTGCTGTCACCTTACTGCTGCCCCTGGTGCTGTGTGTTCTTTGTTCAATGATAGCTAACAATATCTATCTGTCTGTCTGTCTGTCTGTCTATCTATCTATCTATCTATCTATCTATCTATCTATCTATCTATCTATCTATCTAATCTATCTGTCTATCTATCTATCTATCTATCTATCTATCTATCTATCTATCTGTCTATC
>CM053586.1:56859539-56874709 GCA_028646515.1 Pseudochirops corinnae
TGTCTGTCTATCTATATCTCACATATGTATGTATACATCTATGTCTATATAAATAATTAAATAATTTTAAAGTTTCCAAATTGCTTTACAAATATTTCGTTTTGTTCTTCTAACAACTCTGGGGAGTAGGTGCTATTATTATCTCCATTTTGTAACTGAGGCAGACAGAGGTTAGGGGACTTGACCAGAGTCACACAGTCAGCAAGTATTTGAGGCTGGATTTGAAGTCAGTTCCTCCTGACTCCAGGTCTACCTACGATGCCCACTAGCTGCAGTTGTTTACTGGGAAAATGTAGCAAGACCTCTTGAATTTAGGCCTTAATTGCACTTCCTGAGTCTCAAGATCCAGGCACTAGTGTGTCACGTATGTGGACAATTTCCCTGTGATGACACAACAAAAAACAGAGAGAAGAAATGTGATAGGGTTACCTCTGAGTTTCCATACTTCTTTCAATGCTCAAAACAAATTCTGCCTTCTACAGGAGGCCTTTGTCAGTTTCCTCAGCTCCTAATACCTCCCCTTTCAGATGACCTAGGAGACAGCTGGACGTGGAGTTAGGTGGGCCTGAGTTCTAATCCTGTCTTACATATGTACTACTTGTTTGTCCTTGGGTAAGTCCCTTAACCTCTATCTGCTTCATTTTCTGATGAATAAAATAACTGAGAGATATAGTTTCTAGGTAATTTAACCATTTTATTAATAAGGCCAGAATGTTATTAATAAAAAAAAAAAGTCATTTGGACATCTCTCTTAGACCAAAGACCCCTAAAGGCAGTGGGCTCATGGTTTATATGCCCTTCAAAGAGTAGGTGTTATTGAGGGGTAGCAATCAACTCTGACTGGTTAACACAAATGGGAGGTGGGCTATATCAAAATGAAGGCTTAGGGGTACATGATTTGAGCTTTCCAAATTTTGGTCAAAATTACATCAATTTCCATATTACTTGACTTCCCCAGACTTGTCTGAGCAAACACAATGAGCAGGTATATACCTATTATTCCAAACTTAGAATTTCTTTTACTGTCTGATTAGATCTTAGCCAGGGTAAATCTTTAAGACAGACTTCCTGCACTGTTTGGTTTCTGGATGAAGAAATAGAAAAGGAGGAAAACTTTGATCCTGATTCAATAATTAGTTATTAAATACGAGAGAGAAATATTCATTTCTCATAATGCCTCATCTGTAAAATTAGGATAAAATCGTATTTACTTCCCAGGGTGTGTGTGAGGACAAAATGAATTACTATAAATAAATTTCCTTGTTAACCTTAAATCCCTGTGAAATATTAGCTATTATTGCCCTCCATCTACTCTCAATCAATAAGCATTTAGTTAAGAGCTTACTAAATGCCAAACCCTGTGCCATGTGCTAGAAATACAAATACAAAGAATGCAGAAAGAAAGACAGTCTCTGTCCTCAAGGAGCTTACATTTTAATGGAGAAGGCAATATATTAAAGGAAACTGATAGGGTGGGGGAGTTTTCCTTGCACTTGATGGAGAATTCCAGAGGAGTTAAATAGCCTTATGGGAAATGTGTATATCTTGTGTGTACCTAGTTACTTATGGATTATGTCACCCATGAAAACATAAGCTCCTTGAGGGCAGGAACTGTTTTGGTCTTTTTTGTCCCTGGAACTTAACACTGGCATATAGTAGGCACTTAATAAATGCTCATTGACTGACTGATCCCAGGCACTGTTTTAAGCACTGATACAAGAATAAAAATATGGGGCAGCTAGGTGGTGCAGTGAATAGAGCACCAGCCCTGGAATCAGGAGGACCTGAGTTCAAATCCTGCCTCAGACATTTAGCTGTGTGACTTTGGGCAAGTCACTTAACCTCAATTGCCCTCCAAAAAAAAAAAAAAAGAACAAAAATAAAATGTTCCTTAACTTGTATCTACCTCATCAAGAAAATTAAATTCTACTGGAAGGGGAAGGAGATTAATATGAATGCATATAGATGTAAAATATATACAAAAATATGAAATAAGGATATCTTGGTAGAGGTGGCTCTTGATCTGAGCCTTAAAGGGAGGCAGAAGTTCCAATGGGCAGGTATAAGAAAAGACAGTATTCCAAGCAAGTAGGACACTATGCAAAGGCCCATGGGAGACAGAAAATGGAAGGTGTCTTGTCTGAGATAAAACAAGTGGATTAGTTTCATTGGAATGTAGAGTATACACAGAGAGTAATGTGAACTCAACTTGAGAAGAAAGCTATAGACATCTTGTGAAGGGTTTTATGTACCAAAGAGAGAATACTGGATTTTTTCTGAGAGGCACAAAGGAGCCATTGAACCTTCTTAAGTGGGGGTTGCAGTGTGTGTGATACAGATGCACCTGTGCTTTAGGAATATCAATTTTGCACTTCTCCTTTGTAGAGGAGAAAAAACAGATGTGGTGAGACCAAATAGGAGGATATATTGAAATAGACTAGAACAGGGGTGGGAAACCTGTGGGTCTTGAGGCTATATGTGGCCTACCAGGTCCTTGGGTGTGGCTTTTTGACTGAGTCCACATTGTACAGAACAAATCCTTTTATTAAGGGGATTTGTTCTGTGAGAGGGCCACATGTGGCTTAAAGGCCAAAGGTTCCCCATCTCCAGACTAGACAGAGGATGATGGGAAATACCCATAGATGAGTATGTCAATTCATCTACTTGGAGAACATCTTCAGCAGGCATTTATACTTTGTTTTCTAGTTGAGTTAAGAAGTTGAGTTAAAAACCCTGAGCAAATTATCTTCTCTCCCTGGGCCACAGGTTCCCTCATCTATAAAATAAGTCGGTTAGATGAGATGATTTCTTATTAATGTCCCTTTCAACTTTAGGTCTTCTCTCTATGACTATTAGTATTTTTCATTTTTGAGGAAATAAAATGCTATTGTTTTGGAAATTTGTTACTGTGACTCTCCTCATCTTTCACATAGCATCTATCCCAAATCAGCGTTATGGCTTATGGCTTCAGAAACTGTGATCTTCAGCCAACTAATTAGTCAACAGCAGCTGTCAATAAGGCTGGGATTGAATTTGTAAATGATTTTTAGTCAAGGTTTTTCAAGGACATAACTTTTTTTTTTTTGGTCTTATCAAAGATCTCAGCCACTGGAGATCCATTTCTATTTTATTAGCTTTTGTGATCAGATGGCTTCTGTAAGTGGTGCAAATATATATTAAAAGGGTAATCAGTTCTCCTTTTGGACTTGGCTTGGTCTTACCAAAAGTTTTTTTTTTCCCCCAAGTGAGTGAAATCAGCTTGTATTAAGAGATTCAAACACAGTCTGAAATTCACACTTCTTTCATGCCTTTCACGGGTTTCCAGTATCATAAAGATATCAACAAGGTCTCTTCTGTAGAGTCATTTGAAAATTTTAGGGCAACATTTTCATTTCTGTGAGCATCTTTTTCCTCCTTCTTCATTGGAACCATATTTCTACAAAGAAAATAGACATTGTTTTCTCAATTTCCCCCTCTCCTTACACCTCATATTAATTCAAGGAGACATTTGAGAGATTCATTGAGAATGCCAAAGCATTCTTGCTGAAAGCCATAACAATTGGATCTCCACTGAATTCAAGAAACATTTTCATCTCCAACATTTCATATTATGCCATCCTCTGAAACTCTTAACTGGTATGCATGAGCCATTAGACCTCGAGAAAGGAAGAAAGGCTTTGGTGAATAGCCAGCTGAGAATACATGGGCTGACAGAACTGTTTTAGAGTTTGAAGTAAGCTGATCCACTGGGAGCTGACTCCTTCAAGGTAGATTACCCAAACCTTTTGACACTCGTTTCAAACCCAGTGACAAGGAATTTGATTTTAGTTTTACTAAAGTCTGGGTGAAGCCTCTCTCCTAACAGCATTGCAATTATTGCCTCAAGCCTTCTGATCTACTAGATAGAGTAAGGAAGGCCTGGGTCTAAAAATCCTACTTTGGGCACATACTATTCATATGTCCTTTCTAAGTCTCAGTTACCTTATGCAGAAAACTGAAATAATGCCTGTAGTGTCTGCCTCTTAAGGTTGTTAGTCTCAAAGGACATAATTAATGTAAGTCAAGTACTCTGCAGACCTTAATGCACTGTAAAAATGTCAATTAATATTACTATTTCTTTTTAAAAATAATCTTGTAGGGAATTCACAGTGTGGAAACCCTCTTGATCAATGCAAAGCAGCAACTGTTTTGTAATTCATGGTCTTGCCATTTCCTAGGAGCCTGAGAGGTTAAGTGACTTGCCTGTCATCACCCAGTTGTCATAAATAGGACTTGAATCAAGCCTTTCAGATTCTTATAGTGAATAGGGCCTTGGGTCAGGAAGACACAGGTTCAAAGCACTTATTGATTGTCTAACCCTGGGCAAGTAGATTAAGCTCCCTGGACTTCAGTTTCCTCATCTGTTTTATGAGGGAGTAGTACATGACCTCAAAATTCATGTTTCTGTGATCCTGATTCCATTGCTGTCCTTCTATTGACTGGGCCATGCTGTGTCTCCTGCTAGAATTACTTCCTAGTCAACCAAATGTAAATTTTATTTTAAGATAGGGGAATGTCCTAAGGGTTCTGGTGTATTTGGAGGGGACACAGATTCATCCATACCCCTGATCTCTTCCACTATTGAATTCCCTTCACTAATTCCACTTCCAATGGGTGTCAGTGGCAGATAAAGTCTTTCTCTCAACTCTAGAAAGATGATGTAAGGCACTACTTTAAAATAGCTGTTTGTTTTTGTGAAAGACTTGGACCAGGAGGAAGTCCTGCAGAGTTTGCCTGTCTAGTCCAGTCTTCAGCAAGATTTGCATTTTAAACAATCCTTCATAGAGCCTGTCTTCATTTATTCTTTTAGAAAGGATTTTTTCTTCCTCTGATCTTTCCTTGTATTTTAGTTCTCTTGAACGATCTTTTTAAATATGAGTTACTGTATACTATTATATATTTGTGTACCTAATAGAATGAATGTAAGATTTTTGAGGGTAGAGATTCTTTCGTGTTTTTCTTTATGTCCATAGAACCCAACACAGTGACTTGCACATGGTGGGAGCTTAATAAATCTTTGTTGAATTAAATTGTATATCTGTTATATCCCTTTTCTTTATGTAAGCCCCATGAGACCAAAGAAATATATTTTTTTATCTTAAATCCTCCATTATTCTGCACATGACTTGGCACATATTGGATACTAAATGGATGATGAAGGAACAAATGAATGCATTACAAACTTTACCCTTTTCAAATGTAAACTTACAAGGTCTTTGTAATAGAAATTGAGCATCTTTTATTTATAACAAGCAGAATAATTCTTTTTTTTTTTTTTGCTTTTCAGATGGGGGAAAGGCAGAGCAATTGGAATTAAGTGACTTGCCCAAGGTCACATGGCTAGTGAGTGTTAAGTGTGTGAGGCTGGATTTGAACTCAGGTCCTCCTGACTTCAGGCCTGGTGTTCTATTCACTGTGCTACCTAGCTGCCCCTAGAATAATGATTCTTAAATTAGTAGAGGACGTAAAATGATTCATTGTCCCCTTGGAATTTTACTTCTTGATAAAATAACTTCAGAAATTCTCAATAAGTTAGTAATAATATTGTTCAGTCCTTTTTCAAGAATTTTCTTGGCAGAGATACTTGAGTGGTTTGACATTTCCTTCTTCAGCTCATTTTACAGTTGAGGAAACTGAAGCAAACCAGGTTAACTGACTTGCCCAGGGTCACACAGATAGTAAGTGTCTGAGGCTGGATGTGAACTCAAGAAGATGAGTCTTCTTGACTTCAGGCCTGACATTCTATCCACTGTACGTCCTACTTGCCGCTAGTAATAATAAAACACTCAAATTTCTGTTCATAAGTGGGCCCCTCTTGGTTTTTCTAGAAGTTTGTTTCTGAGTCTGACTCTGATAATCTGAAAGACAGAAAAAAAACCTTTTTTTCACAAGCAACCTGAATGTATCATCTAGTTTCAAAATCTATAAGTACCATATGGTAGCAACTAAAATGATAACAGGTTTTATAATTTTTCTTACTTTGTGATATCTTTGGCACTCTATCATGAGACTGAATTAGAACATGAAGAATCATTTTTGGTGGAGAGAATATAGATTTCTCCTAATTCCTTTTCTGATTTCTCAACTAATGAGCTTTCTCAACCTTCATGCTAGAAAATATAGAACAAAATTGCTTAACAGGAAACTGGAACTCAAGGTAAGTGTAGAAAAGGTATGAGAGTACCCAGCTATCCTCCATTAATTCAAATCACCAGGCACAGATGAATTGCATCCAAAGGGAGTAGAGGAATCTGTATATATGATTGCTGAACTACTATTGACAATTTTTTAAAGAGTGCACAACTGGGGAGATGATTTTGGAAATTGTTTTTCAAACTATAGCTTGATAGACTGGACTTAGATTCCTAACAAAATCTAGGTTGTGTTGTTAAAGGAATGGTTTTTAAGCACTTAGAAAAGCAGCAATCACTGTGAATCAATTCATCAAGATGAGTTCATCAAGAATAAATCATGGAAGATTAACATTTTTTTTTAAACAAAGGTTATGAAACTGAAATATCAATGGAATACTATAAGCATTGTCTGGATTTCAGAAGGTATAATAGTAATGAAATTTGAAGATCCCTTTGTATTACTAAGCTGAGAGGTACTTAGCACATAGTTTCAAATTAAGCCTTTGTTAAAGAAACAGAAGGTATGAACCCCTGTTGCTGACATAACATGAAGGGGATGAACAGGGAGGAGCCATACCATATTTAAGGAACAGCACAAGCTGGACAGTCAGAACTTCTTGGGACAAGCATCTGGAGGCAGAGCAGCTGCTGAGAAAGAGAGAGAGAAAGATAGATAGATAGAGAGAGAGAGAGAGAGAGAGAGAGAGAGAGAGACACACACACACACACAGAGACAGAGAGAGAGAGACAGAGAGAGAGAGACAGAGAGAGAGAGAGAGAATTTCTCTCAGTGAGCATCTGAAGGCTTTGCTGCTATTACTGGACTGGAAATTCTGTGGAGAAAGTGATTTTGATTTTGAGAATGGAGCTGCTGAGGACTTCCAAGGGCCAGCTGGAGTTGCCAGAGCAAGCATGATTGGAGTGTTGGTACTTTGTCTGTCTTTGGCTCTGTTAAGTTTTTTCTTTCCAGGAACAGAGACTGTGAAGGACTTGAGATGGACTGGACATTGTGAGCTTCAATGTGGAGTGGGAACTGCATGAAGATCTGGACAAGGAGCTGGGAGTTGTTTGCCTTTGAACCCAGGTGACAGTTTGGTGGATTCAGTCAAGATGAAAAAACCTCTCTGCGGATACTGAATAGTGACTGATAAAATTGTAACTTACTTGTGACCTAGGGGTGGATATCCTGTGTATCTTCTGCTACCCCTTAAGAAAGCACTGAATAGTAACTGTTGAAATTGTAACTTACTTGTGACTGAGGGGTAGATGGCCTGTGTATTTTCCACTACTTGTTAAGAGTACTGAGTCATGATTGATATTGTAACTTAATTGCACCCCATGGGTGGAGAACTTTGAGTATTTCACTTTGAGTCCCTTAAGGAGGCCTCCTTAAGGGTGAGTGAGTTAAGGATTAAGGAGGCTCCTCCTTAAGACTAATTGAATTAAAGACTTACCTAAATAATTGTCTAAATGAATGCATCTTGTTTAAAAGAGAACCACTGAATGGTTGAGTTACTAAGTGATTGATTGACTAAATGATTGTACTTTGTTTAATCTATGTGACTACTTTGGTGAAAACTATGTGACCATTTTAATGATAAGTTGTTGAGTTGTAACATTGTGAATGCTGTACCTTGATTTACTGTGAAAGTTTTGCTCTGCTTTGTTATTGAATAAATAGAGTGTTCACTATACTGTATAATCAGAACCTTGAAGCTATTCACAACAGCAGTCTTCTGGAAAGCTGTTTGTGCTTGGCTTTACAGAAGGTCTTTGAGAAAATTTCTCATATTCTTGTGATAAAATGAAAAAATTTGCAAGATGAAAATATACATGATCTTATTTGAAACTAGGTGAATGACTGGATCAGAAAAGTAGTGATTAGTACTAACCCAAACTTGGGGGGTCTTTAATGGAGTACCACAGGTCTCCATTATTGATTCTTTTCTTTTGACCCTTTTTATTAATGACTTTAGATAAAAAGCAAAGATAACATGCATATCAAACATTTGGGTTACATTAAGTTTGAAGGTATAGCTAATTTGCTGTATGACAGAATCGGGTAAATATATTGGCAGAACATGATAGTTTAATCTGATTTCAAATCTGGTCTCAGAAACTTACTAGCTGTGTGACCCTGGGCAAGTCATTTAACCCTGATGGTCTCAGTATCCTCATTTGTGAAATGAGCTGAAGAAGGAAATGGCAAACACTCCAAGAAAACCTCAGATGGAGTCATGAAGAGTTGAACATAACTGAAATGACTGAACAACAACAAATCCAGTAAGATGAATGTAATATTGTACAAAATGTAATATTGCCTACAAAAATCAACTTTGTAAGTAGAGGATGGGTATGATTAGCTGTTCCTGTATAAAAGAATTAATGTACTTCCCTCAGCTCATGGTACCTCATTCAGATACTTCTAAATTGGTGATCTCATTGTTTATTGCACTTGGCAAGAAGTACAAGGTCAAGTGCTACTATGTGGAAACATGTGCTGTTTTCTATTTCCTAAAACTCCTCCTGCTCATTCTCATAGATCTTTAGGGACAGCTTGTAGTGTTCTTGAACCACTAGCACCTGCAGCTCCTGGAGAGAGGAAAGAATCCACATTTCAACTCAAAAGATCAGAATGTGAATAAACGAAAGCAGAGATAGAAACCATTCTTCTCTTCCCAGATCATCAACCCAATGGAATATATAATAGTTAACAGTTATGCAGCTCAGAGGTCACTCTTCCTCATAGATCCTGTTCCTATCTCTATTCCAGGATGAGAATCCCTAATCACAACTTCTGTCTCTTAGCTTTTAAATCACTAACTCATTATCTCTTTATATGTAGAAGCAGGAGAGAACAGAGACTTAGTCCTAGGTGCTCCCCTCTGTCTCATAGGAGCCCTGTAGTTCTAATACAATGACAGTGGCCACCAGTTATAATCATCCTCATGGTCACCTTAAGAAATTCCTATACCCTTCTATTCTGTCTCAAGATTTCCTACCTGTTGCAAGCATTCCAAACTGAGACCCTCCTTTCCCTCTTCCCTGCTCAATTCTCCATGTACACAAACTGCTTAGAGAGGTGGGAATAAAAATTCCCTTCTCTTCCAGGATCATCAGAAATAGCTTTGCTAGTCTCTGGCCTAGGGGCCAAAGAATAAGCCAAAGAGATAGGACAAGGCTTGGGAATGATGACAAATATATGCATGGCCAAATGATTTACTCAATGTAACATTTAATTTTTTCCAAAGAAACTTATGCCTCTTCAGGGGCATCTCTGAAATCTTTTTAATTCTGTATTGGATGTTTTGATTATTTCTAAGCCATCTTTCTCTGTATCTGCTATGCAAATACTTTGAATGTGGAAAAGTTGATTCAATTTTTCTTTTCCAGAAACAACTGAGTGGCATGTACACTTAGTGCCTGCTTTAGGCACGTACCTTGTGTTGCTTTGTTAGTCAGGATCTTCACCATGGAGACATAATCCACACAACACTTCAATTATCCTTAAAAATAACAAGTTAGATAATCTGAATATATCCACTGTTACTTATTTAGATCTTAATGATCTTAAACAATGATCTTATTTCCTCAGTAGGTCTGGCACTTACTATAAAATTCATTAGAAATATTTATATTTTTACATGTCTCTCTTTAAAGTGTGACATGGGAACTGAAAGCCCAAATAACATAGCAAAACACTTCAATACCTGGTTCAAACCACATGAATAACTCTGTGGGTAAACATATCATGGTGATTCCTTGCTTCAAGTTTTGGTTCTATTATTGATTCCCTGGAGGATTTTGAGCCAGTCACTTGCAATGGCCCGAGCCTTGATTTCATCATTTCTAAAATGGGGATAATAATGTTTCTACTACTTTCCTCAGAGGATTGTTTATGAGTTTGTAAAGAGCTATATAAATGGGCTTTGTACATTCTGCTTTAATGCTTCATTACAATATTAAGGTGATTATCAGATTAGATAATATGACAAAAAGTGAAAATGTTGGATGTTGGAGGGGATATGGGAAAACTGGGACACTGATGCATTGTTGGTTGAATTGTGAACTGATCCAACCATTCCGGAGAACAATTTGGAATTTTGCCCAAGGGGTTATAATACTTTGATTCAGCAATACCACTGCTAGATTTATATCCCAAAAGCATTCAAAAAAAGGGAAAAGGATCTGTTTGTAAAAACATTCATAGTAGCTCTTTTTATGGTGGTTTAGACTTGGAAATCAAAGGGATGCTCATCAACTGGAGAATGGCTAAGGAAGCTATGGTATATGATTGTAATGGAATATTATTGTGCTATAAGAATGATAAGCAGGATGATTTCAGAAAAACCTGGAAAGACTTACATGAACTGCTGATGCACAGTGAAGTGAACAGAACCAGGAGAATGTTGTACATGGTAACAGCAATATTGTTTGATGAAGAACTGTGAATGACTTAGCTATTCTCAGCAACACAATGATCCAAGACAATCTGAAAGGACTAATGATAAAGTTTACTATCTTCTTCCAGAGAAAGAATTGATATTGTTTGAATACAGACTGAAGCATGTTATTTTTTACTTCTTTTTCTTTTTAACCATTCTTTTTATTTTTTAAAATTTATTTTATTTACTTTTAGTTTACAAGATTCAATTCCACAATCCCTTGAGTTTTTTTCTTTTATTCAAGTATGTATTACCTATGTCTGAGTGCTTACCATCTCAGGGATGGATGAGGGGGAGGGAAGCATGGAATTTGGAACTCAGATTTTTAAATAAAAATGTTTTTTTTAAACCAATATGAAGGTAACTCTGGATTCTTGAGGGCTCTTGCCAACAGAGTGCACATTTTGTCAGGTTTTACCAGGTAAAAAGTCTGTTAGGCATAACCTGATAGTGAACTATATGTCTGTTTTTTGGGAACCAGGCTAAGTTTGGTGTGGTTCATTATCAGACTGACAAATATTAAGACCATTGTAACCCCCAAAGACCGCTTACTAAATTAAATATGGTGGATAGAGCATTGGCTCTGGAGTCAGAGGGCCTAGATTCAAATATTACTTTTTTTGGGGTATGGATTTATGCTTGTTGCCTCTCCTATTAGAGTGTGAAGTTCCATTGGTACAAGACCCTTCTTTTTGTCTTTCTTCTTATCTCCAATGATTGGCACAATGCCTGACACACAGTATTAATCTGTGTTGATTGAACTTGTCCCTGTGTCACTTTGAGAAAGTCACTGGGCTTTAATTTTCTTAACTGTAAAATGAAGGGTTGGATTAGATGCTCCTTGAGGTCCTTTCTGCCTCTACATATAAGAGCCTAAATTGTAGATGACTCAAATTCCTTGTCTTTGGAGGGAGTATTCACATTGAAAAACTTACAGATTCTCAAAATGTGGAGGAAGTATTATGCCACATTATATTGCAAAGAACTATATAAATGCATGAACATCCTACACAGTGGTTCATCAAATTCTCTTTGATCTGAGAATATCTTTAAAAGCCTTGAACATATTTTGTGACTTATTTGACTTTAAGCTTTCTATATGTTTAGGTTCAGGAAACCAAGTTGTTGAATCTAGAGGCAGGCATTTATACATTTCCTGAACTCAGTCCATTCTATCCCTGAAATAAGACCAAGAGTGCCAAAATCTTTTTCACACAGAATCAGAAAATATACTCAATGTACCCTCACTAGAGAGGAATAATGAAATGCCATTTCTTACTATATCCCTTACTTAGCATTTTTGGCTTGAGCAACAGTCAAATGAACTTTGCTTTAGAGCTTCTACATGTAGTTTATAAAGAAAGGCAAGTGATAAAGGCAAAAAAACCAATAAGGACCCAAACAACTGGACATGGAGACTAATCTATCAAACTATTACATTCCTATTTACCAAGTATTTATTAGGAGCCTATTGTATGCCAGGGAATGTGCTAAACTTTTGAGATAAAAAAGACAAAAACAGTACTTGCCTTTAAAAAGCTTACATTTTACTGGTGGAGGAGGAATTGTGGGGGTGGAAAACATGTACACACATAGCCAATATAATTTTTGTAGTTCCGTATCCCAACTCTGATTCTCACAGATGATTCTCAAGGCTGCATCTTCACGGGTACTTGAGGAATTAAGAGTATATTTCTAATGCAACTGGCTTCGTAATTGGGAAGAGTGTGTTCTAACCAACATTGTTGATTGAAAATCATTTGGTGATCTAAGAAGCTTTTAGAATGTAGTATTTACTAAGATGGTATAGTAAGAAAGTTGATAGAAAAGATCCTCTCCCTTCCCTCCTACACCCCCATAAAAAGTGACACACTTTCTCACAAGTACGTATAGTACCTATTGGAAAGTGGACTGAAGATTAGAGAGTGTATATGGCCCAGGAACAACTCCCAACACAGACAATGCTATAAGCTGAAAATGAGAAGTCCAGTATTAAGGTTCTCCTCCAGCCAAGGGGAGAGGGAAAGGGCTGGAGAGGAGACCTGGACCAAAGCTAAAAAGGATAGCTCTTCTCTCCCTTCCCTACTTCTTCCCCAAATGATTTATCTTTAGTGGTTTTATTGGAACACCATGCTTTCTCCACCCTTTTCAAATATTTCTGGTTCTGAACTATTTTGATACTTTATAGAAGACTCTCAGGGAATGATTTTCTTAGGTGATAAGAATATGATTCTTATGCAATGTCACTCTCGTTCCAAGTGTCTTTCAGCACTTACCCTACAGCTTATGTTTAAGATTGATTGAACATTTTATCCTTTATTTTAAGTGGGGTGACTTCACTGAGTAGATTAATCATCCTCACCCATACACAGGGCTAAGGAAACACAAAATACATTAAAAGTAGACACAAAGTAATTGAGAGAGGACTGAATATTAGTAGCTGAGGGAATCAGGAAGGGCTTCTAGTAGGAGGTGAAACTTGAGATGAGCCTTGAGAGGAGCTAGAGGTTCAAAGAGGAGGTTGTGAAGAGGAAGTCCATTCCAAGCATGGTCTTTTCAAAGACATGAAGAAAGAAAATGGAATGTCAAACATGGGAAACAGCAAGTACTTGAGGGTCAAAAGTGTGAATTTGGTCTGGAAAGGTAGTTTGGAGATAGATGGCAAAGGACTTTACATATTTACAGAGGAGTCTGTATTTTTTTGTAGAGGAAAGTGGGAGCCCTTGGAGGCTCTTGAACAGGGGAGTAACATGTTCAGGCTTGTACTTTAGGATTATCAATTTAGTATCTTTGGAAGATACCTGGGGAGGGGAAAGACTATAGGCTGGGAGACTAATTCAGAGACTATTGTAACAGACCACCTGAGAAGTGATGAGTGTAAGGGTGGTGGCTGTGTGATGGAACCGATATAAGAGATTCAGGGGCAGGATCCACAAAGAATTATTTAAAGTTTAATTGGCAGATTTTTAGCTGCAGGATGATAGAAGTCAAATCAAGATACATTTATTAAGCACCTATTCTGTGCCTGTCACACTATGCTAAGTGCTGGCGATATAAAGAAAGGTCTAACAAACCAAAAAAACCAGCCCCTTCTTCTCAAAGAGCTCAATGTTCATATCCTTATACACATATATGATAAATTGGAGATAATCTCAGAGGGTAGGTACTAAGATTAGGTAGATAGATAAAGGGTTCTTGTAGAAGGTAGAATTTTAACAGAGATTTGAAAGAAGCTAGGGAGGTTATTAGGTAGAGATGAGGAGAGAGCTCTAAAGTATTAATAAAGAAAGACTAAACAGCTTGAAGAAATTCATTGAAGAGCTTTGGTTTAGTATTTTGATTGTATCTCCTTATGGCGAGAGCCAGTCCATAAACATTTATCAAACATCTACTATGTGCCAAGCATTTTAATAAGACTGACTCCAAGACCCTTACCCACTAAAGCACTTTGCAAACTGTAAAATGCTGTATAAATTCTAGCTCTTAGTACTACTCAGTGTAGCTTTGACAAACAGTCCATTTTTTTTTTACCCAAGTTTGTCGTTTATTATAATTCATAGGTGGAGAAATGAGATATCCATAGGTAGATGTGTCCATTTGCTCACAGGCAAGTTCTGTCTCCCTCCCCTCCCCCCTCCTCCCATTCCTCTCTCTCTCCCATGTATATATACATACCTGTATGACTTACTTGGGACAAAGAAAAATAATTGAATTTATTGATTTGCCTAATAAACCTTACAACATTTCACACCTTTAAAAACTATATGCAACATGTCCTTCTTACACTGCAATCACCTTGTACTTTAGGATTATCAATTTAGCATCTCTTTGGAGGATACCTGGGGAGGGGAAAGACTATAGACTGGGAGACCAATTAGGAGACTATTTGTAACAGACCACCTGAGAAGTGATGAGTGTAAGGGTGGTGGCTGTGTGATGGAACTGATATAAGAGATTCAAATGATTTTGCCGTTGAGTTCACAAGATTTTCATGTATACTGCTGCTGCTACTCTTCTTTTAACTACTGTTCCTTTTAAAAAGCAAATTAGTTTTAGTTTACAATATTCAGTTCCAGGAGTTTTTGAGTTCCAAATTCCTCCCCCCCACCCTCAATCTCTTCCCTGACATGGTGGCATGCAATCCGAAACAGGTTCTACAAATACCTTCCCATTAAACATTAGTTAAGTTGTAAAGAAGAATTATAATCAATGGAATGAATAATGAGGAAGAAGAAACAAAACAAAATAATACAAAAAGGAGAGAGAGCAAGTAGTTTGCTTCATTTCTATACTCAGACTCCATATTTCTATCTTTGGATGTGGATAGCCTTTTCCATCATGAGCCCTTTGGAGCTGTCATATAACCTTGTATTGCTGAGAAGAGCTCCGTCTATCAAAGTTAGTCATCACAGATATGTTGTGTCTGTAATTGTGTACAATGTTCTTCTGGTTCTGCTCCCTGTATCAGCAATGCAGTATTCACAATGCCTACAGTAACTATAAATATGCTGATATAGTTATTAATCACAAAATGGAACAGGCTCTCTACATA
>CM053586.1:56875209-56914281 GCA_028646515.1 Pseudochirops corinnae
ACGATCCTCCTCTCCTCACGCACGCAACTGCTCAGCGTCCAGGCAGCTTGGTCCCAGCAGCTCCGGCCCCTGGCAGTTCCTGCTCCAGGCAGTCCTCAGCAGGAGTCCTTAGCAGAGATTCTGGCCCGCTCAAAGCAAAAGGAGTTCGCAGCCGCAGCCACTGCCTCTGACGCCGCTTCCAGTCCACACCGCACAGAGATTAGCTTGGCTCCGGCGTTCTCTTGCTCCACCCCTTCCTGCTACATCAGCAAGCTCAAGGGGCGTGGAAGATCTTCAAATCCTAGTATCGTTACACTCCCCTCACTCAGTATCAATTTATATAAGACCTGTAGAGTCTGTCTGCTCCTTATTTCTTATAGCACAATACTATTTCATCACACTTATATATCCCACCTTCTTTAGCCTTTCCTCAATTGAAGGGCATCCCCTTGATTTCCATTTCTTTGCCACCACAAAAAGAACTGCTATAAATATTTTTGTACGTACAGGTCCTTTTCCTATTTGTATGATCTCTTTGCAATCAGCCCTAGAAGTCAAAGGGTATGCACATTTTTATAGCCCTTTAGGCATAGTTTCAAATTGCTCTCCAGAATGGTTGGATCAGATCACAACTCTACCAACAATGCATTAGTGTTCTAATTTTCCCACATCTTCTCCAGCATTCATCCTTTTCCTGTTATGTCATGTTAGCCAATCTCACAGGTGAGATGTGGTACCTAAGAGTTGTTTTGATTTACATTTCTCTAATCGATAGTGATTTAGAGCATTTTTTTTCATATGCTTAAAGATATCTTTAATTTCTTTCTCTGAAAACTGCCTGTTCATATCCTTTGACCACTTATCAGTTGGGGAATGACTTGTATTCTTACAAATTTGATTCAGTTCTCTGTACATTTTAGAAATGAGGCCTTTATCAGAGACATTGGTTGTAAAAATTCTTTCTCAATTTTCCATTCCCCTCCTAATCTTGGTTACATTGGCTTTGTTGGTACAAAACTTTTCAATTTAATGTAATCAAAATTATATATTTTGCATTTCATAATGCTATCTCTTGTTTGGTCATAATTTCTTCCCTTCTCCATAAATCTGACAGGTAAACCATTCCTTGCTGTCCCAGATTGCTTATAGTATCAGCCTTTATATCGAAATCATGAACCCATTTTAACTTTATTTTGGTATATGGTTTAAGATATTGGTCTATGCTCACTTTCTGTCATACTATTTTCCAGTTTTGCCAGCAGTTTTTGTCAAATAGTGAATTCTTATCCCAGAAGCTGTATCTTTGGGTTGATCAAACAGTAGGTTACTATAGTCATTGACTGCTGTGGCTTGTGTGCCTAATCTATTCCACTGATCCACCACTCTATTTCTCAGCCAGTACCAAGTGGTTTTGATGACTGCTGTTTTATAATACAATTTAAAATCTGGTGTACCTAGGCCATTTTCCGTAACATTTTAAAAAATTAATTCCCTTGATATTCTGGACTTTTTGTTATAATTTTTTCTAGGTCTATAAAATTCTTTTTGGTAATTTGGTTTGGCACTAAATAGGCAAATTAATTTAAGTAAAATTGTCCTTTTTGTTATATTAGCTCAGCCTAATTATGAGCGACTGATGTTTTTCCAATTATTTAGATCTGACTTTATTTGTGTGAAAAGTGTTCTGTAATTGTGTTTATAGATTTCCAGGGTTTGTTTTGGCAGGTAGATTCCCAAATATTTTATAATGTCTATAGTAACTTTAATGGCATTTTTCTTTATATTTCTTGTTGTTGGGCTTCATTAGAAATACATAGGGAGGTGACTATGTGGCGCAGTGAATAGAGCACTGGCCCTGGAGTCAGGAGGACCCGAGTTCAAATGTGGCCTCAGACTCTACACTTACTAGCCATATGACCTTGGGCAAGTCACTTAACCCCAATTGCCCTTCAAAAGGCAAAAAAAAGAAAAAAAGAAAAAAAAAGAAATAGGAATACCAAGGATTTATGTGGGTCCATTTAATATCCTGCAACTTTGCTAAAGGTATTTATTATTTCAAGTAGTTTTTTACTTGGTTCTCTAGGATTCTCTAAGTATATCATCATATCATCAGCTAAGAGTGATAGCTTAGTCTCTTCTTTACATATTCGAATTCCTTCAATTTCTTTTCTCTTATTGCTACAGCTAACATTTCTAGTACCAAATTGAATAAGAGGAGTGATAGTGGACATCCTTATTTCACTCCCAATCTTATTGGAAATGCTTCTAGCTTATCCCCATTACATATAATACTTGCTGATGGCTTTAAATAGATGCTACTTATCATTTTAATGAAGACTCCACTTATTCCCTTACTTTTTATTGTTTTTTTAAAAATAAGAATGTATTTTGTCAAAATTTTTTTCCTGCAACTATTGAGATAATCACATGGTTTCTACTAGTTTTGTTGTTGATATGATTGATTATGCTGATAGTTTTCCTAATGTTGAACAAGCCTTGCATTCCTGGAATAAATCCTACCTGATCAAAGTGTATCATTCTCATGATAAGTTGCTGTAATCTTTTTGCTGATATTTTATTTAAAAATTTTGCATCTATATTCATTAGGGAAATTGGTCTACAATTTTCTTTCTCTGTTTTGGCTCTTCCTGATTTAGGTATCAGTACCATATTTGTATCATAAAAAGAATTTGGTGGCACTCCTTCTTCATCAGTTTTCCCTAATAGTCCATAAAATATTGGAATTAATTGTTCTTTAAATATTTGATAGAATTCACTAATAAATCCATCTGGCCCTGGAGATTTTTCCTAGGGAGTGCATTGATGGCTTATTCAACTTCTTTTTCTGAGATGAGGTTATTTAAGTATTTTACTTCCTCTTCTGTTAATCTTGACAATTTATATTTTTGTAAATATCCATTTCACTAAGATTGTCAAATTTGTGGTAATATAATTGGGCAAAATAACTCCTAATTATTGTTTTAATTTCCTCTTCATTGGAGGTAAGTTAACCCTTTTTATTTTTGATACTGCTAATTTGGTTTTCTTCTTTCTTTTAATCCTATTGACTAAAGGCTTATCAATTTTATTGCTTTTTTAAAAAAACAGTTCTTTGTTTTATTTATTAGTTCAATAGTTTTCTTAATTTCAATTTTATTAATCTCTCCTTTGGTTTTCAGTATTTCTAATTTAGTATTTGATTGGGGATTTTCAATTTGTTCTTTTTCTAGGTTTTTAGTTCTATGCCCAATCTGTTGATCTCCTTTTTCTCTATTTGATTCATGTAAGCATTCAGAGATATAAAACTTCTCCTAATAACTGCTTTCACTGAATCTTATAAATTTTGGTATGTTGCCTCATTATTGTCATTGACATTGTTTAAGATTAGATTATTTAATTTCCAATTAGTGTTTAGTCTATCTTTTCTATTACTCTGTTATTACTCTACTTTTCTATGACTATTTTCTATTACTCTGCTATTACTACTACTACTCTACTACTACTACCACTACTTCTGTTGCTGTTGCTATTCTTCTGTTACTGCTGCTCTTGCTACTGCTGCCACTGCTGCTGCTGCTGCTGCTATTACTACTCTAATGTTGCTGTTGCTCTTACTATTGCTGCTGCTGCTGTTTTTGTTGCTACTGCTACCACTGCTAGCGTTGCTACTACTGCTGCTGCTAATCCAACACTTAATTTACAAAGAAGTAACTAAAGCCAGGAAAATCATCTCAAACTGATTTAACTGGGCAAGGGAAGATATTCTGAATCAGCTTAGTGTCAGTAGAGGTACTACATATGACTGCTGTCACAAAATGAAACTATCATCTATCTATCTATCTATCTATCTGTCTGTCTGTCTATCTATCTATCTATCTATCTATCTATCTATCTATCTATCTATCTATCTATCTACCAAGACAGTATAGAGGAGAGAGGGCTATTTTGAGAGTAAATAGTATTTAAAAGGGAGTAGGATTTATTCTTAAGGTGGTTGAGATGATGATCATTGACAGGAGAGACAGAAATCAGAGCTGCTTAGTGAGTTTTCCCTTGTTTTCTTCACCAAGGACAGTGACCCTTCTTTGGAAATGATAGCACAAAAATGAGTATTTTTTAATCATTTTTTCTCCTTCTTCCACATTTTTAGGATAAAAGCAAAACCATTTGAAAAATGCCCATGTACTTATTCTTATCTAGTGAGAGAGAGCTAGTTCCTGCATTGGTGTGTGATATCTATGAATGTCTGTTGTGTTTACAAGGAGGCTGACTAGGTGAATGAAGTCTCTGGCAATCATTTCATTTCAGGAAAATAACAGTATTGATATCTAAGATAAATAAGGAAACAGCAAGAAAGCACCTAGTTGCCCTTAATGAATTCAAGTTGCCAAATCTAGAGGAACTATATCTTTTTTTTTTTTAAACAGCAGATGTGATTGCTGAGCCACTGTGAGTGATATCTGAGGTATCGGTGAAATTTGGAGAGGGATTACAAGATGAAGAGGGGAAACAGTCTCAATTTTCAAAAAAAGGGAAGAGAACAAAGCTTGCAAACTCTAGGCCAGTGAGCTTGACTTCAATTACTGGGACAATTCTAGAATGGATCACTAAAAGATATTTGGCAATCATCTAGAAAAGGAAGTGGTGATTTCAAAGAGCCAGGATAGCTTCAAGAACAAGTCATGATTTCCTTTTTTCCAAAAGGATCAGCAGAGTGATTTTCAAAATGTACCTTGATATATTTTCCCAATTCCATAGAGAGATTTATTTAGAGCTAGAAGGGACCTCAGACACCATCTATTCCAACCTCATTGAATAGATTGTATTAGATAAAGAATTTAAGTACTTACTATGTGTCAGGTACTGTGTTAATCACTGAGAAAACAAATATAAGTTAGTAAGAAGACATCCCTGCTCTCAAGGAACTTATATTCTCATGGGTGATGAGGATGCCGTAAGAGGGAACTGGAGAGGTGGGAAAGAGGTTCCTGGAAGGAGGCAAGGTAGAAAAGTAGTCTGGAGAGGAGTTTAGCCAATTAGAAATGAAGAGGGATAACATGGATGGCCTGGGTATAAATGGAGGTTTAGGGAGGAACTCACTGATGAAGGAAGAGTGGTGTGTTGCCAGCATGAGAAAACAGAGGTAGAAAAGTAGTCTGGGAGTTTGGGGCTAAGACAAGTTAGAGGCAAACTTAACTGGTCCAAGTATTTCCTTAAATAAAGTTTAATGGGAAGGGACTCACTAATTAGAGAAGGAGGCTGCTAGAGTGAAGGTGAGAAATTTTAATTCAGGAGAAGTTGGTGTGTGTGTGTGTGTGTGTGTGTGTGTGTGTGTGTGTGTGTGTGTGTGTGTGTGTGACTGAGGCCAAAGTGATAAGTGTCTTGTCTTAGGTTACACAGACAGTAAATAATAGAGTTGGAACTTGAATCAACTTCTTCTAATTCCCATTGCCCCTGTATCACACTGTTTCTCTACATGGGGCTGCGTTCATTCTAAAGTATGAGAATAATAGCCTCCATTTGTAAATCAATCAAACAACCAGAATTTAATTTATTTTAATTAATTAATTATTGGGATTGTTTAGGCACCACACTAGGTCCTAGGGAAACAAAGAAAAGATGAAACAATTTCTGTCTTCACAGAGTTTACATGTTATCAGGAAAAACAACACAAACATTTATAAGTAAATATAAACTATTTAGAAAGTAAATGCAAAGTTTAAGGCCTGAAAAGTACTTTAATTATCTCACTAAATCCTTACAATAATCCTTTGAGTTGGGTTTGATTATTGCTGTCTTTTTATAGATGAAGAAGCAGTCTTAGAGGGATTTTTGAAGGCTAGTTTTTCTCCCTCCATTTTAAAATAATTCTGAACCTAAACAACATCAAATAAAATGAGAATTTCACAACCAAGCAAAACAGAGAAGATGATTGTATGTGATGTTGCAAGTCTGTATTATGGACAGTTTGTTTTTCCTTTAAAGTATATAACAAATTTATCCCGTCTTTATCGTCTGTATTTCCTATGGACTGTTCTGTTCTCATCTATGTATCTACAATGTTTCCTTAACTCTCTTTTCTTCTTTTTCTTTCTCATAACCCCATTGCTAGCCCCACTCTTTCCCTTCTGATTCCATCCTCTAAATTGAAAGAAAGAAAAATAAAATACTTGCATCAGATATGTGTAATCAATCAAAATGAATTTCCCACATTGGTCTTGTAAGTAAGCGTCCAACATTGAATTCATGCCTTCCTGGTTCCTAGACCACTCTATCTCTCATTCAATAAATGTTTAAAAGTAAGATACCTTTCTTTTAATAATACCTACACATATTGATAGAACCCTTTACAATCTACAAAAAGCTTTTCTCACAACAAACCTGTGAGGCAAAGAGAATACAATGACTATTCCCATAGTAGAGATGTGGAAACTGAGGCCCAGAGAGGTCATATTTTAAAATGTAGTGCAAGGCTTGCCTCTGCTTAATGTCATCCTCTCTAATTTCACAATGCTGTCTGGAGATTTGGCATTTTAATATAACAATTTCCAAATTGCTAGATTCTGAAGCATAAGATAATTGGACACAGCCACCAAAAGCTTCTCTTGTCATTTTTTCTCCTTCTTCCACATTTTTAGGATAAGAGCAAAACCATTTGAAAAATGCCCACATGCTTATTCTTATCTAGTGAGAGATAGCTAGTTCCTGCACTGGTGTGTGATATCTATGAATGTCTGTTGTGTTTACAAGGAGGCTGACTAGGTGAATGAAGTCTCTGGCAATCATTTCATTTCAGGAATTTTAGAGGCCTTTGTTCCTTTTTCCTTTTTTGTTCGATGGCATATTTCTATGAAGAAAGTCACACAAGGTTGATGTGCAAAAATATGAGCTGAATACACAATATAGAGCTTAACATGTAGGAGGTTATTCCATAAATCCATCCTTTAAACTTGCTTTATGATGATTTTTATATTTGTATGTACTTACCCATGATGTCATCAGCTGCATAGAGCACAAACTGAAATATACTGAACTTTTGCTTTCAACTAAAAAGCTCCATATGACAGCTTAGAGCTATAATAGAAAAGATGGCCTGGATTTTTGGTGAAAGAAATAAATCCATTTCTAAGGACTATAAAAGCTTTTATGCAATTAAGCTATTTACAAAGCACAGAAATTTTCTGAGCTTCAATCTGTTTCAAGGTCATATGGGTTTAGGTCAGGAGAGAAAACAAACAAAAAACCAAAACAATATCAGACCTTCTCAGAACATTTAGTTTTTGGAGAAATCTGTAGCTTACTTGACCTTCTTCCATTTTCCATAACCTCCACTTAGCCTTCCCCCCACCCCTCTTGGTCTTTTTATAGCATTTGACAATGTTGATTACCTTCTCTCAACTCCACCCTATTTTTATTTTTTAATATTTTTGGAAATAGTATTTTATTTTTTCAAATTACACGTAAAGATAGTTTTCAACATTCTTCATAAGATTTTGAGTTCCAAATTTTTCTCCCTCCTTCTCGCCCCACCTCCCCAAGATGACAAGCAATCAATATTAGACTCTGGTGGGGGCAATTTCCTAATCTTGGGCAGAAATTGGGACCAGGGTCTAAATCTGTAATCTGGGATGCCAGAAGTTGGTGTTGGTGTACAGCAGAAGTGGCCAGGAACCTTGTCCAATCAGCAGTTGCAATTATTTACGTGTCTGATATAAGGCCAGAATGAGTCAAGATAGTGGAAAAATACAAGCTATCTGCCATTGCTTATATATTTATGGTCAGTAGCATCCCTTAGCCTAAGTGATTCCACACTGCAGTCCTATCATTTACACTACAACAGCAAAAAACAAATTTTAAAAAATCACAATTTTTATGGTTCCCTACTGCATTTAGGATAAAATATAAATTCATTATTTATTGTTCAAGGGTCTCCAGGATTGACACCAACCTACATTTCCAGTCTTGTTTCCTAGCATTCCTTTTCATGTATATTTATATTCCAGCTTCATTACATTATTCATTCTGATGATGTTGTACTCCTCCTTTGTCCATGTCTGTGCCTGGAAATTCTCTTTTTCTCTTTGCCTATTGGTGCTTTTCTTTTTCAATTTCTTGTTCATGTCTCATCTCCTGTGATACTTTCATCCCCTCAGCTAGACATATTTCTGTCCTCCTTGAATCTTTTGGGTCACAACATTTGATTTCTAGGCAATTCATCATTTTTGAACTCATGTTAAATTTTTGTTCTGTATTGGTGAATGTATCACATGACCCATTGCATCTCGCCATCTCCAACTATGCTTTATATTCTACCCCAGCTGTCTCTTTTCCATCCATTCTTCCACCCCTCAATCCCTCCCCTCTTCTCCATTTTCCAAGGGAGAGATCAATAAAATTGGTTGATTAATTTTAATAATTGTTGTTACTAGAAAGGGTATGCCAGTTAACTCCTTTATACTTCTATTTACCATCCCCATGACTTCCCAATCTAAAATATCCAGACCTCCATTTCCCTATATGTATTTTCTCCTCCTATAAATATTTAAGATCTTCAAAGTCAGGGACGCCTTATTTTTATATTTGTATCCATAATGCTTAGCATAGAATTTGCCTCAAAGTAAGTACTTAATAAATGTTCATCCATCTGGTCATTTCTGTATTCCACATTTCTATCCCTCCACGCCAAAAGTGCTGTGCCTTGAACACAACACTTAACAATGTTGAGTTGAATTCATCACTGGATTTTCTTTATACTGTACCCTATTGTGTTCACATTGAATGATTACACTAAAAAGAGAATATTAATAAATTAAAGTTGTCATTCAGAAGACATACTACCAGCAGTGTGATGCCACATGCATAGAAAGAGGAAAATCAGGTTTATTGTTCTTTGAACCAACAAAGAATGGGTAGGGCTTTCTGCTAACCACAGAAGTCTTGCCGCTACCAATTTCTGCTGTTCCTGCTGTTCAGTCCTTTGAATACCTCCTTCTCCTTAGCACTTCAGTTGACTAATCATTTGATTTCAAAGCTCTGCAGGATGCTGGTTGGCTCAGCATGAAGCTTTGCAGAGTATGGGGAGATAGTGTGTTTGGGATTTGTCCTTGTTATTCTAGAGGAGAGCATGAAGTTAGAGCTTCGTGTTTTAAAGTGGAATGAAATGTTCATTTTGAATTTAGACCTTCAAGGAAGCTGCTTTCTGGAAAATGAAAGCATTTTCCTTTCATTGCAATCCAACAAGCATTTATTGAACATGATATGGATATGTCAGGCACTGTTCTAGCCTAGGAAATGCAATGATTAAAAAAATAGTTATTATCCTTCTCTTGAAGGACGGAGGAAGAGAAAACTCACAGATATGTATAATGCATATAAAAAGTAGTTAGGGGGGTACAGAGGGAAGTACAGAGGAGCATAACAGGCAATGGGAAGATTCTTTGTAAAGGCAAGGAAATGAAAGATGAAATGCACATGGGGAACAGCAAATAGACGTGTTTGATTAAAACATAGTATCCCTGAAGTGAAATAATATGTTAATCTGGAAAGGTAAATTTTAGTAAACTTGTGAAAGATTTTAAATGCTGGAGAAGGAGTTTGTATTACATCTTAGAAGCAATAGGGAACCACTGAAATTTCTTGAATGAGGCAATGACTTTGGTTAGATTTTGGTTATTTAATATATTTATCTCTACAGATGAGGGATCTTTTGACATTATGTTGGGAAAGCTTTAATTAATATGCATCCATTAAGTACCATAGAGGCAGGGTGGCTTAGCAGATAAAGGGCTAGCTTTAAAGTCAAATGTGGGTACAAGTCCTTCTTCTGACATATACTAGTTGGGTGACTCCAGGAAAGTAATTTAATTTCTCATGACCTCAGATAGACCAAGTACTTATTCAGGGGTATTTAAAGATTGGATCAGAAAAAAACGTACACACACTTTTAAGTTTAATTTGAATTATTAACATTTCCATAATTTTTTTCAAGTCTAGCTAACTAACAAATCAAGAAATCAGGAAATTAACATTTGCCAATTTCTGAGGTGTAAATGTTACATTGAAGATTTAACTGTCTGCAGGCAGTTAAAGCTAGCTCCAGCACACACTTGCTTATCCATATTGGTAGAGGGCATTTCTTGTAAGGAAGTCTAAATATTAGCAAAATCACATCTGATTTTTAAAATTCTAGACGTTGTTCTAGGCACTGGAAATACAAAGACCAAGGTGAAACAGCCTTTGCCTTCAAGGAGCTTACGTTCTCCCAGGGGATATAACATGTACATCAATAAGTAGAACGATAAACATGTACATAAACAGTTTACATATAAAATTCATGAAATGAACATGATCATTTCTTGAGGGGGGGAAGTAGCTTAGTAGCTAACGAAAGAGTCCATATAGAAGATGGTATAAACCTAGTGAAGGAATCTCTAGAGTGAGAGGCAAATCTTCCCTCTCTTTGGCAAGACCATTTGAAGTATAATATTGCTTCAAAAACATCTTTATTTTAGCTTTACTAATATTAGTGTGACGATTAGCTATCCAAAGGCATTAAAATGAGAAATCAAATTTTATATTTTTATAAAAAGTTTGGTGACCCAGAATGCATAGAAAACACACAAATACACATATACCCAGCTACAATAACTTTTTCTCCTCTATATTTAACAAACACTAAAAGGTTTGCCAAAGCCCTCCAGAATAGCAACATCCCAATTGCTGCAAGGCATACATGTTTTATGTAACACATCATTTTCAGCATTAAAGTTTCAGAAGAATATGGGCAACATCCAATAATGGGAATTAGAGTTGAAAAAAAAAGTGAGAATAACATCATTTTTTTCTTTCCTATTATGGTTTCCATTTCTAAGTGGTCTTAGAATTTTGTAATGTGATTATCCTTGTGAAAAGTAAAAACTTTAAGGATAAGTTGTCATGCCTTTCAAAAACCACCCACAAAATAATACAATATTGAGACAAAGTTTTGTAGACCTCTGACTGTCAACTCCTCTATTAGATTGTAAATTCCTTGAAAGTAGGGATTGTCTTTTGTCTCTTTTTATATGCCCAGTGCTTAGCACATAGTAGGCACGTAGTAAGCTTAATAAATGTTGATTGATTGGCAGACTGTGACTTGGAATTCTCAAAGCTCTCCGTGATTACAGAGAGAGACCCACTTTTTCTGTAGCTAGGACACCTCTAGTCTCTTTTACCCTGAGTACTACCTAACACTATTCTACCAATGCAAGAATTCATAACCAGGGTCCACAGATACCTTTCTGGAGATAAATTGCAGAGGGTCAATGAAGTTGTATAGGAAAAAAGTGACACCTTTATTTTCACTAACATTTGGTTTCCTTTTTTAAATAATTGTATTATATTTTATACATTTCCAATTAATTAAAGCAACATTTACTATGTTCCAAGCACTGGGAATATAAAGCATTGGGAATGTTTATAAATAGAAGTAAAAAATAGTTCTTGCCCTCAAGGAGCTCACAATCTAATGAGGGAGATAACAAAAAAAAATGTTAAAACAAACTGTATACTGGATAGATAGGAAATAATTAACAGAGTGGAGACATTAGAATTAAGAGAGATTGGGACAGTCTTCATGTAAAAGAGCATTAAAAAAAATCCCACTGTTCTGAGAAGGGATCCATAGGCTTCACCAGCCTGCCAAAGGGTTCTATGATACAGAAAAAGGTTAAGAACCTTTATCTAGTTGTGACTAATTTAAGGCTTTTGTTGAAGAAGACAAGTGGGTTCCTTCAATATTTGAACTGTTAAGAAGTCATAATTCTTGGGGCCAGAGCCAAGATGGTAGAATAAAAGTGGGAGCTTGCTTGAACTCTTCCTCAAACCCCTCCAAATACCTGTAAAAATGACTCTAAACAAATTCTAGAGCATTAGAATCCACAAAATAATAGAGTGAAACAAGTTTCCAGTCCAAGACAACCTGGAAGTTCTACAGAAAAGGTCTGTTGCACCAATCTGAGAGAAGAATGTAGTCCAGCAGGGGTGCTGAGCAAACAGGAGACTAGCAAACCCATAGGAAGTCTCAGGAGACTGAATCACTGGCAGCTGTGGCAGTTTCCAGGCTTTTCAACACACAAACACCAAAGACAACTTAAAAGGTCAGTAGGAAAGGTCTATTAGATCTGGGGGAGAACAGAGCAAGGTTTGGCCTCAGTCCCAGGATTGCAGCAGCAGCAGCAGTAGTGACTGCTTCTGGAACTCTCAGTCCACAGATAGGGGAAGTTCAAGTGGATGATCAGAGGGGGATTGCAGGGAACTTTTTGCTGGTACTGAGGCATGATTCTTTTGCTTTGCCCTTCCTGGATCTGGGTCCCAGTCGTGGCTGGTAGTCCTGGGGTGAGGATGAGTGCTGGCATGGTGGCACAGATGGAATCTTCCTCACAGTTCCAAGACAGAAAAGAGTTCTTGTAGTCACTCACAGAAACAGATCACAGATCAGGAGAGGAGTATACACTTTTCCTTTTTTCATACAAACTTGGAAGAACAGAAAATTTACAGGTCCCTAGAAATATCTCTGAAAAGAGCTGCACAAAACCCCCTGAAGCTTGGGACAGTACACCATCCACACTGGAAGTAGAGACCTACTTTAACAAAGTAATTAATAAAGTAATTGACTGGGAAAATGAGAAAACTGAAAAAATCAGACTATAGTCTTACTTTAGTGATAAGGAAGATCAAAATGTACAACCAGAAGAAGACAACATAATCAAAGCTCTTATATCCAAAGTCTCCAAGAAAATTATAAACTGTTTGCAGGCCATGGAAGAATTTAAAAAGGCTTTTGAAAATCAAGTAAGAGAAGTAGAGGAAAAATTGTGAAGAGAAATGAGAGTGATGCAAGAAAATCATGAAAAATGAGTCCACAGCTTGCTAAAGGAGATGAAAAAAAAATAGCGAAGAGAATAACACCTTAAAAAATAGGCTAACCCAAATGGCAAACGAGGTTCAAAAAGGCAATGAGGAAAAATGCCTTATAAAGTAGAATTGATCAAATGGAAAAGGAGGTCCAAAAGTTCACTGAAGAAAATAATTCCTTAAAAATTAGCAGGGAGCAAATGGAAGCTAATGACTCTATGAGAAATCAAGAAATTGTAAAACAAAACCAAAGGAATGAAAAAAAAATAGTAGACAATGTGAAATATTTCACAGGAAAAAGCTACTGACCTGGAATATAGATCTAGGAGAGATAATGTAAAAACTATTGGACTACCTGGAAGTCATGATCAAAAAAAGAGCCCAGACATGATCTTTCAAGAAATTATCAAGCAAAACTACCCTGATATTCTAGAACCAGAGGGGAAAATAGATAGTGAAAGAATCCACCAATCTCCTCATGAAAGAGATTCCAAAAGGAAAACTCCTATGAATATTATAGCTAAATCCCAGAGTTCCCAGGTCAATGAGAAAATATTGCAAGCAGCCAGAAACAGTTCAAGCATTGTGTATACACAATCAGGATAATATAAGATTTAGCACCTTCTATATTTATGGGTTGGAGGGCTTGGAATATGATATTCTGGAGGTCAAAGGAGCTAGAATTCCAATGAAGAATCACCTACCAACCAACATTGAGTATAATGCTTCAGGGGAAAAATGAATGTTCAATGAAATAAAGGACTTTCAAACATTCTTGTTGGAAAGACCAGAGTTTAATAGAAAATTTCACTCTCAAATACAAGAATCAAAGGAAGCATGAAAAGGTAAACAGAAAAGAGAAATCATAAGGGACTTATTAAAGTTAAACTGTTTATATTCTGACATGTAAAGATGATATTTTTAAATCATGAGACCCATCTCAGTTTTAGGATAGTTGGAGAGAATATCTACCTATCTATCTATCTATAGATAGAGGACACAAAGTGAGTTGAATTTGAAGAAATGATATTAAAA
The DNA here is from genome assembly GCA_028646515.1 of Pseudochirops corinnae. NCBI lineage: Eukaryota > Metazoa > Chordata > Mammalia > Diprotodontia > Pseudocheiridae > Pseudochirops > Pseudochirops corinnae. The sequence goes on from CM053586.1 coordinate 56,889,118, forward strand.
AAATAAATTTAAGGGGTGACAGAGGAATAAACTGGGAGAAGGAGAAAGGGAGAGATAGTATGGGGTAAATTATCTCACATAAAAGAGACAAGAGAAAGCTTTTACAAAGAAGGGGAAGAAAGAGGAGTGAGAGGGAATGAGTAAACCTTACTCTTATCAAATTTGGCTTAAGGAGGGACTAACATACACACTAAATTGGGTATGTATAGAAAAATAAGATGGAAAATCTATCTTACCCTATAGGAAATTAGAGAGAAAGGGGACAAGGGAGGGGGGATGATAGAAGGGTGGGCAAATGGGAGGAGTGGGTAATCTGAAGCAAACACTCTTGAGAAGGGACAGGGTCAAAGGAGAGAATAGAATAAATAGAGGGCAGGATAGGATGGAGGAAAATATAGTTAGTCTTTCACAACATGACTGTTATTGAAGTGTTTTACATGACGACATATGTATAAGGTATGTTGTATGGCTTGCTTTCTAAATGAGGGTGGGTGGGGAGGGAGGAAGGGAGACAAGGTGGAACTCAAAATTTTAAAAACAAATGTTAAAATTTGTTTTTATATGCAACTGGGAAATAAGATGTACAGGCAATGGAGTAAAGAAATCTGTATTGCCCTACAAGAAAATAGAAGGGAGGAGGATAAAACAAGGGGGGGTGATAGAAAGGAGGGCAGATTGGGGTAAGGGGTAGTCAGAATGCATGCTGTCATGGGGTGGAGGGAGGGGAGAGATAGGGAGAAAATTTGGAACTCAAAATCTTGTATCAGTGAATGTTGAAAACTAAAATAAATTGAAAGTTAAAAAAAGTCATCATTCTTTCAGTCAAGATTTATTGAGTATATTTGCAAGAAATTTATAAACTTCTAGAGGAGAAAAGACAGGTACCCAAATTGCTACAACACGAGATTAGAATAAGATTGCTCTGCTCCCTGAGGAAGAAAAAAATCAGTTTGCCTTAGAAAAAAGAGGGAAATCTAGGAGAGGAGAGAGGAAAAGAAAGTGTAATTCTTGACTGAGTAGGGTGAGGTGAACAAAAAAGGAATCATATGTCAGTTATCAAAGTCATTATGGGGCACAAATATCTGAGGACTGAGTCAATTGCCAGTAAACGTTCAAAGCCAAGGGGATATGCTAAAGCTTAATTGTAGCGAGTTAACATTGTCTGAAATTGAGCTCCATTCTAGACTTAGGGTATTCTAATTTAGGAGGCAAATGTGTTCTTTCCCTAATAATGTTGATACCTTTTACTGTTTGATTTCCTACCTCATTCCTTCCCTGCTAACTGAGCCACTCCTGAGAGCTTTTATATGACCAAACAAGAGATGCAAGGATTTTTGGAAGTTCAGAGCAAGGCAAAATCCCTTCCAAAATTATTCTAGCTCCATCTCAATGATTTCTGGTTGTGATCTAAAAACCTTGACTGAAAAGAGGTCATCTTGCTTGAGCTCCAAGATAACCTCAATAACGCTATTGGGACTAAATTGATCCAGGTTAAGTTTTCCAGTATACTGCTGGATTTATTTAGATTGCCCATTGATTGAAGGGAAGCTTTACTCTTAGAAGAAAAATCTCCATGGAGTATTTTTCCAGTCAGCGCATGTCTCTTCCACATCATTCAAATTAATCAACAAATACTTATCTACAACCCACCCACCCATCTGTTATTTTTTATTTCCCTATCATGTGCAGCCTGGAAGTACAGTGGCCTGGTCATGAACCTGATCCTAATACTGATCACCATGGAATCTTTAATGTGTTCCATTTGTCCAACCTATGTTGATTGATTCCCTTTACTTCTCAAATAGGTAGCCTGGTGACCCTCTTTTCCTGGGTACTCACCGTATTGAACTTGGTGTGGACATCTAAATGGTCTAGTGTGGGGGTGGGGAACCTACAGCTTCAAGGTCAGATGTGCCCTTCTGGGTCCTTGGGCACAGCTTTTTGACTGAATTCAAGTTTTACAGAACAAATCCTTTTATTAAGGAGATTTGTTCTGTGAAGTTTGGATTCAATCAAAGGGTTGCACTTGAGGATAAGTTGCAGCCTGGAGGTCACATGTGGCCCTCTAGGTCCTTAAGTGTGGCCCTTTGACTGAATCCAAACTTCACAGGACAATTTCCCTTAATAAAAGGATTTGTTCTATAAAACTTGAACTCAGTCAAAAGGCTATACCCAAGGACCTAGAAGGGCATATGTGCCCTCTAGGCCACAGGTTCCCCAACCCAGATCTATTCCCACTGACCTTCAGAACTCCTTCAAAACTTCCAGAGCTTAGCATGATGCCTGGCACATAGTAGACACTTAAGAAAGTTTTGTTTATTTATTCGTTTATTTATTTACATACTAATTTATTGGCTTCAAATGATCCATCAGCCTTATCCTTCCCAGAGGCAGGAACTATGTCTGGCTTCAAGTATTTATTAAGTAGCTCCCTATGCACAAATCATTGGAGATAAAAGTACAAAAAACAGAAAAAAAATCCCTATTCAGAAAGACATTCTAGAGGGGAGAAAAACAAGGACATGTGTAAGTATAGGCAGAATTTATCTAAAGAGAATAAATACAAGTAAATACCAAGTGTCAGTTTGCCTCTCTTCAAAAGAAAAAAGCCAAAGCAACTGTAACTGGCTTGAGTCCAATTCACCTGACAGGAGAAAGTATTGCTGGTCATTAAAGAAATCTATGACCCACTGCCAGCCTACCTCTGCCCCTGCTTCAGAGGTTGGATGAAAGCTTGTTCTTTTGTCTAATTATGAAGCTACTTTAGCCAGGCCTTTCTGCCTGAATTCTGACAATTCTTAGAATCTCAATTGATGCTTCCTTCAACTTTAAGCTTCCTCCCCTTGTTTGCACATTTCTTCTCAGAGTCATGAACCTTAGGCTTTTAAAATACCTCCTTAGCATTTTTCATGGCCCTTCTGTGTGTCCAAGTTCAAGGAGAAAAAAAAGAGAGAGAGACAGAGAAGGATGAAGAACCAGGCTACCAGGCAGCCCTAACTGAGACACAGTTGCTCTGACAACTAAATTTGTTTTTTTTTTTTTTGCACTCCATTAACTTGAATGAATTCACACCTCTTCTCTCTGCAATAATTATTTTCTAGTTACTGATCACCTCCTGGGAGTGAGTCACTGTGTGGGCACTGTGGAAGACAAAAAGGTGTCCCACTTCAAAGATCTGAACACTACCTAGCTGGGGAAATGAGACATTGACAAGTGAAAAGATAGACAATGAACTAAGTTATATAAAATGAATTGTATAGAATCACTCTGGTCTTCAGAGGAGGGGGAAATCTTTTTAGGCTAGTTTAACTAGACTTAACTATCTAAGAAGAGAAGATATGTTAAGTTTTTTCTTGAAGAATGGCAAGATTCTGAATTGGAGAGAAGTAAGAAAGGCAATTCACAAAGTAGGAATTCCTTGATCTTCTGTGAAAAAACATGGACAGGAAATTGTGAAGCATGTATAGCTGATCTTGAGTAAGTCGATTTTTGTACCACCATTCAGTTAAATTAAATTCAAATAAATCAACTAAAATTTATCAAGATCTATACTGGAAAATGTACTTTGGTATGTGATTGCTATACAAAGACAGAAATAAAATAGTTCCTGTCCTCAAGAGAACTTACCTACTACCGGGAAGATACAACATGTAGAAGATGAAGTTATATAAAAGTATAATGGAATTGCATCTTGGGCAGGGGTTAGATTTTAAATTCAAAGGTAAGGTGAAGTTGCATAGTCAAAATTAACTCTTAGAAAACCTTTAAATTGACCTTAAAGCACAATACATTCAGTGGGTTTGCTGGAGCCAGATGTTAAATTTTTATTGTGAGTATTTACGCCTCAGAATCACAAATACCACAAATCCAGATTTGATTTATCATTTTGTTGATCGTCTAGACTTAAGCAAGTGATGGAGAAAATGTTGTTAATGCAAATTGAGCTTTAGAGTATGTCATGCATATACATGTGTAATACACATCTATAAGTAGATATAGATACTTTCTCAAAGCCAGTTGTTAAATATTTACCATGCTAAATACCTATTTACCTAAATACCTATTTACTCAGCATACTCTGAGTATATTTATTGTAGCTGGAAAAGTTTTGAAAGAAGGCAGTTGATATCAGAGAACACATGAATCTTAGATGGTTGCTATGGAAGAATGTATGCAAATGTATTTTTTTCACATATCCAACTAAACTATTTATGAGAATAGAATTCTTCTCTTTCAAAGTTAGCTACAATGTCACTTCCTCTCTAAAGGCTTTCTTGATCTTTTTTAAGGAATAAAGTAGCCCCCCCAACTGACCAAAGGAAGAATCCCAGGAGGGCTCAAATCTTTGAGGAAGAAGTTAAATCACCTTGTTAGAGTAAGACCAGCCACAGGGATCCAAAGCCCCTCTTCCTGACAGCAAGGAACTTGAATATCAACTAGCTTCCAATTCCCTAGGATTTTTTCCCCTGCCCAGTAGTATGAACCAGCATCAGTCGCCACGTCCAGGAAGCTATATCCCTTCTCCTTATACATGGTCCTGCTAGACCCAAGTAAGAATCCTATTAAAACCTTCTAGAGTTAGGCTTCAGAAAATCCAAGAAAACCCCAAATGGGGTCACAAAGAGTCAAATACAACTGAAAAATAACTTAAGAACATCCAGGCATCTAATTACCTAAGTACCTAATTACATATATATACATAAATGCTTAAATACTTAACTTGTTGAGTCATTTCAGTCCTGTCTGACTCTTTGTGATCCTATCTGAGGTTTTCTTAGTAAAGATACTGGAATGGTTTTCCATTTCCTTCTCCTGCTCATTTTACAGATGAGGAAACTAAGGTAAATAGGGTGAAGTGACTTGCCCAGGGTTGCACAGCTACTAAGTATCTGAGACCAGATTTGAATTCAGGAAGATACATTTTCTTAACTCCAGGATCGGGACTCTATCACTTTGTCACCTAGCTGCACCTAAATACTTAATCACCTGTGCACTTAAGTACTTGTATACTTTAGTACTTAACTACAAAATTACCAAAGCACCTTAGTACCTAAGTGCCACAATAATAAATTGCCTAGGTATAGGCTTCTAATTACCTGATTACTTAAGAACCCAAATGCCTAAGCACCTAAGTATCTAATTCCCTAAGTACTTAGATACTTAAGTACTTAAGAATCCTATTACCTATGGCCCTAAGTTCTAAATACTTATTTACCTAAGTACCAACATATTTATAGCATCACTTATCTTGACAAAGAACTGGAAACAAAGTAGATGCCAAACAAATTATGACACATGAATGTGATGGAATTTTACTATGCTCTAAGAAATGGCAAATGTGCTAATTACAGAGAAGCATTGACACATCTACATGAATTGATGTACAGACGTAAGCAGAACCAAGAAAACAATATGCACAATGACTATAACATGTAAGTGGAAAGGACATTATAAAATCAAAAGTGAATATTGAAAGAAGAGACAGAAAATACTGCCACCCTACCCCTTTGCAGAGGTGGAAGGATCACTAGCATTTTATATTTCACATTTTTTCAGTCTTTTAAAATGTATTAATAAACTATGCTGCTTTTCCCCTTTTCCTTTTTTTTCTACAAAAATACTGTTGTATGGGATAAGTCTCTGAGAGGGAGAGAGAGTTTCTCGGGAAAACTGTGGTGATGTAAAAAAAAAAAAAGACATAAAAAATTACTTGTTTTAGAAATAGTAATAAAAGAGAGATATTTGGTGGATTTTGGAGAAAGCTGGTTCAGATGGATGATGAAGTAAGAAGGAGAACCTGAAGTTTCTTAAGGATCCTGACTAATTAGAGGAAGTTCAAGTCTTGTGTGTGTGCTAGAGCACTTGCGCACGTATGTGTGTATGTGTGCGTGTGTGTGTGTGTGTTCAGCATTTTTATTCAGTAAAAACCATCAACAGCTCTCTAAAAGATAAAGCCACAACTTGAGTGTAATAGAGATTCATTGCAGAGGTTGGAGCCTGAAGTTAGTGCTTCTGTTAAATGGTGGAGCTTCTGACAATATTGTTATAATGGGAAAAAAAAAAAAACCCAAACCCCAAAACAAAAACAATTGTTCCCAGGAACTTATTCCTTCTTTTGGGATAGGACACAGGTCTTGGTATTAAGGATTCTGAGTGAAATGCCTCAAGTAGTGCCACATTTAGTAAATATATTACTACATAAATCAGTCAATAAGCATTTAAATGGTTACTACATGGCAGGAATTGTGCTAACTGGTGAGAATGCAAAGGCAAAAACCTATTCACTGCTCTCAGGGGGCTCACATTCTCTTGGAGACAATATACACATAGCTATCCATATGTTAGGTATAGACCCCCAAATTGAAGGTACTTGATGGGGTATGGGGGTAGCGTACTGTGAAAGTCCTTCAGAAGGTTGGGTTTGAGTTAAATCTTATGGGAAGGTGGGAAGTGGAGATGAAGACTGAGTATATTCCAGGCACAGAAGCAATAGGTTCTCAACATCATATTTAAGCCCTGGATTGCAGAGTAGATGGAGGGAGCAAATTATATGAAGACTGGAAAGGTTCTGTATCTATTTTGCATATCATCCTTCCCTTAAACAAGACTGATCCCTGACCTCACACATACACACAGTTTTGAAAATAGCAATATTCCCCCACCTCAACATGCTTTCCTTACCAGATCCTGACTTCATTTAATTCTTTACCCTGTTAGTTATGCCAACAGAAGTTTCTCCAAGTGAAATTTGCTCTTATTTTTGCCAGAGAAGGTAACAGTTTAAATTGTTCAATAAGAATTGAGCTTGTGGGGCAGTTAGGTGGCACAGTGAATAGAGCACTGGCCCTGGAGTCAGGAGGACCTGAGTTCAAATTTAGCCTCAGAAGCTTGACACACTTACTAGCCATGTGACTTTGGGAAAGTGACTTAACCGACTTGCCCTCCAAAAAAAAAAAAAAAAAAAAGAAGAAAGAAAGAATTGAGCTTGGTTTGAATGTGAGAGGAGAAACTAACACTATCTACTCATTCCCCAACTCCCTATCCTTATTTCATCTAGGAGGAAAATTCACTTGTCGGTGCTGTAAAGCACCTGAAAGGAGAGAGGCAGGTAGTGAGGGGTTGTACTGGGGCTGTACTGGCTGCCACTTCCTTCTTTCTCTTGACTAAAAATTTTGAAGCCTGTAGCCTAAAAGAAAATAACACATTTAAAATTGAGCCTTAACAGATTTCCAACTCACTTTTTCAAACCATTTGTGTGACAGGTATTTACTTAAAGTTGTTTAGTAATAGAAAGAAGGAAAAAAAAAATATCAAAAGCAACATTAAAAATGAACAGAAAAGGCAGACATAGATAGTCAGAGACAGACAGACAGACAGATAGATAGACAGAAATAAAGAATTTATTAAGTACTTATTATGTGCCTGGCATTGTGCTTGGTGATAAGCATACAAAAATTAGAAAATGGAATAGTCCCAGGCTTCAAGTACCTTATAGTCTAACAGGGGAAAAACATATTAAGAGGTCCTGAAAAAATGATAGAGGAGTAGGAAGTGGAAGTCTAGGTCTAGACTAGATAAGGGGAAAGGTTGCCAATCAGAAGCCAAGATGATTCTAGAAGCAGAATCCAGTGTTCCAGTGGGTTAGAGGTGGAGATAATGGCTTTTGTGGAGATGGCATAGTTGTGGAGATACTTCATGGTTTCTTCACAACAATCCTATGCAGAAGATAGAATTATCTCCATTTTACAAATGAGGAAGAGGTTCAGAGAGATTGAGTTGACCCTAGTCACATAATTTGTATTTGTCACAGTTAGGCCTAAAACTCCAGCTCTCCAGTTGCAGTACCCTCTTTACTAAGAGGTAGTTAGCTGTGGGTCTGGGGTGTGTTAATGTTCAAGGAGGGACTAGTACCTCTGGTGTGAGGGCTTGCCAAGCCCTCTTTAAGGCTGTTTATCCATCCACCTGAAGGTCAAATCTCACCTGTGACTCCAAGAAGTCGTAGCATGTATATTGGCCATACCCTGGTAAACCATCTTGGCAAACAGGCTAAATGAGGTTGAGGATCACCCACAAGTCACAAACCCATGGGTGAGTTAGGGGAGTATCTACCCCAAACATGTGAAGATGTCCCCTAGAGGAATGGGTGGATGAGAACAATTTGCGCCAATGACCACGAAGGCAACTGAACATGTGCTGTGGAATGCTTGGAGCATGGGCAGACATTGACGATGTCGAGGCCATCCACTAAATCCTGGGACGCGGTCAGATGCGTGATGTCACTGGTCCTCTTCAAAAACGAAGGACAAACAACAGCAGCAGCAACTAGGTGTAGTGAGTTGGGTCTTAGAAGTTAAGTTGGGAAGATTTGGGTTCAAATCCTGCCTTTGATATTTGCTAGCTGTGTGATTTTAGGTACCGGTTTTGGAGTAAAAAGATCAAGGTTTGAATCTTGTCTTTGCTTCTTGTTCCCTACATAACCTGGGCCAAGGCATTTACCCTCTTTGGACCTCAGTTCCCATCTATAAAATGAGACATTTGGACTAAAGGTGATCTCTAAGGTTCTTTCCAGCGGTGAGTCCTTGGGTATAGAAGGGGAGAGGGGTAGGGCTGAGCACAAAAGGTGGCAGCTTCCAAAAGAGTCAAGCCTCCCCAATCCAAGCTAACCCATTCATCTTGGAGGGGGCCCCAGATACGAAAACCATCCCTTATGAAGGGCTAAAGGGTAATTCCAAACCAGACAGTTAATCTTGGGACAGCCTCAAGTAAGAGGACCTTAATTAGGCATTGTTTTCTATACTCTTAATAAAAAGCCAAGAGGCTTGTCCAAATCCCTTCTATGGGGAGAAGTATGAACAAAGATTCCAAACAAAGAATCAACTTGCAATCGTGGAAAGAGTCCTGTATTTACAATCAAAGGACAAGGGTTCAAATTCTGACTGTCATTTACTATTTGCCACTTTGGTTAAGTCACTTAACTTTTTTGGGTCTGTTTCCTTGGGGGATCCCAATTGGGGAAAAGTAATAAAATCCAAAAATCAATGAAAAGTCAGAAAAACTCAAACTCTATGAAAGGTCAAAGTCCGAACATGGTGACCTGTTAAACGTGATAACTTAGATACTGAATCATAATTTAGACACTGAGTCATAACTCATATGATCTATGAAAGCTGTAACAAAAATATTGTGAACCATATGTGAACAGTACATGATCAATACATAAAATATGTTTGGGCATAACATTGGCTTAACACTCAAGCTCATTACTAAGCAGAAAACTAAAAAATATCCACCAATAAGTAGTGATTTACTCTCTAGCTCCTCCTCCCTTTGTCTGTTTTCTATCATTACCACAGGGATTTTTTTTTTTTTCTGCAGGAATCCCCTGAATGGTCTGGCTGCTGCCTGAGACTGAAGATTACCCCTGTTTTGTAAGTATTCATAATGATTGGCTACCCTAGTACCTACAATCATTCTGGAGATACTTGGCCTCTTCCTTTGGTATCAAAAGTTATGAATTACGTCAACAGTTATGGGGGAGGTATAGGGTTCCCCACCCAGGTGAATTCTGGACCTTACATCCCTCATTTGTAAAATGGTAGGGTTGGACTAAATGTGCCTCTAATGTCTCTTCCAGCCCCAATCTATCTTCTATATCATGGCTGATCCTTCAACCCCTGGCAAGGTCATCAATTGATCAAGGAATTCCTCAGATCTATTATTTTCATACAAGTTCCAAATATCTATATTCTAATTAAATTTGATTGTTGTGAAATCTTGGCTGAGTCACTGCTATTTAGGAACTAGGAGTGAGAAGATCAGAAATGATGAGTGTTGCTGAGGGAGGCAACAAAGAAGGACTCAAATGATAATACAATTCTTCATCTTTCTATTTTAGAAAGGAAGTGTAAGAAAATCAAGGAAGGAAATGATGAGTATAGTAAATAACACGAAAAGTCCACTTTAATGAATAACAGTGATCATACTAATTGAAGAACTCATTCATTATGGACTATCAAAAGTTGAGATTTTACAGTTGACCAAACAGATACAGTGTATCGTATGGGTACCACTGCTTCTGAAAAAGGGGTTCTGAACTTTGAAGGTATGTGCTCCATGATTTGAGAGATCCCATGCAGCCTTTAATTCTCCTGGTGCATGTCGTGTTTGCTGAAGGATATACAGCTCAGGAATGGTGTTTCTTGATCATATCCCTTGTTGAGAAATATCTCCTGGCTCTGGGGCAAGTTCAAATAACCCATAGATCATTTTTATTCTATAAAGATTTTCGTTGTCTTTGGACACCATCTGGGACACTAGCAGGTACTTTGTTTCCTTTAGGTCATAGAATCATAGATTTAGAGATAGATTTAAGAGGCATAATGTCCAATACCCTTATTTTATAGGTAAGGAAACTAAGACCCAGAGAAATTCTGTGACTTGCCCTTGGGTTACATATAGGTAGCAAGAAACAAAGTCAGTATTCAAATGTTGGTCTATTGACTCCAAATCTGATGTCCACGGTCACACAGACAGCAAGTTTCCAAAGTAGAATTTGAATGCAAATATTCCTGATCTTAGGTCTAGGATGCTAAGATAGCTAGCAACCTGATAAAGGAAAGAACACTGGAGTCAGATGACTTGTGTTCAATGCCAAGATGGGATTCTTCCCATTTTAATAGGGTAGCTGGACTGTTTCCCATGCAGAGTTAACACACAGTAATGTGCCTCCTAGCATTTGATTGACATATCACTATGAAGTATCTTTTCCTAGTAGCTGTTGACTGTTCTCCATGTTATCAGTGTGCCTTGCTTCCTTTCACTCTTCTCTTTCTTTGTTTTGCTTCCAGATATTATCTCTTTCTGATTATCTTCATTCTTCTCCTTTCCCTTTCCTTTTGCCCCTTCTTTCTATTTTTTACTCATAGTTTTCCATTGATGGAAATCTTGTTCTTTTATTCAGCATGGCCCAGTGGCTACAGTGCTGGGCTCAGAATCAAGTGGATCTGGTTTCAAATCCTGCCTCTTGAGACTTAAAAACTGTGACACCCTGGACAAGTCACTTATACCCTCTGAGCCAGAATCCCTCCGTAAAATCAGCCAATGAGCATTTCATCCCTTAATATGTCCAGGCACTATGAAGATACCTTTGGCACTTGGCTCAGGACTATTGTGAGAAAATATTTTATTAAAGTCTTATTAAATCTTTTCCTAATTCCATCACTTCTGAACCTTTCCTGCTTGAAGAATATATTATTTCTGTGGAGCAGGAAGTGGAAAATTCTTCATTTGAGAAGTAGTGGAGTGACATGGGAAGAAACCTGAACAGGGGAGCCAGAATCTTGGATTAGAGTCCCAGTTTGGCTAACTTTTAGGTATATGATCTTAGCCAAGACACAAAGTCTATGAGCTTTAGTCTCCTCATTTAATGGAAAAACATTTATTTGACAGTTACTGTTTGCAAGGTTTTGTTGTTGTTATTGTTCAGTTGTGTCGGACTCTGTGACCTAGTTTGGAGTTTTCTCGGCAAAGAGTGGTTCACCATTTTCTTCTCCAGCTCATTTTATAGATAAGAATCTGAGCAAACATGGTTAAGTGACTTGTTTAGGGTCACACAGCTAGAAAGTGTCTGAGACCAGATCTGAACTCAGAAAGAGGACTTTTTCTGACTCCAGACCCAATGCTCTATTCCCTGTGCCACATAGCTACCCTCTTGTTTGCAAGGTAGTGAGTTATATAAGGGCAATAATGAATTAGTTTCTGCGATCAACAAGCTTATTGGTATTAGATGAGATTATCTCAAATATCCATCTTAACTTCTTAAGTCCATGATTCTAGGTTGTAGGAAACAAACTATTTAAAATACAAAGTTTCAAATCTTAGCACTTACAGATCAAGGAAATGGATGGTTCCATATGTCACTGAGAAAATTAATCTGATGAAATTTTGATTTAAGAAATAGTTCAAGTAAATCAACTTTCCATGGTTACAGAGTAACCCAAAAGCAAAGCTTTCTTCCAGACTCCTTTGCTTTCTCCTTCTAGCTAGTCTTTCAATTTCTGCAGATAGATTTGTTAGTCCTACCTCTTCTTCTTCAAACATCTTCTCTCTGCTCTGAGTGAAAAAGTCACCTCTTTTTTGGGCAATTCAAGGGATTAGCTTTGATGCTAGGTGATTCTAGGAAAATTGTTGAGATAAGAGAGGCTTTTTTTCATATCACACCTTCCTTTTATAGTCTATCCTTTGTTCCCTACTACCTTTTGTACTGTCTCAGCTCCTTGAACCATCAGGTGGTACCTTAAAAAGATGTATTGTCTTCAGCATTACTGCTTTATCCAAATCTTTCCAGATCCCTTCCCTTCACCTAAACTCACTAGTCCCACAAGTCTTTCCTTCAGCAATCTAATAGCAGAGCCAATAAGATGAGCTAATTTCAATTAAGATGTTAATAGATGATGTTGGAAGATTGTGTACTTTCTAGACAACATTTTGATTTTAATGGAAGCTTTGTGACCTCCAGTTGAAGAAGTAAATTGGTAATGCCAGACCCCTGAGGCAAGGCTAGTCAAGAGATATTTGGGATCAGAGGTACTTTTCCCCCTCTTCAGATCATCCTGCAGGTAGCCCCTTGTTCTGTCTACCAATATGCTCCCAAGAATCCTCAATGTCTGTGAATCGAATAATAAAAGGAGAAACTCCATTGCTTCATTTTTTCCCAATAGCTGAACTGTCTTCTGCTCTGTAGATTACAGATTGAAGTAAAGAAGATGATCCAACTACCCAGTGACTTTAGTAGCTGGCTGTTGGGATCCATATAAAAACAGTAATGAAGACAAAACAAAACAAAAGAAAACAAAAACCCAATAGCTCCATCTTAGGAGCTGGCAAGATGAAGCCCATTAAGTCAGACCTTATAATTTAATATTCAGCTAACTCTACATCATGACATACCATTACTCACTCTGTTTACCTAAAACCTAGCCCGTTTTTACAGTCTAATTCAAATTCTTCCTTCCTTTTGTAGACTTCTGTCATGGATTTCTCTAGTCCACACTGGTTTCTTTACTCTGCATTTCCAGTAAATAACACACTGCTTGCAACCTCATTTCTCTCTAACTGTTTTTTCTGTTTCCTTTCTTTCCCCACCCAGCCTGTAAACTTCTTGAGAGTGAGGGAATATAGGAGATGATCAATAACAGTTGATGAATGGTTGAAGACAATGATTAGGGTTCTCAGTTCATTCTTTTATTTATTCAATAGACATTAAGGACCTACTTTCAGAAGAACACTGTGCTAGATACTGAGGGAAAAATCAAGGTAGTTATGGACTGTGTAGTGTACAGAATTGTATAATAGATAGAGCTCTAGTCCTGGTATTAAGGAGATCTCATTAGAAATTCTAACTCTGATATTTATATGTGATAAAGAGCAGCTTTTCAGAGCCTTATTTTTTGGTGTAAAATGGGAGTGCAAATGATAATTTTATTACCTGGTTCAGGAGGGATTTGCTGCAAGGAAAGTTTGAATCAGTCTGTCAATCACCCATTATTTATTTATTTATTTTGGGAGGGGAAGACAAGACAGTTGGAGTTAAGTGACTTACTCCAGGTCACACAGCTAGTTAAATGTCAAGTATCTGAGGCTGGATTTGAACTCAGGTTTTCCTGACTCCAGGGATGATGTAATTGGAAAAAAAAACCCAAAAATACTATTAAGTGAGGAAAAAAGGAATACATGGTTCGTGGAGCTTAGAATTGTTCCAGCCATTCTGGAAGAACCATGACTCCAGACTTATTTAATTATACATATCCATTGACCCACAGAAAGAGATGAGAGAAAAAGGAAAAGGATCCATCTATACAAAAATATTTGTAAGAGCTCTTTTAATTGTAGTCCCAAACTGGAAACTAAGGGCTTACCCACCTATTAGGAGTGACTAAAACAAATTGTGGTATATGAAAGTAATGAACTATTATTGTGTCATAAGAAATGTTTAAATGGACAGAGTTAAAGGAAAGGGGAAAGATCTCAAAGAATTAACGCAGATTAAAGTGAGCAGAAATAGAACAATTTACACGGTGGCAATATTATAGAGACAACACTAAAAGACTTAGGAACTTCTTTTAGTGTAATGATTAGCCATGAATCCAGTGAACTGAAGATGAATCACACTATCTATCTCCTGCTGGAGAAGTGGACTTAAAAATCTAGAATGAGACATGGATATGTGGATGTAGCCAATGTGGGAATTTGTTTTGTTGAACTTTATATGCTTATTTTTTTAATCATTGGGGAAGAGGGGAGACAATGGGAGGGAAAGATAAGTCCTCTTAAACATTATTTTTCATAATTTTAAAACAAAAAACCCTAACTCAATGGGCTTTTCTTACTTGACTGCTCATGACATTGCATGTTGTAATCCAATTTGTTTTCCCAGTGTGGATGGTGAAAAGGATCTCTTTGCATGACTCTAGATTTCACTGAGGAGGCTGTAAAGTATTTGAGCCTCAGCATATTAACTACGATGCTATTTGTGAATAGGAATTCTAGAGAACTTTTGATTAGGAGGCTTTATTATGTTCAGATTCTATAAGTTTTGGTTGTCAACTCTTTTGATGTGGAAAATAACAAGGGTACTTGATTCGTAATTCCAAAAGTATTTATTAACCACTTTCTATTTACTTATCTATTTGTATATGTATACTTATGTATTTTTCTCTAATATATATATATGTATGTATATAAAATGTCTGTGTTTGTATGTGACAACAGACCCCTTTATTTTTCAGATGTGGGAATTGGAGGAAGAATTAAACAATTTGTACTATCAATATGTGAGAAATATTCCATATATCCGTTAAATGTTTTATTCATAGATTGCTACAAATTCAGTTTCCTGACTTGAAAATAAGGGGTCTCTTCTATATTTCTAAGGTTCTTTCAGTTCTAAATCCTATTTTGATAATATCTTATAATATTAAGGCTAAAGGTTTTCTCCACCACAAATCCTGATGCTTTGTTGTCTATTCCAAACCCATTTTTAAGGATGGATGTTCTTCATATTTGTTCCATCTCCACAAGGGAGGTACCAGTGGATTGGCAAGAAATATATCAAGGAATAAAAAAAAAAACCTTTGAGTTCAACTTTGGGCAAATCACTTAACCCTGTTTGCCTCAGTTTCCTCATCTGTAAAATGAGCTGCAGAAGGGAATGATAAACTACTCTAATATCTTTGCTAAGAAAACTCCAAATGGGGTCGTGAAAAATCAGACGAGTGAAAAACAACTGAACGACAACAAAGCTGCCCACATAATATGCGCTGAATAAATGCTTGTTGTTAATAAGTGCTTTCTTGATTGGGGAAAGACAATTTCTATTTATAACACATTAAGTGTAAGATGCCTATGAAACTCCAGCTCAAAATGTACAATAATCAGTTGGTAATGTGGGACTGGAGGTCAGAAAAGAGATTAGCACTAGTTATATAGAATTGGAAGCCATCATCTCCATGTAGATAATTAGCCACAGGGGAGCTAATGAGGTCATCAAGCAAGGATGTGCCAAGAGGACAGAACCTTGGAATATGTTTAGTGGGGGGGGGGGCGGGGGTGAGGGCAGGGGGATGAGTGGAGGGAATGGCTGATGGATAACGATTGAACAAAAGAGATTGAGAAGGTGCAGTTAGACACCTATTAGGAGAACCAAAAAAGCAGTGTCATGAATATCTGGAGAGGATGAAACAACCGCGAAAAGTGTACTGCTTTGGATAGGTCACTTGAAGATGAGGCTTGAGATAAGGTCATTGGATTTGATTATCATTGAATACTTTAGGGTGAGCAGCTTCAATTAGGTAATGGATTGAAAGTAGTAATACAAAGGTCTGAGAAGTAAATGAAGGTAGAAGAATTAGAGGCAATGAATATAGGAAACTTTGACTGTAAAAGGCAAGAGAGACCATGAGGTTTGACAACAGAGGATCTTGGCTCAAATTCAAGTTTTGATTTTTACTATCTGTGTGACCTTGGAGAAGCCACTCTAACATCTGAAGGCTCAGTTTCCTCATGCTTAAAATGTATTGAATTGAGTATCTCTTAATGACCTTTCAGCTGTAACTCTATGAACTTATGTGGTTTGGATGAGATGGTTTTTTTTTATTGGCATGAACCTTAAAGTCCAATTGGGATATTGATAAGATATTAATATAGATAACTATAAAACACATGTAGTACAATGTAACAAACATAATATTTTCTAAGATAAATGAGTTGTGGAACAGTGTGTGAGGTAGGGGGGCAAGGAGTGGTGTTAAGCACTTTTGGTGTTAAGCAGATTTTGCAGCAGTTTATATTTGAGTTTTTCTTTCAATAAATTTTAAGTTTGAGCTCAAAGCTTGCCCATTTGGGCTAGAAAAATCTAGGGCCTCTGTCTCTGTGTCTCTTTCTCTGTCTGTCTCTCTCTCTCTCTGCCTCTCTGTGTCTGTGTCTCTCTAATGTTTGTAGACAGGGAAGAGAACAGACTCTAAGTAATGCCCTCAGCTACAGATAAGGAAGCCATATTTTAGCTTACCAATTCATTCCTTCCAATGAGACGGGGTCATCTCAGGGCTTATATAAAGATGGCTGAGGGTAGAGATTGCAGTCTGGTTTTCTTCTTATTTGGGACCTGGAGAATTGGAGAGAACGTAGGAAGGAGAGGAGGCTCCTCTGCATCGTACACTCTAATACAGAGGACAAGATCAGCCATTCCTATCATCTATCCCCACCCCCACCATTACTTAGTTTCTCCATCTGTAAAATGGGTATGGCAATATCTCCCCAATATTATCCCTTCAGGATGTTTGTTTACTGCCGGGTTAAAACAGCAAATTTCAGACTCTATTAAAAATGCAAGTGCTACAGTTATTTGAGGTGGTATTTATTATTATTTCTTTTGAATCCTATGATTTAGATAGCCTGAGTGTACCTTGAATGCTCTCATTCAATAATTATTACACCATAATTTTAGACTTTTACGCCTCCTACCTTCCTGCAAGTTGGAAATATGTTTGCCTCATTTTGCTTGCCTGTCTCTGGGCATCTCACCCAGTTCTTTGGTTAGCAATTTGTACTGCCTCCAGAGTCTCTGGAGCTTTCTTATAAATTGTAATTATTACTGGGGTTTTCTGTTGCAGACACGTTCAGCTTGTTTCCTGATATTCATTTGGACTTAATCGGCTTTGTGGTCCCCATGGCTTAGACAATAAGCAGGCTCACAGAAAGCAGCAATACATTAAGAATTAAAAAAAAACTCCAAACCCAACAAAACAAATGAAGGTGGAGACTGTGTGTGGACAGAGATTTTCCTCAGAAGCACGACTTCTAGCCCCTATCTACAAATAAACAGAACATTCTGTTTCCCAAGAAACACTTTTTTGACTTGGAGAGAAATTGCTAATGTGGTTTTTCACTTTCCAAATATCTAAACTTTTCCTTAATGAAAAAAGAATAACTCCTGCCTCATCTCTTTTACCCTCTATTACTGTTTTCATGATGTCAAATAAATTGCACTTCAACCCATGGTCTGAATATAGGGAGATTAAAGAAGGGAACGGGGTCAGCCTCCACATTTAGATCCACAGTCCATTTGAGTCTTGGGGGAACTTGGAATTCAGGCCAAATTTTGTATCCCTCACAATCCTTTGCACATAGTGGATAGTGAATATTGGTTAATTTGAAGAGGGCAGAAAACTGGTGAGAGGTAATTTGAGAGGCAAGAGATGAGGGAGAAAAGATATGGAATCTCAAGAAATGCATAACCTGAATATGGAACTTAAGATTTATAGATGTTTAAGGCACTGTCCCTTTAAGATACTTCCCATTCATGTGGAACAGTTTTTGCTGAGTTAATTCCTACTCTGAGTTCCAAGAGATGGTTACACTGACTTAGAGTTCTGAGATATTATTGACTTTGAATGTGACAAGTTGTAGAGGTATGGACACTAGAACTGTCTTCTGATTATGGGACAGAGACAATTTATCTCCTTAAAAACAGAAGATAAGAAATTGATGATTAACTATAAGATAAGGTGAGGTCATTTCCTAAGATTCTAAACCAGGGGTGGGGAACCTGTGGCCTCAAGGCCACACGTGGCCCTCTAGGTCCTCAAGTATGGTCCTCTGTCAAAGGGCCACACTTGAGGACCTAGAGGGCCATATGTGGCATCAAGGCCTTGGGTTCCCCATCCTGATCTAAACTCCCCAAAAAGAAAAGTGAAAGAACAGATTTCAGAACTGCATCAGTTAAAGTTTAAGGTAGAAGTGTTGGATACTACAATTGTTGGAGAATAAATTGAGCTGAGCAGAGTAAAGGTTTGGAAATAGAGAATCAAAAACATCATCCAGTGAACAGGCAAGTATGTCTTCAAACTCCTGGCCAGTGAGGGATTAGGAAAGCACAACAGATCAATTCAGCTTCACAGTGGAAGCTTCTTTTCAACATAGAAGCTATATCAGTCAAGAAACTTTTATGGAAGCTCAGGAGACAAAAAGAATCCAATGATATGTACAGTTTCAGAATTGTGTTATCCTGATCACATGGATATTCTTTACTCATGTGCCTCTATGGTGGTTTTAGTTAGTATGTGCCTATCTTCTCAGAGATATTGAGTATATTGGTGAGAGAATACGATCCAGTTTTATTAGTGGATTGTGATGTATTAATTATTTACATAGTTGCTTAATAGATGACTACCAGTGATGTTATGGTTTCTTTGTTAAGTAAATGGCTGTGTTTATTATCTACAAGCCTCATAATTGTGAGCAACTGATTTGGTGAAAATAGAAATGTATCAGTAGGGGTTTGAGTTAAAGTGGTGAGTAAGAGAAATGTATTCTCTTGATACTACCCCTAGAACCCTGAAAAAATTTTAAGTATAACTGATTGTAAAGTGTCCCTTATATTCCTGAATGAAATGTAAATCTTCCTGTGTA
Organism: Pseudochirops corinnae; assembly: GCA_028646515.1. Classification (NCBI taxonomy): domain Eukaryota; kingdom Metazoa; phylum Chordata; class Mammalia; order Diprotodontia; family Pseudocheiridae; genus Pseudochirops; species Pseudochirops corinnae. The sequence continues at coordinate 56,908,084 of CM053586.1, forward strand.
AGGGAATGTTGGAAGGAGCAAGCCATCTAAGAGAAAGTGTGAATGAATGAAAAGAATTTATAATTTTTTTTTTTTGTACCAAATACTCTGCAAAGTGCTAGGGAGAGATATAAATATAAACTTGAGACAATTCTTGCCCTCAAGGAACTTGTATTCTAATGGGGGAAGATAACACACATGGAAGGAGAGAGCCAGAGAAGAAGTTAGGAAAATCAGGAAGATGCTGAATAGAACAATTGGACAGTCATTTGACATGCCATTTCATCTACAGTAGTATTACTAATTTGATTACAGTTTTCAGAATAAAGATATGCAAAAAATTCAAACATTTGTGTAGGGAGGATTCCTAAAGTAAAGGAATTCTGTATCATCAGTCAAGGTTATTGCATTCCTTTAAATTTAATAAGTTCAATAGTCCCAAAATCTCTTTGAGATAAATGATGAAACTCAATATAAGATATTAAAATTTTATTAGCTCCAAATTAAAAAAATTAGCATTTGCTTATACAAGTAAAACAGACATTTGTGCATGAAATTTTAAGTTTCCATTATTATAGATTGTTTTTTCTAATTATGGCAACATGCAACTTTCAAAGCTATTTTGCTTGTTTATGTTTCTTTCTGACCCCTTTTCTGTTCTCTTCTGTGCATTTAAGAAATGTTTCAATCATCCTTTCTTTTCTTTTTCTTTCTAATTGGCTAGCTCTATTATCCCTTCCCTAGCCCCTCAAATAAAAAAGATAGAAGAAAAAACAAAATCTTTGTTACAAATTCCCACATTAGCCAAAAAATCACATTTTATTCTGCGCACTTACTCTCTGACAGGAGAAGAGGAGCATGCTTGTTTCTGATGAAACCCAACATATTTATTTTAATTTATTTAATTTTTAAAATTTATTTAATTTTATTTAATATTTACTTATTTAATATTTAGTATTTATTTAATATTCAGAGAAGGCCATTTAGAATAGTGATCACATCCTTTGAATAGGGGAATGTACCCTGGGATGATATTTAACCATTACAATGTCAATAGTGAATCTTTTTGAGATATCTGGAATAATAGTTTTTTAAAGACTTTGCACATATTTTTTATTTGGTCCTTGGATAGGTACTATAAATATTGTCAGTACACTTGCCCTTCTTAACTTACAGGTCTAGAAATCAGATTTCAAAGAGATTAAGAAACTTGTCCACCCATGGTCTCTCAAGTCCATAAGTGTTGGTGATGAAATCTGAATCTAGGTCTTCCCAGTTCCAAGTCTAGCACTCTTGTCAGTAGAATCATGCCATGGTGGTTTCATTGTAGACCTGGCTGTTGAGATCCCATTTAAATGACTAATACAAGGAAACTGTCTAGTTTGTATTATTTATATCACTCCACTATATCTTCTGACTTTTAGATTTCCTAGATCTAGTTAACATTCCACTGGAGCACCATGAGTCAATATTCTCTACATTGTGTTAAAATATTGGCTGATAAATAAACTAAGTCTCTTTAGAAAAAAAATGTTCCTGGGAATATGAATGGGATGATTTCAGCTCTAGGTTATTCTATACTGTTAGTTGTTTTTGCTGCTGACATATTGGAAGAAATTTCTTATGGCATTTCATTTCCCGCTCCTCCAACTGATACTATGTAGTCTTTCACTTAGACTTAAAAATATTAGTAATGAAAACTTTCCTTGCTCCCCAAATGCTAAACACAGCTGCTCAAAGAACTTATCCTGCATCTTTGGCACCAGAAAAAATATAAACACCATAACAACTGAATTTCTGAATGAATACTCAATGTAATTGAATCTCATTCCTACCAAGATGGAAGATGTTTTCGTTAGTGGAAAAGAAAATTATGGCAGCTCATAGAAATCTGATAAGGTCAACTCATGCTTTTAAATAGCAAATGGCATTCATATCTAAGTTGCTGACACACTGTGCCATCAAATATCATCCACTGAAGCAAATTCTAGAAAGCATTTAAATGAACCATTTTATTGAATGGAAGAAAATCAAATTAGTTTCTGGCTTTCTCTTTGTGCTATAGGAATTTTTCTATGAAATCTCAAAAGGAAAGATTAACATGCAACTCAGTTACTAAGAGGTGTTTATATTCCTCTGCATCAAAGCACTGTAGGAAATATGTGATTTAAATTTCCTACACTAAAAAGATATGATGTAGTTTGTGGATATCTGCTGAGGCTACCTGAAAATTATGATCCTAATGATGTTTGATGTAATCAAATTCTGTGAAGAAAAGAGGATCTGCTAGCATCCTGGCTCCAAAAATTGACTATGTGACACTAATGTTTCACTTCAATTTTTTTCTCAAGTGACAGCAATTTTTTATTTTTTTTTATGCCGTCATTTTTGGCCTCTCTGTCTTCCCTGGTGCACCTTTTCCCATGGTCTACCAGGCAGCACTCCAACTCTGATTAAGTGAAGAAGCACATTTTGGCTGACTGAATAATCAGCCTGTATTCAAAAAGTGTTTAGAAAAAAGCCCATCAAAGGGATAACAAATAAAACTGTCTTCATGCAGCATTAAGCTTTACAGCCCTCAAATTCAGTGACTTTTTACAGGGCTCCTAACAAGAGGTGAAGACTCTGTATATTGACAATTATCATCTGGAAATTTGTGATATGTTTCCCATGGAGGACAAAAGCTCAAATCTAAAAGTATTTGTTAAAGGGTGTGATTGTTCTGGATTTATTTTGTTCACATGTATATCTGTTTTATTAGATTTCAGTGACAGTAAGAATATTCAATTTGCTGGTGACATTGAGGAAGTAACTCATACTTTCTCTAGGTGTGTTCTCAGGCAACAGACTTAGTCTATTACTTGGTTTATAATGAAATCCTTGGATTTGGTAGAGCCTGCCAAGATTTAAACTCTGCTTACATTACCTTCAGTTAGGTGGTACGATGGAAAGAATGTCCCTGGAGTTATGAGGACCAGAGTTCAAATCCAACCTCAGACACTAGCTGTGTGACCCTGGGCAAGTCACCTAACCCTGTTTGCCTTAGTTTCTTCATCTGTAAAATGAGCTGGAGAAGGAAATGGCAAACCACTTCAGTATCTCTGCTGTAAAAACCCTAAATAGGGTCATGGAGAGTTGTAGACAACTGGAATGACTCACCAACAAACATTTCCTTCAAGAAAACAGAATCTCGAATAATAGTAATAGCTAACAATTATAAATGACCTTCCACATGTCAGGCACTGTGCTAAATGCTTTAAAAATGTTAACTCATTTTGTCATCACAGCAATTCTGTGTGATAGGGGCTTTTATTTTTCCCATTTTAAACATACCTACACAGGGAAGGCATAAAGGGAGACAGGTTATGGGTTGTGTCTATGTGTGATACAGTGTTGAAGCATGGTTTGACATCTAGGGGAAGCCAGTAGATATAGTGGGAGAAATGGGTTAGTTTGAAGATACTTGATCTCCAAACATTTGAGTTTGGCCCCAGAGAGAGTGATCCCAAGATGAAGGGATTCATTTTTTCAGAGATTGAGGCATGGCTATAGGAAGTACGGAGTCCCAAGTCTCAGATCTATTCCTGAGGGTGCTGGTCTAGGTGGGGAGGAGAAAGGTCAGCAGCGGCAATGAGATGGTAAGATGGCTTAGGTAGATGAATATCTCAAAGAGATGTTAAGCTGAAGTCTAGGCTGTTGTCTAGGACCATATTGATACAGAATGTGAAGTTTAAGGAGGAGTCAAATTGATGTCAGCGTGTATTGTATAATGTATAAAGACATAAATGTATTTTCACTACATACTAAAACCACACATTTTCCTATAGTATTTTTCATTTTTGCATGCTAATGTTTTCTTATCCTTTCCACTGTGTCCATGCTAACTTGTGTTGACATAAATTTTCATTTTTTTTGCTCCTCTATTTTTATGCTATCTTTACTCATTGATACAAGTAAAAATCCCTGCTATCACTAATTCAACATTCATATAGTATTTTCTATCACTTTTTCTTATCTCAAAAGGGTATTCAAAAATTGAACTTTTATAAGGTTGTTATTATAAAGTGGCTATTTTTAGTTAGACAACAGGCATGGTAATCATAGAAACTAAGACAGCAATCAATTTGGAAACCATTGAAGTGTGAGCAAAGATCTGAGTGTTATGAACACAAGAAATTAAAAGGGAAAAAACTATGAAATGATTAGGAGCAATGAGAAATGTGTTTTTTTTCCAAGGAAGATGGGAACAACCCTTGGATAATGTTAGGTTGATAGTTTCTCTTATGGTTATGGCTTGTCAACCAATTACATTTTTTTTTTAGAGTTTATAATACAACAAGCACTCCTTTTAAAAACACTGTCATAAGATCAAACATTTTAAGACAATTGAGAAAATGCAAAGCTGTACCAAGTATTTTGTAGGTGACAAAGATCAGCTATTAAGTAGACTCTCTACATTTTGGTCCTTCTCAGGCACAGGAGTGATGATTGCAATGGTCAACTGCTGCAATGGTTCCTTGATTACTAATTACTCTTAATGGAATGACATATGGATAAAGTAGGGAGAGGAAAAGAAGCATTATACTCCCTCCCCCACCTACATCATGAAACTTGGCAGTTAGACAAAATTTACCCTTTAGATATTCAGTTTTCTGGTTCTAGATCAGTGATATTGTTAGGGGCTTAGTAATCCAGTGGTAGTCTTGAGGAGAAAGCCTAGATAACTGGAGAAATTTCAAAAAATAAAATTCCCTTATGAGTTAAACTTATAGCTATTTCTACCTTCTGGTTAGATTTTGAATCCAAAATTTCCAATGGAGGATATGACCCAATGTTGTTGACTTCACTGGATACAGTTTATTTGATTAAAAAAATTAAGTAGAAGGTATTGCAGTAATCTGTGCTACTACTGTGTGATTTATTCTACTCTTGCAAAATTGTGTTAGTTTGGAAAAGACATGAATATTTTTCCATTTTCTAATATACATTTTCTTTTTTTGTGTGAATTTAACAAATATGAACAATGAAATCTATGAAGAAAACCAGGAAGTATAATATATGAAGCTATGAGCTTCTGTTAATTTGTTTTCTAAAATATATTCTTAAGATGAGATACCTGGGAGGGGTGGAGTCAAGATGGTGGCTTAGAAGCAGGAGAACTCCGTGGCTTCCCTCATAACCACCTCAAATACCTATAAAATATGACTCTAAACAAATTTTAGAGCTCCAGAACCCACAAAATGACAGAGTAACAGAGCTCCTGCTGATGGCAGCCCAGCAGGCTGATGGGAAGGGGTTCATTGCAGTGTGCTGGGAGCCTAGACCAGCATGGCATGAACCTGGGCCTGACGCCCTAGGGTGGCTAGAACAAGCCACTGCCAGAGCTTTCAGGAGAGCGAATCACCTGCAGCTGTGGTGGTTTCCAGAATTATCAACCCATAAGAAACAAGGACAAAGTGAAAGGTCAATGGAACTCAACTAAATTTAGGAGAGAGAGTCCAGCCATCTGCCTCCAGGGTGAGAAGCAGCAGCGGTGGCCCTGCAGCTGCTGCCATGTGGCTGCTTCAGAGCTCCTGGCCTGCAGATTACAGGGGGGCCAACCAATCATTCAGAGGCTAAGTGTTCTTGCCTTAACCAGCCTGGATTGGGATTGTGGTCTTGAGTGGTGGTCCTGAGATGTGTGATCAGTGAGCCAAAGCTGGTGGGGGCTGCAGAGATGGCAGCCTCCTAATAGCCCCAGCAGCTGTGAAAACTCCAGTGATTTGGGACAAAGCTCTCCCCTCTGGAAGCAGAGTTCTACTGAGCCCAAATGTCAAGTAACTGGCAACATGAGGAGGCAAAGGAAGCAAAGCAAACCCAGCAATCCAACTTTAGATCCTTTTTTGGGGACAAAAAGGATCAAAGCAAGGAATGGGAGGAAGACAACACAGTCAGAACTCCCATGCCAAAAGCTTCCAAGAAACATGTAGACTTCCTACAAGCCATAGAATAGCTTAAGGAGGATTTTGAAAACCAAATAAGAGAAGTGGAGGAAAAATTGGGAAGAGAAATGAGAATGATGTAAGAAAATAATGAAAAGAGAGTCAACAATCTGACTGAAGAAAATAACACCTTAAAAAATAGATTAACTCAAATGGCAAAAGAGGCCCAAAAAGCCAATGAGGAGAAGAAAGCCTTCAAAAGTTGAATATGCCAGATGGAAAAAGAATCTCAAAAACT
>CM053586.1:56914781-56951184 GCA_028646515.1 Pseudochirops corinnae
TGGATCATTCTCATTTCTCTTCCCAATTTTTCCTACACTTCTCTTACTTGATTTTCAAAATCCCTCTTGAGCTCCTCCATGGCCTGTAAGAAGTTCATATTTTTCTTGGAAGCTTTTGATGCAGGAGTTCTGACTTTGTTGTCTTCCTCCTGTTCCATGCTTTGATCCTTTTTGGGACAAAAAGATTCCCCAAAAGGAATCTAAGGTTTGATTGATGTGCTTGCTTTGCTTCCTTTTCTTGCTCATGTTGCCACTCAATTACTTGACTTTTGAGCTTTTTGCCACAGTAGAACTCACTTTCCAGAGAGGAGAGCTTTGTCCCAAATTGCTGGGGTTTTTTGCAGCTGCTGGAGCTATTAGTTGGGTTCCCTCTCTGCAGCCCCCACAATCTCTGGCCCACTGGCCACACACCCTAGGACCTCCACTCAAGACCATGATTCAGATCCAAGCAGGTTAAAGCAAGAGCAATTACCCTCTGAATGGTTGCTTCATTCCCCTACAATCTGCAGGCTAGGAGCTCTGAAGCAGCTACTTGGAGGTGGCTGCATGGCTGCTACGCCTCCACCATTTTTCACCCTGGGAGCAGGGCCTGGACCATGCTTCTTGTCCCCCTCAGTTCCAACAGAGTTCCACACTGACCTTTTACTTTGTCTTTGGCATTTATGGGTTGATAATTCTGGAAACCACCACTGCTGTTGGTGATCCATTTTCTAGAAACTTTAAATATGATAGACCTCTGGAGAAAATTGAAAGGTAATAGAAAAGAATATACCTTTTTATCAATTATACATGTAACCTTCCCCAAAATTGTTCATATATTAGGGTAGAAAAACCTTGCAGCCAAATGCAGAAAAGCAGAAGTATTAAATGTACCACTTTGGAACCATAATACAATAAAAATTACATTCATTAAAGGATTATGAAAGCATAGAATAAAATTAATTGGAAACTATATAATCTAATCCTAAAGAATGAGTGAGTCAAAGAACAAATCATAGCAACAATCAAAAGTTTCATTAAAGATAGCTACCAATGAGATAACATACCAACTTGTGTGAGATGTATCCTATGCAAAACTTAGGAGAAAATTTATCTCTAAACATGTAATGTATCAGTAGAAGAGAAAAAGAAAAGATCAATGAATTGGGCATGCAAGTAAAACAGGTAGGAAAAGAACAAATTAAAATTCCCAATTAAAAACCAAAATGAAGATCCCAAAAATAAAAATAAATTAATAAAATTAAAAGTAAAAATAAATATGATAAATCAAACTAGGATCTGGTTTTATGAGGAAAATAGATGAACCATTGGTTGATATTACTAGAAAGAAGAAAGTAAACCAAATTACCAGTATCAAAAATGAAAAGAGTGAATTTACTACCATTGAAGATCAAATTACACAATTATTAGAAGCTATTTTGTCCAATCATATGTCAGCAAAACCGACAATTCATGTGAAATAATTAAATATTTACAAATTTTTTTTAAATGCCCTGATTAACAGAAGAGGAAATAGAAAACTTAAATATCCTTATCTTAGAATAAGCCATAAATGAACTCCCTAAGAAAATATCACCAGGACCAGATGGATATACAAGTAAATTCTACAAAAAAATTTAAACAATGAGTAATTCCAATACTATATATATAACTATTTGAAAAACATAGGTAAGGATGAGATCCTAACAAATTCCTTCAATTACATAAATATTGTTTTTATACTTAAACCAGGGAGGGCACAAATATAGAAAGAAAACTGTAAGCTAATTTCCCTAGTGAATTTTAATGCAAAAATCTTAAATAAAGTACTACCAAGGAGATTACAGATTTATACCACAAATGTGGGGCTGATTCATTATTAGGAAAACAATAAGTATATTTGACTACATCAATAACAAAAATAACAAAGATAATATGCTTATATTAATAGATACAGAAAAGGCTTTTGTTAAAATACAAAACCCATTTCTATTAAAAACACTAGAAAGCACAGGAATCAATGATGCTTTCTTAAAATAAGTAGCATTTATCAGAAAGCAATGGGAAGCAGCATGTGTAATATACATGACATACACAAGAAACCTTTCCAGTAAGATCAGGTGTGAAACAAGGATGTCTATTATGATCACTTATATTTCATATTATATCAGAAATTTCCACTACAGGAATAAGACAAAAATAAATTAGAAAATAAGAGGAGACAACAAGGAAACAACATGATCACTCTTTGCAGACATATGACAATACACTTAGTAAACCATAGAGAATCAACTAAAAAATTTAGAGAAGCAATTTAACAACTTTGGCATATTTGTAGAATATAAAATTGTTGTTCAGTCTTTTTCAGTCATGCGTAACTCTTCATGTCCCCTTTTGCAGTTTTCTTGGAAAAATAGTGGAATGGTTTGCTATTTTCTTCTTCAACTCATTTTACAAATGAGGAAATGAAGGCAAACAGGGTTAAATGATTTGCCCAGCATCTCACAGATACTAAGTATCTGAGATCACTTTAGAATGCAGATACTTCTGACTACAAATTGGGTACTTGATCCATTGAACCATCTACCTGTCCTGAATATAAGATAAACCTACCTAAATGGTCAGCATTTCTATATATTATCAACAAAACCTAGTAACGACAGAGAAAGAGGAAAATCCCATTTAAAATAACTGCAAATCCTGCAAAATACATGGGAGTCTGTCTGCCAAGCAAGCCCAGGGCCTATATAAACACACTTACAAAATGCTTTCCACACAAATTAAGATAGATCTAAACAACTGGAAAAAACATTTATCATGAGTAGGTCAAGACAATATAATAAAAATTACAATTCTCCCTAAATTAATTAATTTACTCATTCAGTGCTATACCAATCAAACCACCAAAGAATTATTTTAAAGTCCAAGATTTCATAGTTTGTTTTTGGCTTCCTATTGCCTATTTTGTAAGATTTTGACTCTTTTTGGCATTTTCAAGCTTCCATAAACATGGAGCAACTGACTTTCCCAGGTTTAATTTATATTATTCCCCTTCAGTCAAATCAGATTCTTTGTCTTCATAATCATCCTGAACTTTTCAGCTTTTTTACTTTGGTTCACACAACTCCATTTATATAAAATGTATTCTCTCCCTTTCTTTGCCTGCTGATTGTCTACCCATTATTTAAAGCCCAGCTCAAAAGCTATCTTCTTCCTAAATGCTTCTTGACTGAAACACTATCAATAGCTACCTTCTCTGTATGACCTCACATAAAGTTTCCTTATTCACTTATAATTTTATACTATAGTTATCTTTACTAAATTCAGTGCAACAATCATTTATTCAATAGCTATGATGTTCCAAGTACTATGTTAAAATTGGCCACAAAATTAAATAAAAGTCTCTGCCTTCAAGGACCTTACATTATATTGGAGAGAAAACAACATGTACACATGGTATTTAATACAAAATATATATATATAAAGAAAGTACAAAGTAATCTTGAGACACTAGCAGCTGGGAGAAATCTGGAAAAGTCCTTTATGAAGGTAGCACTTGAACCAAATTTTGAAGGAAGGTGGGGATTCTAATAGAGGAAGATGAGGAGGAAGAGCAGAAGAGGAAAACTGCCTACCCTGTTGTAATGGTAATGCAATTTCAATTTGAAGACCCCTTTTTATTGGCAAAGGTAACAGGTACTTAGCACTTAGTAATTAATCAAGAAGGTGTGAATCCCTGTTGCTGATGTAACAGGAAGGGGTTGGCTAAAACAGGAAGCTAATTCAATACTGTATATAAGGCAAAACCCAGAGGGGGAGAGTCAGAATTTCTTGAGACAAAGATCTGGAGGCAGAAGCTTCTAGCCCTGGAGAAAGAGAGAATTTCTCTCAGCAGCATCTGGAGGCTGGGATGCTACTGCTGGATTGAGAAGTGAGAAGAAAAATGAGAATTGCTAATTGAGTCAGATCTTCTTGAAGCAAACTCTGTGAAGGCAGAAGCTACTGCTACTGGGAAGGCTGAAGAGGAAAGCCCCTCCCAGGCTGAGAGAATGATTTTGATTTTGAAAACCTGGATGGAGTGATTTTGATTCTGGGAACCAGCTGAAACTTTGTTGAGGGTTAGGGCCAGCTGAAGCTGACAAAAGATTGAGGAAGCATGACTGTGAGAGATTTAAGACTGTCAGTTTGTGGCTTTGTTAAGCCTTGACTTCCTGGGAACAGAGACTGTGAGGGATTTGAGATGGACTGGACACTGTGAGCTCCAGTGTGGAGTAGGAACTGCATAGAGAGCTGGACAGGGACCTGGGAGCTGTCTGCCTTTGAACCCAGGTGACAGTTTGGTGAGTCCAGGTAGGATCTGGGATCATGGAAGGGGATCCAGGGAATTCAAGAAAGCACCCTGGGTCAAGCTGAAAGAACACTTTACTTGGATACTGTGTACTGACTGAGGAATTGTAAATTTACTAGTAACCTAGGGGTGTAGGGTCTGTGTATTTTCTGATGATTGAATAGTGAATGATGAAGGATGATTGATTAACTAAATGATTGTACTAAGTTATTGATGACTGAATAAGTGACTGATTGAATTAATTTAATGTGTCCTATGAATGGAGAATTGTGGCTATTGTACTCTGTTCTTGAGGAGGCAAATCTCCCTAAGGATGATTGGATGATTGAGTTGCTAAATAATTGTTCTTTGTTCACAACTTTGTGACCACTGTAGTGGAAACTATTTGGCTTTTTTTCTATGATAAGTTGTTGTGAATGCTGTATTTTCATTATCTGTGATAAGTTGTAACATTGTGAATGCTGTACTTTGAATTACTGTGAATGTTTTGCTTTGATTTGTTATGGAATAAAGAGAGTGTTCACTATACTATATAATCAGAACCTTGAAAGCTGTTCATAGCAGCCATCCTCTGGAAAGCTGCTTGTGCGTGGCATTACACTTGTACAGGAAAAAGGCAAAAAGGCCAGCTAGGTTTGAATTTATACTACATGAGGGGGAACGATATGAAATCAAAATAGAAAGAGAATTTGGAGAATTATTTGTTTAAAAGTCATAGAATTTTGCATTTTATCCTAAAGGCAAAAAAAGAATCATTGGAACTACTTGAGTAGGTTAGAAACAGATAGACCTATACATCAAGAAAATCCCTTTGGTAGCTATATAGAGGATGGAAATAAATGGTAAAGAGTCTTGAAGTCTTCTGATTTGCAATTAGGAAGCTATTGCAACTGACCAAATAATTGGATATGAGGGCCTGTAGTAGTGTGGTGTTTGTGTGAATTAAGAGGAAAAAGATGATGAAAGAAAGAGCTTTGCAGCTAGAATAGGTGAGGCTTGACAATTGATTAGATATTGGACATGAGATGAAGTAAAGAGTCGAAGATGAATCCAAGATTGTGAGTGTGGGTTATTATTATATTATATTTCCCTTTAGAGAAATAGCCAAGTTGGAAAGAACAGTAAGATTCAGAGCAAAAACAATGAGTTCTGTTTTATACATACTGAGTTTTTGCTTGGGCTTTCATACAACCAAGTAAATATAATAGAGTCATAGGTTTTTAACAGAGAAAGATTTCAGAGATGATCTAGTCCAGTATAGTCCTGCATTTCAGTATAATTTATTTCCTCTTTAATCCTATTCATTTTACTTTATGCTAAAAAACAAAACAAACAAAAAAAAACTACCCACTTGGGGGCGGCTGGGTGGCGCAGTGAATGGAGCACTGGTCCAGGAGTCAGGAGGACTTGAGTTCAAAGCTGGCCTCAGGCACTTAACACAAAAAACTAGCCATGTGACCTTGGGCAAGTCACTTAACCCCAACTGCCCTACTTTCCCCTCTCCAAAAAGCAAAAAAAAAAAACCCAAAACAACACAACCAAAGCCCACCTGTTCTGAGAAGGGACCCATGTGTTTCACTAGACTGATGAAAATGTCCATGACACAAAAAAGACACCTGATCTAGTCTAAACACTTCTTTTCATAAATGAAGAAACTGAGGTCCCCAAATGCTAAGGAATTAGTCCAAGGTCACACCAGTAGTCATAGATAGAATTGGGATTAGAAGTCAGGTCCTCTGATTCCAAATCCAGGGCTTATTGCACTGTGAGAATTTAGGGAAAAAATGAGCAAATTTATTTTATGCCCAGAGTCACACAGCTAGTAAGTGGCTGAGACCAGATTTGAACCCACAAAGATGAGTCTTGACTCTAGACCTGGCATTTTCACTGTACCACCTAGCTCCCTGTCTAATCTTTAGTGGCTCCCTATTTTTTGAATGATAAAATATTAATATCTCAACTTTGTATTTAATTTTCTTCACAATCTGACTCAAATGTATCTTTCCAGATGTATTTCATATTACTTCCCTTCAAACACTTTTTAATGTAGCCAAGTCAGTCTCCTAATTGCTCCTCTACTTCCACGAACTAACATTCTCAGTTCAAATCCCATCTTCTTTCTGCATGAGGTCTTTCTAGATTGTCTCCATTGTGAGGACCTTCCTTTTGAGGTTTCTCCCATTCACACTGCATACATCTTATATGTACATAGTTATTTTTATGTCATATCATCTGTAACCTATTGGAGTTCCTTTTGGAGTAGGGTCTATCTTTGCCTTTCTTTGTATTTCCAGTCCTTAGCACAATGCCTTACACATGAATACTTAGCAAGGTTAGCTTTAACTTCCTTTAAGACTCAGCCCTTACAGGAAGCTTTTTCTGACCCTCTCTCCCTTTTGAAATTAGCTTGTTTGTGCATAGATGGAGTCACTCTCCCCACTCCTCTGCCTAGTCTGTCTTCTCCCAGTTCCTTCCTCTCAAATGCAGCCTCTATATTTCCTATAGTCTGTGACTCTTTTTTTTTTTTAAATTTTCAGTTTTGTATTCCCAAGTAATGTTTTCTGAATTGAACTAAATATTGAATTGAATACACTTTGTTCTTTCCTCCACTAAACTTTAAACTTCCTAAGGGCGGGAATCACACCTTGTAGTACTTCAAATCAGTGACCTCTGGGATTGACCTAGCAATTCCTGCAGGCATTTAGCTGGGTACTAAAGGCATGCCAGAGAGAGAATGTATTGTGATTGAAAGTGTCTTGTATCTGGAGTTCAGAAAGACCAGGGTCTCAATATCTTGTTTTATTAACTATATACCTACAGGTCAACTAACCTCTTAACTATGAAGTAACTACTCCATCTGTCTGAGCCTTTTTCCTTCTCTACAAAAAGGTGATAAGGTTTGTAGTGTGTCTGAGATCAAATAAATTAATGTAAAACATTTTTCAGAACTTAGAAGTTATAATGCAATTTTCATCTCAATGATCCCCTCAACATATCATCTAAACTTCTAAACTTTATACCTCCTCAGTGCCCAACAGAATGTTCTTCACTCAGTTGATGCTTAATAAATGTTTCTTGGCTAAATGAATACTAAGACAGTCCAGCCTTGATTTTTAGATTTTCCTCTCTGTTTTGGAGAAGAAAATGCAGTCTCCTTGGTTTAATCTGTTGTTATTTTTCATCAAGAATACAACCTTAAAGCCTGAGCTCACATTTTTTCAAGTATAAAAGACCCCAGGAAACTTTTCTTCACTCAGTGCCCAAACTGTAACATCACATGGAGATTTTTGTGTGAATTTTATGTTCAAGAGTCTATTTTATGTTTAAGAGTCTATTCAGGCTGATTAAAGAGGATTTTCTTGTATATAGGGATTTAAGAAAGCTTTGAAAACAAAGCACTTATTACAGCATTTATTTTGAAGAATATAATTTCAAGGCTACACTTTCTTCATAGTACTAAAGGTCTTCAGAATGTGTCTCAGTTATGGTTCTGGGGGTAAATAAATATGAAATGAGGGAGAAAAGTACCTTTACAAAAATTATTATCTGTGAGTGAAAAACAATTTTTTTAAAAAATGTATTCATTGTCTTCTGAGTTCTTGTGACTAAATAAAAGTCAAAACAAATTTAACTTCTCTGGGAGAACAAGGCTTTAAAAAGGGTAACAAACAAAAAGATCCTTGGTAATAAAGAGCCAAAACAACTTTCTTTTGGATACATAGGGAAAATGGCAGAAAGATTGGGGCTCTGTAAATCTAGCTACCAAAAAGAGACTCTAATGAACATTTAGAATTTATTTGGCAATTTAGATCATATGGAGGAAGGGAATGGGCTAAAATAATAGATAAAACTTCCCTCTTTCTCTCTTCTTCTCTGCTCCTCCCTTTCTTTGTCTCTCTCTCCTGTTTCTCATTCTTCCCCCTCTTTTCTATATGTCTCTTAGTTTCTTTCTGTGTCTATGTGTCATCTATCAGTCTTTCTGTCTCACTATCTCTGTTTCTCTCTTTTCTCCAGATTCTCCACATTCCTTTCCTTTCTGTCTGTCCCTTTCTGTATTTCTCTGTGTTTGTCATCTATCTCTGTCTCTCTCTCTCTCTGTTTTCTTCTTCTCTTTCTCTCCTTTCCAGTTCTTTCAGATATCATATTCTGGGAATGCATAAATGTATCCAGTCAAAAACATCATCATTTGGAGGCCCAGATGGAAATGCTTATGAATTACTAGAGGAGAACTAGTTTTATTTATAGTCCAGCAACTTACACTTTAGAAAACAAAAAAGCAATCAGCCAATGTCCAATAGTGTAATGACCAAGTTAGACAGAAGGGCCACAATCTTCTTTCTCCACTTCACTACTCCTAAATCACAAGCTAGATTGTGGGTGATTATAGCTGCATTTGGGGAAGCAAAGAAAATCATGCTTTTAAAAATTATAATATAAAAATGCAATTAGATTGATGAAAGAAGAAATGACCAGTGAACAAGAACTCCATTATTACCTGAAACAATGAGGTACTGTGTAGGATTTTGGATAAAGCTGAAATAAATAAGATAAAAGTCAGTGAATGGATATGGAAGTGAAAATGATAATTAGATGCCAATAATATCCTTCCTTCCTTGTATTTTTCTTCCTTTTTTCTTGTTTTTAACTATATCTTTGCTTCTTTATTCTTTGTTTTTCCATTCTTTCATTTCTCCCTTTTTTTTCCCATATTCCTATTTTCTTCCTTTCATCTTCTTTCCCACCAATTATTAGAGCTCTCTATTTCATCTATTACTAATCCTCTTCTCTCCCATCCATTATCCCTCCCTCCTTTATTTTCCTTTCTATTCAATCCTATTTGATCCCCTTCTTCAAAGTGGCTGAGCTCCAGAAACCATTAGGTTGAGTTTCTAGTGGTGAATGGACATAATTGCTTCCTTATCCATCCATGGAAACACACAACAAGTTGCACCACATTCAACTAAGTGCTTAGGTGGCTTCTGTGGGTAGCTCTCTTTGTCTTTCTTTCTTGTTTTCTTCCATTTCTCCCACCCCTTGCCCTTTTTACTGCTAAGCTATAGTGGAAA
Organism: Pseudochirops corinnae; assembly: GCA_028646515.1. NCBI lineage: Eukaryota > Metazoa > Chordata > Mammalia > Diprotodontia > Pseudocheiridae > Pseudochirops > Pseudochirops corinnae. The sequence continues at coordinate 56,924,175 of CM053586.1, forward strand.
GAGCATCAGACTAGGAATTGGGAAACATGGTTTTAAGTCTCAGCTGTGCCTCGAATTATCTGTGTGACCCCAGACATGTGTCACCTTCTAGAGGAAGCCTTTACTCTTGGATAACTTCTTGTATTTTCCTCACAAAAATCACAAAATTCATTTTTCCACAGCCTCAATTTCCTTATCTACAAAATGAGGTGAGACTCACCTAGATGGGATAAGGTACTTGGACTATTTAAAAAAATCCACATAAATGTTCTTTCTAATCCAAAGTCTGTAACTATGTGTGTAGCCTTAAACAATTAATCAAATAACATTATCTTTGTAAAGCACTTTGTAAACCTTAAAGTGTTATATAAATACTATTAATAATCAAACCACAAGCATTTATCAAATGTCTACTGTGCTCCAGGAATCATGACAGTGGTGGTGGTGGTGGTAGCAGGGGGCTGAAATAGGAACCAGAGCTGTGATAGCAGCTCCCAGTGAGATATTTCCTCTACCAGTATAGGTCAGTACCTCCTTTGAAATGTATACACCCATAAAGTTCTTCTCTATGTCTCCCTTCTCTCTCCCTCAGATATATACATACATACGTACATACATATATACATACATATATATATACACATACACACATATATACATATACATACACATACTCACACACATGCATAAATATATATGCATACACATGTGTGTATGTGCATGCACAAATAAATAAATTAATGGCTGGACAAAGAAATAAACGCTACGAAGTGATTTTGGAAGGAAATGTCTCCTGTAGAAGGTGTTGCTAAATTCTGAAGGAAATTCAAGATTCTAAGAGACAGAGGCTCGTGGCAGTAGGAAAGTCACTGAATCTGAATTGCTCTGAGCCTCACTTTCCTCAAGTGTAAAATTAATATTTTGGACTAGATGACCTCTAAGGTCCCTTTCAGTTCTAACTATGTGATCCTGCATGATCTGTGTCATTGTGAATCCCTTGTCTTTCTCCTCTTCCAGCTTTCCCCCTTTCCTTTAGTTTTTTGCCCCTGTGGCTCCTTTCTCTATGTTTTGTATCTCTTGTCCTTTTCCCTTTCTTCTTTGCTGCTCCGGTTTCCCACCAGTACTGACTTCTTTTGTCTGTAGATAGAAAGACTTTACCAGACTCAGAAACAATTAGTCACTTGAGAAGGAAAGAAGATACTAAGTGACCCCATTTAGAAATAAAGAAACACCCCTTACCCTTCTCCTCCCTACCACTTCCACCTCCTGCCATGCTCACTTTGCCCTTTAAATATTAATCTTATCACACTGGTGCCCTGCTACTGTAACTGGCTTGGCACTCTGTGGAGGGAAATGAAGGTGCTGTACCAGGTAAGGGACTTCTAGTCATCCTTTCCTTCTCTGTTACTTTTTGCTCTCCAAGTGCTAAACTTCCAGATTGCCCATGGTTTAGCATCCTCTGGGTAAACACATTATTGGACCTGTGAAAAGTCTCATTTTTCACCTTGCGCCTTGACAGACCTTAGATCAAACTGTAAATTGATGTGATGACAGTCAGAGGGCAGATATCTACTAGAACTGAGAGAAAAGGTCAGTTTCTTCCTCACCTAGAGAGGCTGCTGAACTACCAAGGTTCAGTGACCAGTATTGGAGGCCCATGATATCACAGTGCTTCAAAGTTATAGAAAGGAGATGTACCTTTGATGAAGTCCACTTTATTGTGCATGCGTATCACATGTGAAACTCAGAGCTACCCAATTTAATTTAGCTTAGTCCTGTCCAGAATCATCACAGTATAAGTTTGCAAACATATCAATTTGGAGGCAGGTAGGGGCTTGAAGGACTTGAGTGCTAAGAAACAACTGAGTGTTTAAAGATGCATTTATTCAATAATGTGCTATAAAGAAATTTGTCACGGTTCCATTTTTAAGTATATTGATTTAAAAAAATATATTTTATTAGGTAAGGTTCTGTTGATCATGACAGACCCTACAGTATGGCCACAAAAATGTCTTAGGGCCCTTCAAGGCTATAAATATACTTTATTTAAGTTATGACTATATCTAAATCTTTGTTTTTTTTTTTAACCTAAAACTGTGTGCTTAAAACGGTTTTTGACAACAGTGCTTAATATAATTGGTTTCCTTTCTAATCTTTCATATTTAATTTTATTCATTTAAAATATTATTCTAAGAAAGTGTTGATGGGATTCACCAGACTGCCAAAGGGACCTGTGATGCATAAAGAGTTAAGTATCTTTGATCCAAGGGAATAAAAAAGTCTCAGTGACAACAATACGAACACAGGGACCTGTATATCTATAGTTTTGTGTGTGATATGGTAGAAAGAGCACTGGATTCAGACTCCTTGAGGTTACAACTTCCTAGTAACTAGTTGTCCAAAAATGAATGTCTCAGGAGGCAGATAGTGGGTTGTCCTTCAGGGGAAGGAAGGATTGAGGAAAATGTTACCATGCCTTGGTTTCATATTCTTAGAAAGATGCAATTTGTAAGGTCCAGCAGATACTACCTATGAAAATTTGGCTATATCCATGTAAATTTCATCTTTTTTTTTTAAAAAAATACATTTTAATGATGTCTGTATTTTCTTTTAATTTCCAAAATTTCTTACATTAGCCCCCCCCACCAACTAGAGAACCATCCATGTATTTTATAATTAAAAAATGAAAAATTAGCAAATCTGTTAAACACATGAGGAATGTAGCATTTCACACCTGTAGACTTCCAGTTCTGCAAAGGGGGGGTGGGGCAGGAAAATATTTTCCATATCTTTTTTGGAGTCAGGCTTATTCTTTGTAAGTTTGTAGTATTAAACTTTTGATTCCTTGGTGTTTGTTCTTCCCTGTTTATAATTTTTTGTATAATGTTTTCTTAACTCTGCTCACTCAGTGAAAACATTTTCATACTTCTCTATTATTTCTTATAGTGAAATAATATTTCCTCACATTAGTTAGTAACATGATTTGTAGAGTCATTTCCCAATCAATGGACATCTATACTATTTCAAAGTCTTTGCTATCACAAAAAAGGGAAAATAATTATTTTGGAGTATATAGGGATTTTATTCTCCATGTCTTCTTTGCAGTATAAGTCTAGTAATATAATCTTTGAGTCAGAGTATGAACATTTTAGTCACTTTATTTACATAATTCCAAATTGCTTTCCAAGATGGTTATTTTGATTCACAGATCCATCCATAATGTACTAGTGGGCCTATCTTCCTGCAACCCCTCCAACATTGATTATTCCCATTTTTTGTCACCTTTGCTAATTTGTAGGATGTGAAGGGAAATCTCAGTGTTAGTTTAATGTGCAATTCTCCCATTATTAGTGATTTGGTGCATTCTTTCATATGTATGTTAACAGTTTGCAAATCTTTTGAATACTTTATCCATATTCTTTGATCACTTATCTGTTGGGGTATGGTTTTTGGTTTTATGCACACACACGCAATACATTTCCTACCCATGCTGTGAGAGGTATATGATCTGTTTATTTTCTCATTTAAAAAAAAAGAGAGTATATCTCTAAAGTGAGATCATGCATCTACCTAGAATGCATTGTGGAATGTGATATGTCAGTCCAAACCTAATCTTTACTAGATTGCTTTTCAGAATTCCCAGTATTTTAAAAATCAAATAAGGAGTTTTTTTTTCTAATTAATTTGTTTCCTCATTTATTGAACATTGAGTTATGGAGTCCCATTGTTTCTGATTCTTCCCCCATTAACTCTACTGGAAACAAAACCCTTAACCAATCAGTGGTGGACTGCCATCATCATACACAATGGATAGCACATAAAAATGGCAGTACATAGTTTTCAGATGATTAGAGAATGACAGAATTTCAGTGTTGGAGAGAACATTAGAAAATATTTATTTCCACTTCATATACAAACAATAATACTCTCTACAAAATACCCAATAAATGACACCCCAGTTTTCCCTTGAATATGAAAGGGTACCAACATACCCAGAACCATGCCAGTCTACTTTAGGCTAGTTCTTACTGGTATAGTGTGGGCCCTAAATATTATGCCATATGAGGATTGAATGGAAGAGCAAGAGATTATTAGCATGGAGTGGAAAGACTTGGAATGGAATGGAATCACTGTCTTCAAAATTTTTAAGGGGTCTCATATGGGGGTAAGAGTAGACCTTTTCTGTTACATGTGACCCCAAAGGACAGAAGCTGGAGAAAAAGGGTTGATATAGTAAAGAAACAAATTCAATCTCTTTATGAAGAATTCAGATCCTCTATCTCTAAATTCATTCTTTTTCCACTATGCTGCTTCAATGACATCATCTGGGATCTGTCTCCAACTAATAAGCCAAACGAGCTCTCCATTTGTATGTAGAACTGGGGGCAGAGGGTAGACAACTATAATCTATTTTCTCTCCTAATGGTTTATTTCCTGCAACATGTTTTATTTTTAACTTACCTGCATAATTAATCCTTCACGCATTGGATGACAATCTTATTCCTAGCCACTCTTCCCCTCCTTTTTTTGTTCAGGATTGCAATCTCAGACTTTATTTTCATGCTCCAACCCTTTCTATGTTCTATAACTGTGTTCTGCCTTACAACACTGCTTAATGCTGCTAGGACTGGGAATCAGAGCGCTACTCACTTAAAAACTGGATCAGAAGGATAGCCAATATTTGCATAAGATTTTAAGTTGTGGGGCAGAGTATGATGAATGCACCGATGAACAAAAAAATCATTGAATCAAATGATACTTCCTGTTATTGACTAGTTTAATTCTTTTTAACTGTTCTCTCCCTACCTCCAATCACTGCTAAGAATGCAGATATTACTTTGAATACTTTATATTATTATAATAATCATAATAATTATTTACTTATGTATATATGTGCATATATAACCTATGGAATATTATAAATAATATATTGACTATAATATGTCCATATTATGTAACATTTTATCTATAATTTTACATATATTATGTATAGCATTATATATATATATATATATATATATATATATTCATATATGCTGATTCATCAATAATTGAGAGTTATTGGAATTCTTATTTATAGGTGGGGAAGCTTACCAATGGCTTAACCTTTAATGTACTGGTTCTATTGAGCAACACAGATTTTTTAAATGCCAACTGAGGGTGATAAGATATTTCAGTAACAAATTGTTCCTTCCTTCATGGAGCTAAAAGGAAGTTGTAGGGGTGACAGAATCAAGATGGTGGAGTATAAGCAGAGACTTGCTTGAGTTCCTCCACAAAGCCCTCCAAATACCTGTAAAAATGACTCTAAATGAATTCTAGAATGATAGAACCCACAAAATGATAGAGTGAAACAAATTTCCAGCCCAAGACAATCTGGAAGGTTGACAGGAAAGGTCTATTGCACCAATCTGAGAGAAGAATACTGTTCAGCATGGGCCACAGCAAACCTGAAGCAGGCCTCAGGGGACTGAATCACTGGCAGCTGTGGTGGTTTTTAGACTTCTTAACCACAAACACCAAAGACAAGTTGGAAAGTCAGTAGGAAAGTGCTATCTAGCCTGGGTGAGAGAGGAGCAGCAACAGTGTCTGTTTAAGGAGCTCTTGGCTCACAGATGGTGGGGGGATTGAGCAGCTGATCAGAGAGGGATTGCAGGAATCTCTTTGCTGGTGTGGAGGCAGAATTCTATTGCTTTGTCTGTGTTTCCATTTGGGTCACAGTCCTGGGTGGCGGTCCTGGGGTGAGGGTGCTGGCGTGGGGGAGCTTGGGACAGCAGTGGAGAGGGAATCTTCCTCACAGTTCCAAGGCAGAAAAGTGTGCTTGTGGTCACTCACAGACAAGAGAACAAAACAAGACAGGACTAAACACCTCTCTTTTGATCATATAGCCTTGGAAGAACTGAAAATTTACAGGTCCCTAGAAATATCTCTGAAAATAGCTCCACCAAACTCCCAAAACTTAGGACAGTACACCCTCCACACTGAAAGCAGAATCCTACCTTAGCAAATTGCTAAAAAGTCAAGTAATTGCCTGGGGAAATGAGCAAACAGCAGGGGAAAAAGGAAATTGTAGTATCTATGCAAATAAATAAATACAAATGAATACATAAATATATAAGACATGTGAAAAGTTTTATGTGAGGTGTCAGATGGGAAAGGAATTGTGAATCAGGGAAAGTTTCCTAGAGGACATTCTAATAATAAGGTGTAATGAGCAATTACACAGGTGGGAAAAATTTGAATGCAAAAGGAAAAATGGCAGGTGGTCTGGTTTGACTAGAACAGAAAGCAAATTGAAATTACATTCCTTCCAACATTAAATAGCACTATAGAGTTTTATGAAACACACAACTCTTATTTAATTGGATCATCATAAGAATCCTGTGCAGATTTTGGGATTTACTTGACCAGGAACTCAAGAAGGATACAAGGGAAATATGAATCAAATCAAGATACAATTTTATTGTTAAAAATAGTCATAGTATTATTGGAATTAGAGCTGAAAAGGGACCTTGAAGATCATGTTGTCCAATATCCTTTTATAATTGAGGAGACTGAGGTTCAGAGAGATTAAACAACTTTTCCAAAGCCAGACAAGTAGGAAATATCAGAGTAGTGACTTGAACCTAGGTATTCTGACTGCAAATCTGGTACTCTGTTCATGGTACCATGCTGCTTCTGTCATTCTCATTTGAAATGCAGAATCAGGTGAACTTTGCACATACAAATCAAGTTAGCCAAAGCTTCTTTCTGGGCTTGGACTAATCTAAATGTCAATGAAACAATGGGGCAGATGGAGGGGAAGGAGTAACTTGTGTTTGAATGTATACCTAAGAGGCAGTAGAAAAGTCTAGGAGTAAGAAAAGCCTGGCAAAGAATCTGCTCAAAGGCCTGACCTCATGGAATTTGAGCTAGTCTTATATGTAGAAGCTGTCTTCTGGGCAAGTTATAATATTAGAAATTCCCTGAGGGCATTTCAAGGTAAAGAGTCTGGCTTGGGTCTCACAGCTGTGTATGTGTGTGTGTGTACACAAACATAAGTGTGTGTGTACACAAATATAAATATATACATATATACATGTATACAATGTATATGAACACATATACCTCTTTGTGTATACAAACATATATATATATACACACATACATACAATGCATATATAACTGTGTGTGTGTGTGTGTGTATCAGAGACAAGACTTGAACTCATGTCTATCTCAATCCTAGACCAGCTTTATATATATCGCACCATACTGTGCTAACTTGAGATTATTATTATTCATATTCACATTATTATAATGGACACAGAATGAAGTGGAGCATCCTAACTGTGCAAGATACTCCCGTAAAATGTTACCTTTTTCCTCAGCCCAATTTACACTTTTAAAAGAGTTGTTAACTTCAACAGCTGTCTGCTTTGGAAATAAATGATTGCAAATGGAACACCGCACACATGAAGGTAGCTAGGGTGATGAGAAAAGCACAGCTGGAAACTTTCAGCTGAGGCATTTTGTTGCTTTTTCCCTCTTGTTTTATTCCCGTCTCATGAGAAACCAAGAAACAGACAATATTGCTAATGAACAGATGCCATGTAAAATTCAGTTGAATATCAATGGGTTCTTTTTAGTGCTAGAAGGTTCTGTCTTTCACATGGGGATAGATGTAATTAACATTACATTTTCCTACAAACCTAGGAATGTAGCAAAGCAATGACTGTGTCTATTTTTGTGTCTCTTATTAATTGTCACCCTTAAACACCATCACTTATATAGTCTGGACCCCTAATTCTAAGGATTAAGACCTTCTTGTATTCTCTGTACAATCCCACACCCAGCAGGGCTCAGATAGCTACCTGATACTTCAATTGACTACAGCAGTCCTTTGACTCTAAGGACTTGGAAGAATCAGTTGAAGAAATAACAACAGCTGTATTTCATGGAAGTCCAGGTTTGGATTTTAATTGCTCCCAATCATTATTAGACTTGGCCCCACCCTTAGTTATAATTAAATGAAGAGAAAAGTCCATGAGCCAGAGGAAATGGATGGGACTTCCTGGTCTAATTGACATGCAAGTTCCTACCAGTTCTTTCTGTATTTGTGCTTATACCAACAACAGTAGGTTGTCACTTAACATTAGCCCCTTGAGGACAGGAACTGATTTGTATTTATATTTTTGTATTTGTATTCCTAGCACGGTACCTAGAATATTGTAGGAATGTATCCTTATATTGGGGCAGCAAGGTGGCACAGTGGATAGAGTGCCAAGCCTTGAGTCAGGAAGAGTTATCTTTGTGTAGTTCAAATATGGCCTCATATACTTACTAGCTATATGACCCTGGATAAACTTAACCCTGTTTGCCTCAGTTTCCTCATCTGTAAAATGGACTGGAGAAGGAATGGCAAAGCACTCCATTACCTTCCCCATGAATACCCAAATGGGACCATGAAGAATTAGACATAACTATACAACATCATCCTTATATTGATCTAATACCTGGGTATGTAGCTGAAGGTTTTTTTTTTCCTCCAGTCTCAAAGGAAGCTGAACCATAATGAGATTGGGGCTGAAGGAGGGAATTGAGGGGTCTGGATAGTGTAGATGGAGTAATTCTGCATCAAGAAGATGGAAAGGGACACAACAATGGCTGTAAGAACAGGGAGTAATGGTAATATAATTTGAATTTGAAGATCCCTTTGTATTGGCAAAGGTAATAGGTACTTAGCATTTTGGTAATTAATCAAGCCTCTGTTAAAGAAACAGAAGGTATGAATCCCTGTTGCTGATGTAACAGGAAGGGGTTGGCTGAAATGGGAAGCTAATGCTGTCTGTATATAAGGGAAGACCCTGGATGGGAAAGTTAGATTTTCTGGGAGCAAGCTCCATGGAGGCAGAAGCTGCTGCCACTTGGGGAGGCTGAAGAAGAAGGCCCCCTCACCCCTAGGCTGGAGAGAGAATGATTTTGATTTTGAAAACCTGGATGGAGTGATTTTGATTATGGGAAACAGATGAAACTTCTGTTGAGTCCAAGGGCCAGCCGGAGCTGCTTAAGATTTCCAAGGGCCAGGCAGAGCTGAGTGCCAGCTGGAGCTGCTGAGGAGGCTACTGAGGATTTCTAAGGTGGCCAGAGATGCTGAAGACTGAGGAAGCATGATTGTGATGCTGGTACTTTTCATGAACCTGTTGGTGGCTTTGTTAAGCCTTGTCTTCCCAGGAACAGAGACTGTGAAGGATTTGAGATGGACTGGACACTGTGAGCTCCAATATGGAGCAGGAACTGCACAGAGAGCTGGACAAGGACCTGGGAGCTATCTGCCTTTGAACCCAGGTGACAGTTTGGTGAATTCAGGTAAGATCTGGGACCCTGGAAGGGGATCCAGGGAATCTGAGAGACCATCCTGAGTCAAAGTGAAAGAAGACTAGAAGACTACTTGGATACTGTGTACTGACTGAGAAATTGTAATTTACTAGTGACCTAGGGGTGGAGAGTCTGTGTATTTTCTGATGATTTCAATAGTGAATGATGAAGGATGATTGAATGATTGATTGGCTAAATGATTGTACTAAGTGAATGATGACTGAATAAGTAATTGATTTGTAACTTAGTGTGCCCCGCAAGTGGAGAACTTTTGACTATTGTACTTTGTGTCCCTTAAGGAGGCAAACCTCCTTAAGGATGATTGAATAATTGAGATGATTGAATGATTGAGTTACTAAATTATTGTTCTTTGTTCAAAACTTTGTGACCACTGTGGTGGAAACTATGTGGCCATATTAGTGATAAGTTGTAACATTGTGAAGTTGTAGCTTGATTTACTGTGAATATTTTGCTCTGATTTGTTATGGAATAAATAGAGTGTTCCCTATACTGTGTAATCAGAACCTTAAAAGCTGTTCACAGTAGCATTCTTCTGGAAAGGCTGCTCATGCTTGGCTTTACACAGGGACAGCTGGAACAGCAAATGGATTTCATTATACCTAGTAAGTGACCATAAGCATGAACAGCTTTATGTAGCTCTTCCTTGCTTTTTGATTGTCTTATGCAAGAATCTGCTTCTAAAGTTGCTTCTTTGACTATGCCTACCCCAAGAAGCTATGAGATCTGGAGAAGTTTTTCATGTTTTATTTTTGTCTGGCAAATTGAATTCTTTAGTGTTTTCCTGTTCTTTTAAAATATATACTTTTTTGTACTTTAATGGGCTTGTCTTTAAATAAAGGTAAGATAATTTTAAGTGAATTTTGAGTGTCTTGCTATACAGAATGTGGAAAAGGGTGTGTGGGGGGGAGGGATTCAGAACATATTTGACTGAGCAGATTGATCAGCTGGGAAGATTTTCAAATTGACCATGAGAGATTTCCTAGAGTCTCACAACTTTCTATTGTTTTTTTTTAAAATTGCTAATTGGCATTAATAAGATATCTATAAAAGCAAGGAAAAAGAAAGTGACTCTACGGAATCAGGAGTTCCTTGTCTTATATCTAGAACAGATTTAAAAATTTCTGACAACTATATTTCAGTGTAATTGGTTTTCTTTGTAATCCTGTGTATTTTTATGCACTTAAAAACATTATTCTGAGAAGGGAACCATAGGTTTCATTATACTGCCAAAGGGATCCAGGACTCAAAAAAGAAAAAAAAAAAAGATCAAGAATCTTTAGTAGATTGGAATGCTTTGGCCTGATACCTGAGGTAAGAACTTTTACCTTTCCTCTTACACACAAAAGAGATGGGAAGGGAGAAGGGACATAGAAGAAAAGGAAGACTTCATTCAGATCCAAGCCTGAGAGTGGAGAGATGTGGAGCCTAGACGTTAAACCCATCCATTCCTATTAAAAGTGGCAAACTAGGGTTATAAGAATGTGCATATCCTTTTATCCAGGAATACCACTTCTAGGGCTGTATCCCAAAGAGATTATAAAAATGGAAAAAGACTCACATGTACAAAAATGTTTATAGTAGCTCTATTTCAAAAAGAGACAAAGAACTGGAAATTGAGGAGATGTCCATCAATTGGGGAACGGCTGAACAAGTTGTGGTATATGAATGTAATGGAATACTATCGTGCTGTAAGAAATGATGAACAGGCAGACTTCAGAAAAACCTGCAAAGACTTATATGAACTGAAGCTGAGTGAAGTGAGCCGAAACAGGAGAACATTGTACATAGTAACAGCCACAATGTGAGATGACTTACTTTGATAGACTTAGTCCTTCTCAGAAATGCAAGGATCTAAAACAATCCCAAAAGACTCATGATGGAAAATGCCATCCACATCCAGAGAAAGAACCATGGAGTCTGAATGAAGACTGAAGCAGACCATTTTCTTTTTTTGTTTTGTTTTTTGTTTTTCTTTCTCATGGTTCCTTCCATTAGTTCTAATTCTTCTTCTATACAATATGACTAATGTGAAAATAAATTTAATAGGAATGTACATGTAAAGCCTATATCAGATTGCATGCTGTCTTGGGGAGAAGGGAAAGGAAGGAAGGAGAAAAATTTAAAATTTATAGAAGTGAATGTTGAAAACTAAAAATAAATAAACTAATTTAAAAAATAAAAAAGTGGTGAACTCCTCAAACTACCCTGCACTGTGCCATCTTCTGGTTATATGAGTTTAATAGATTATTGTTGAATTATTGAAAGAATAAAGTCAAAAGCAGGGTTTTAAGCCTATTCACAAATCTTCAGTGGATTTTGAAAAGTATTTTGAGGCTCTGCTGGAGAGTGGAGAATATGGGAAAATGATATTTAATGCTACAGCAACAACCATTTTAGACTTCATTCTCTTCCTGAGTGACCCTTTCTTGTCAATATTGCCTGGAGAAACATATTATCTGCTTAATCTCCACCTTTTAGTCTATGTTAAAGGAAAGTGAAAAGTAATATGTGTAAAGTGGGAGAAAGGGAAATTAAAGGGACAAATTTGCTAGTTCTTCAATTTTAGCTTTGGACCAGGTGATGACAATATGCAGGGTATCTTTGAACAGAGAGGCCACAAAGTTTGTCATTGGTTACTTGTACTTAAGGCACAATGAAGATCTTCTTAGGCCTCATGCATTTACCCCAGTTTAATTTATATTTTGGATGATACTTGTGTAAGACCAGGCTGAAAATTCTCTTGGTTGTGCCCTACTCCTAAAATAGTTTCAGACATCCTCAGCCAATTGGAAAGAGAATACAATTATTTTCATGATAAGAATGAGAAACTTGGAGGTATATACTAATTACAAGTAGGAAAAATTAGTCAAGGCTATGCTGGAAGTAACTTCAATTTGCTTGAGATGATTATTAAGTTCCCTGTGAAAGGATGTTATTTGTGGGGTTTTTTTTTTGGTGGGGGGGAGGAGATAGTGTCTGTAAAACACTTACCAGCACTTCCTGGATTAGAGTTCACCCTGGTCTTCCCCCAATCAACTACCTTGAGTCTATCAGCCTTAAAGGAATTTAACACTTTTTACAAATGCTTACTCTAAATGTGCCCTTGGGCAAGACTCTTCATCTTTTTGAGTCTCAAAATGAAGGAGTTAGACTAGTGTAATGTAAATGGGATAAAAGACCTTCCCTGCCCATTAATAGGCCTATGTACTCAGCTATACATCCTAAATCACATAGATCCCATTGGGGGAAGAACTTGCTTAAAGAGAAGCTTTTTTAGGGGAGGCTTGCTTATAGGAAGACTTTCATACCTTTTGGTACTAACCTAATTAGGCACTGAGTCATGAGGGTTTTGATGACTTCTGGTTCTGAGAAGTGTTATTTCTACTCTGAGTTTGCATTTTGCTTTGGGGGTTTGCTTATGAGGACCGTTTGATTTCCTAGTTGAGACTCCGAGTAGCCATATGTTCAGACACCTGACTGCTCAGATGTAAAGACTCTTTCCATCCAGTGGTGTATGTAAAGTGTGTAGCAATATTGCTTTGATTCAGGCAGTCAGAGCCCTGTCTGTTGGTCGTTATGCTAATTTATCTGCTTATATTTTTCTCTGTTTGTATTTGCTGGAATTTTCTCTGACATTCAGAATGCTGCCTTTTCCCCTGAACTAGTGAATGCAATTAAAGTAGATTATTGACCCCTTAAAAGTTGGTTCCTTTTAGAAGGGCATATTCAAGAACCTGTGCCAGCAGGTCATCCTATGTGTTTCAGGGTGCTTGCTATTACAACTAGATATTCTCTTTACGCTATGATCCCATGATCCTTAGGTACTTTCTAGCCAACATGGGTTGGCTCCCTTGAATTGTTATTCTTCCTCCTCTTGAATTTCATTTAATCCTCTCTACAATTTCTCTTATCCTTCATCTCCTTCCTCTTCTATTCTGATTTCTTTCATTTCACAACCATGCCTACATAAAGTAGGCCCATTACTTCTGCCCCAACTCTTATTTTGGTCCTCCACATCTTTGGGGTGATTTTATCCCTAATATTGATTTAAAATCACAAAGAAACTTTCTATTATGTGAAGATTAGAACTTTTCTCTATATCCTAAGGCAGCTAGGTGGCACAGTGGGTCTGGAGTCAAGAAGACCTGAGTTCAAAGGTGACCTCAAATACTTACTTAGTTGTGTAATCCTGGGCAAGTCATTTACTATTTGCCTCAATTTCCTCTTCTATAAAAATATCTATTTTGCTAGATGCATGTTGTAGTTGATAATAGCATCTACCTCCTAGAGTTGTTGTAAGGCTCAAATGAGATAAGAATTGTGAAGCACTTACATGATAAGTACTGTGTACATTTTAACTCTAGTTAGATAACTATACAGTACTAGTAGAAGAGAAGGACCACATTGAAGAGATCAATTACTCAACACGATCCATTGAAATATTGATGATCATTTTTATCTTAGCCAAAGCTATCAACCACTTCCACAATCTATTGGATGGAGGAGCTTTTCCAACACAATAAATACCCTTGAGGGGTGAAGAAGTTAAAAAAAGCAACCTGTTTCTATTTTTTGACTGAGATTAAGCTTTTTTTGATTGTTAAATTTGAACAGTTCTGAATAACCAAGAAAGCAGTCATTTTGTACTTTTGAATAGAATATACAAAGGAATTGATTTTGATAAATAATGATGGTAATTTTCAGAGGAAGGATTACTATTGAATTTTCATATGGTAAAATAAAATCCTGGAGAATAAAAAAATAACTAACATTTATATATAATGCTTAAAAGTTTGAAAAGTACTTGAGAAGAGTTCTTGATGTATGTTCCTTAAAAGTTTTATTTTGATAGATGCATGTTGTAGTTGAGTATGCTTTTTACCCTAGAAGAAATGGGGTCACATATGTCATGAGGCTGTGTCTACATATACAATATCACATGCAAAAAAAAGAATTAGATTAATTCTTAAAATTCATTAGGTTTAAAACAACCTAGTGAATAAAGTTTAAAAAATCACTTGCTAGCCAGCTGTTTTCTAATTAATCACTTATTAAGACAAATTCAGTTGTGATTTTTTTTTATCTCTGACTTGTGGGTTTAGAATACTTAAATTATAACATGGAAATGAATTCACATAGTCTGTTTGGGGTGTCAGGTTAGGAGGGATATTGATAAGCAGAAGAGCATCCAGGATGATGAACAGCCTTGTTTCCTTTTCACGTGAAGATTGGTCTTACCTTACCTATTCTAGACAAGTGAGATAGGCAGGGTATGACGACCGTCCTTAAGGATTTAAATGACATATGGAAAAGGTATTAGATTTGTTTTCTTAGGGCCAGAAGACAGAACCAATAGCAGTGGGAAGAAGTCTGAAAGAGGTAAATCTATGCTTGATGCCCAGAAAAATTTCTCAACATATGCATCTTCTCCCCACTAGATGACTATGAGCACCTTAAGATGGCAACTTTTTTTTTTTTAACCTTTCTTTGTATTCTCAGATCGTGGCATGGCACTTAGCACATAGTAGGTGCTTAATAAATTCTTATTGACTTGACTCAGGAGGCAGTGTGTCCTGAGTGGATGAAGATCCCCTTACTAGTTGTCTTTAAACAGTCTGGATAACAACTCATTGGACTTGTTGTGGTGATTCATTTTTAGGGATGAGTTGAATTGGACAGCAGCTGAGGATACTTTGAATCCTAAAATTCTGTAATGTTGTGATTCAGTTGAATACCTTTATCTCAGCTCTAACCATCCATTTTATGGATATAACATTATACCTCAGGATCAACTGATTTGTTAAAGGATTTAACTGCATCCAAGATGGACATAGCAGGTGTGTGCATCATGAGCCAAGATTCAATTACCTGCTTGGGTCTGGAAACTTGGTGCCTATCCTTTCACTTTGGCTCCAGCTGCTATTTACTCTCAATTTTCCACAGATCAGATGACCACGTGAATGATGGCTGAGCTATAGTTACACTGCATGTTGTAACTTGGAGAGCCTAAAAAGAGTAAGAGAAGCTCCTTGGATGTCAACCTCCAATATAAAGAATGCCATCTTTAATGTATCTTATTACTGAGAAGGAAGCAAATATGCCAGAGTAAAGAACTGTGTATCAGTGTCCACTTATAGATAATTATCTTTCAAGTTCATTCAGGAATAGCTCCAAACAGTAAACAAATATTTATGTAACTAACAACTAGGCAGCATTTTATTGCTGAACTGTATTAGTTTAAATGTCAATACTTGAAAGAACTATAATATCACTAGTGTGATTAACAGCCTTCACTGAAAAGACCAAAGTCCCTGTATGATCTACAAAGAGGCTGAAGTCACAAAATTCACCACAGCTTACCTGGGGGAAATTCTTTCCAAACTTACCATGACTGCGTCTTGGGCAATAGATATCACTGAGTCCATACTTACAGCCTTTCTACACTCTAGTAACACCTGCCAGAGATTATTTTAGGTATAGTCAGTGTCTCCTATAGACAAAATCCCATTGCAGAAGGGCTTTAGTGAAGGATTTCTATGTGTCTAAGTGTGTGTTTATATATTATCAATAATTCAGTAATCATATATTACATGTAATGCAATATGAATATTTATGACTGTATAGCACATGCTATGAGGTGACTATTTCTCATTTGGATGATAAATCAGGGCCCCCATAACAAGGCTAGATACGTTTCTTCAAGACTCTAAGATCTTTGTAATGCCATATAGCTCATGAGCCCCCACAAGTGTGTTTGTCCACTGTGATTAATAACTGATATCAATTATCCCAATGGATTTAATTGTCTTTTTAAATCATATTTATTGAGGTGGTAGAAAAGGTGTTTGTTCTATATTTCCAAAAGCCCTTGACCTATTCTCTGTTGTATGTACAGATTCTAGGGAGAAAGCTTAGAAAGCCCATTCTGGAAGACCTTAAGATACCCTTAGGTATGAGGAAGCTTTTCTGCTGGGCTCTTTATACAATCTTGAATCTGCATCTGGTCTATCTCTGTCATCTGTTCCATCAGTGAAGGTACTAATGGGAAAATGGGAAGTCCCAAATCTTCTAGATCTATGAAAGGTGAGAAAGTTTTTCTCTGATAAAAGAGGGAGGGAAGGAGACCAAGGTTCACTGCTCTCCCTCTACCCCTCAAATGTATAAATTTCAATACTAGAGTATTTTTCAATTCTAAGCTATTTGGTGCTCAACTCCCTTTGTTTCTAAACTGGTCTGTGATTTTATAGAAGATCATTGGCAAATGGTCAAGTCTACCATCTGTTTTAAAGACTTCTTATCTTATCTGGCATTATTTAGTTAAATCTAATAGACTTTGAAAGACATCTAACATTTTAAAATATTTTCAGACATTCTAAAGTCTGCATGTTCTCACCTCATTAATGTATCTTATTGCTTACCTTAAGTGAGATGGAGTAATAGATAGATCAGTGTGTGTGTGTGTGTGTGTGTGTGTGTGTGTGTGTGTGTGTGTGTGCATACATAAATTTAGAGCTGGAAGGTACCTTAGAGCCTTCAAGTTTCTCCCTCCTGTCTTTTCTAATAGAAAACAGACACACTGAGAGATTAAAGTTGTTTGCCCAGGGTCACCACTTTTAAGTACTAATTAAGTCAGTCAATAATCAATTATTAAGTACTTACTATGTGCCAGTCACTGTGATAAGCACTAATGGTCCCTGCCCTTAAGGAGATCACATTCTAATGTTGGACACAGCGTGAAAATAACTGTTGATTTAAAATGTGTGCAGTGCAAATGGAAGATAATATCAGAGAGAAGGGGAGGAAGGAGAGTATCAGATTCTAGTTGAATCTTAAATGTATCCAAGGAATCTAAGAGGCAGAGAGGAGGTATGGGGAGATGGCAGGGGCAGCCAGTACAGAGATATAGAGTTAGACAGTAGAGTGTTTTGTGTGAGGAATGGAAAGTAGGCCAGAGTAGCTAGATGGTAGAGTACTTGTGAGTTAAACACAAGACTGGAGGTATAGGAAGTGGCTAGGTTGTGAAGGGCTTTGAATGCCAAAAAAGAAGTCTTTATCTTTGAACCTAGGAAACATAGGGGGCCAGTAGGGTTTATTGAATGGTCATATATATGAAACACGGGCAGACCTGTGTTTTAAGAAAATCATCTTAGGAATTGAGTAGAGAAAGGACTGGAGAGTAAGACTTAAGGCAATTAGAAGGCTACTGCAGCAGTCTAAGTGAGCAGTGATGAGGATCTTCAATAGTCTGGTAGCATGTGAACAAAGAGAAGGGAATATATCTGTTTGTACACACATACATATATGTGTATACACACATATAAAAGGTACACAGAAATGACAAGATTTTCACAACAGACTGGACATATAAGGTGAATGTAAATGAGAGATTGAAGATGTCATTGAGGTTGTGAGCCTGTGTGACTGGGAGTAGCCTCAACAGTAGTAGTAAATTAGGGAAGAGAAGAAAGGTTTTAGGGAATGATAATAAGTTCTCTTTTGTACATTTGAAATTTGAAGTGTTTACTAAGCATTCTCTTAGAGATATCTACAGAATAATTGATGATGTGTGGCTGGAGCTCTGCAGAGAATCTAGGATTGTATATATAGGTCTGGAAATCATGTGCATAAAGAGGAGAACCCAGAGAAATGGATAAGATCATCAAGCAAGACAGTAGAGGATAAAATAGATGCTGAAACAACAAACTTAAGTATAATAACAACAAAGTTGACTATAACATTGAGTACATGAAGTGTAGTAATATACAATATGTCTGAAGAAGTAGGCTGGAAATAGTTTTTGAAGGGCTTTAAATAAAAGATATGGGAGTTTGTGTTTTAGATTTAAAGGTGACTCGGAGCCACGGAGTCAGAGAAGCTTCTTGAATGGAAGAGGAGTGACATGGTCAGACCTATGTTTTAGGAACATTAGCTTGGCTTCTTGGTGAAGGATAAATTAGATAGGAGGTAGATAACAGGTTAATGCAATAGTCCAGGCAAGATGTGGTCATGAAAGCTCGAACAAGCTTGGTGGCTTTATGACTGGAGAGGAGAGGACCAGATAGATGTAAGAGATCAATTACTCAACAATCAATGAAGAGAAGGAAATCAGAGGAACTAGGTTACTTATAGCTCTGTGATCTTAAGCAAGTTTCATCTCAGATTCAGTTTCTTTGTCTACAAAATGAAGGACCAGAAGACATCGGTCTTTGACCTCCAGCTCTAAAGCTATCATTCTATGTCTTCCAAAATAATAATAATAATAATAATAATAATAATAATAATAATAATATATGCATCTGGCTCCTTTTGAATTACTAAATCTCTTCCCTTGATACTAATTAGTTTCTCTAATCTGGATATCATTGCCTTCTTTACTAGGGAAGAGAAGTTACACAGTATGCTACTTTTAAAGGAAGAGAGATGACTAATAGAAGCCAGCTAGTTTAAAAGGAAAAAAAAAAAAACAGGACAGGGGCTACGGAATAAGAAATGAGCTAGTGAAAGATTGGAATATGCACTAAAGGGATTATGAAGCTTCTGGCTATATGTGTTATGGAGTTTTCTCAGATCTCATTAACACTAAAGATATCACTTTCAAATGAGATGATTAATAAAAACAAATCAATTTAGTTCTTTATTATGTTTCAATATAGAGACCTTCAGGGAATCCCAATATATTCCCATTATGGATCTGGTTAGCAAATTGGTCTGTTATCCCTTCAAATCTCAATCTGGCCAGTTTTTTTTCCTGGAATTTTACTGAATCAACCACCTGGTTTGGCACTGTGTAGACTCTGCTTTAAGTAATGAATTATTCAGTGCAGTTAAGTTCATGCTTCTCTCACCAAACACCTGAACTGTAGCATCTCCTCATCCAGAATTGATGTAAAATTTACATTAAGAAGAACCAGTCTACTATAAATGGTTAACACAGTACCTGATTTCACTTTTCCATCCATTGCTAAATGGAGTGTTCTAAAAATTAATATATAACATTTTTCTTAATCTGAGAGAGGAAATGCATATGCATCGTTTTGGCCCTCTTGAACATTTGAAGAGAATTGGTTTAAATGGTTTATGAGAAAATAAATGAAAAATGTTTTTTCTAAAATCGTTTAAAAAATTAATCATTTGAAATCATAATTTGTGTCTTTACTGTTGCTTTACTGTTACTCTAACATACATAAAATAGATCAGTATGTTCTCTGATCATCTGATTTTTAGTGCAGCATTAATCACCATAAATGAAAGGAGATGATAAATCAAGAAATATATATTTCTGTGGGTTATATATTATTCTCACTCCTCAGCAGTGAAGAAAAGGATTGGAATGGGTACTATATGGTACAAGGAATCCAAAGATCATTCAGATGAGAGACAAAAATTTAATTCAATTTAATTAACTAAGCACTTACCAAGCCTATTCTATGGGGAAGGCACTATGGTAGGTACTGAAGAGACAAAAATTAAACCATTCCTTCATTCAAAGAGCTTATGTTTTCTGAGAAGGCAAGGGAAAATCTGTATCTAGATAAGTCAAAAGTCAATACAGTGTGTATACACACACACACACACACACACACTCACTAGTTTTAAGGGACAGGCAGTAACAAGTAGTGAGGTGGATATTGGAGGAGGTGACATGAGATGAATTAGGGATTATAAGATTTAGAGGTAAAGATGGAAGACATCCTAGGCATGGAGAATAGCAGATGTAAAGACCCAGAGAAAGGAAATGAAATTAGTTTCCTGGGAACAAGAAGACCTTTGTATTAGTAATGGAATTTGGAGATGCTCCTGTATTGGTTTGGTTTTTGGGTTCAGTGTTAAAACCCAGAGTTTGTGAATCCCACTAGTGGGATGGACTTGTTGATGTGAAGAGAGAGAGCTGAACTGGGAGGAGCCGTGAATTGGGAGGGAGGCCCAAGCCTAGAAAAGGCCAGAAGGACTTTGAGAGAGCAGTATCCAGTATCGTGGAGCCTGAGTTGCTGAGAGAAAGACTGCTAAGAGCCCATTGGAACTGCCCAGGACTTTTGAGAACTGCTACCTGGAACTGCCAAGGACTGAGGAGGCATGTCTGTGATGCTCGTATTTTGTCTGTCTGTTTTGATGTTGTTTTGCCAGATTCACCTGCTGGTGAAGGACAATGCTTATGTTGTAGAGGTCCTGAAACCTAGCTGTTGGTTCAGAAGCCCTGAAGGAGGATTTTCTTGTGGTACCTGCACAGAAATCCTGGAAGAGGGCCTTGCTGATGTTTTCAGGGGTTCTGGGACTTTTCTACAGGCAGAGTGACTTGATGAGGACGCTGGCTATGGCTTTGTTGAGCCTTGTCTCCCCAGGAACTGAGATTGCTGAGGGCTTGCCTCAGTGAAGATGGAAGAAAGACCTTTCCTTGAGTATTCAATGCTGAGTTTAACTTTGTAACTTAAGGGTGGATGGCCTTTTGTGCTCTCCTGCCCCTTTTGAGATTCAGGGGTGGGAAGCCTTTGAGTTGGGTTTTGTTTTGTTTTTTTTTTTTTGTGCTCTGTGATTGACCAAATGAATGTACTTTGTTTATGGTTGGAGACTAATCTCCACTAGGGGTGGAGTAGTACCTGGATTGAATTGAGAATTTAGTTGCTAAAGGAACAAGTTACATTATATTTTGACTTTCTGTGAATGTTTGCTGAATAAATGGGGTTTACTACACTGGTAATCCGAACCTTGGAAGTTGCATTTGCTTGGCATAACAACCTTGTTTTACTGGAGGATAGAGTAAACTGAAATGTTTGGAATGATAGGTTAAACAAAATCCGATTCAATTTGTGGCAATCCGAGGATGTAACAAATGTTTATTAATATGAGCAGAATAAGGAATGTTTAATGTAGTAGGAAAAGCTCAAGGAACTAGGCTTACTTTTCCAGAAGATATCTAGGAGGAAACTTGAGTTCAAGGATATGGAGAATGTTCATACAGAGTCTTGTATCTGGTTATTACTTTTTTCAAGGAAGACAGACCCGGAGAAATAATTGAACATAGTATGTTGAATTCAAGGGGCAAAAATCTCAACAATGAAAACTATAAAGCATTAACATGACTTAGTGAGGGAAGACTTTTGGAAAGACTCTGAAACAAAAGAAATAGTCTTTCCTGAGACAAAAGTTTTTCACCAGCTTTATATGAGTTGGGTGTGCTTGATGACTCTTTGAGGTGGGGAGCTGGTTTAGGTGACCTCTCAAAGCATACTCCCTATTCTTTGTTGCAGTGACACAGAAGACACACTCTTGCAAGATTTCTCAGCTGAATTATCAGTTATAAAAGAGAGAGGAAAGGCTTAGAATCTATGGCAGTAAAAAATTCTATCATATTAAAATCACAAGTTTTTCTACCATTGATTATCTACTTTTTTATTTATAATTTTTTTAATTGAAGATGATATAAACATATATTGAGTGTATGGTTGACGAGGGCATTGGTAAGGAAGTGGAGAATTTTCAATTAATATCTCACAGGCAGGCAGCACAATGTGGTAGGTAATGAGTTGGATAACAATATTGGACCAAAATACAAGGACCTACAACAATCCCAAAGAACTCATGATGGAAAATGCCATCCCCATCCAGAGAAAGAACTGTGGAATCTGAATTCAGAGCAAAGCAGACCATTTGCCTCCCATTTGTTCTAATTCTTCTGTACAACATAATTAATGTGAAAATGTGTTTAAAAGGGATATATATGTAGAGCCTATATCAGATTATATGCTGTCTTGGGAAGGGAGGAGGAAAAGGAAGGGGAGAAAATTTAAAACTTATATAGGTGAATGATGAAAGCTAAAAAAATAAATAAATTAACTTTAAAAAAAACAGTATTGGACCAAATCAACAAGTGTTAAATTTACCATTCATTTAAAAAAATAACAATATTTTATTCCCCCCAATTACTTGTTAAAATAATTTTTAACATTTTTAAAAATGTTGAGTTCCAAATTGTCTCTCTCCCACTTGCTCCCCTGAGATGATTAGCAATCTGATATAGGTTATGCATATGCAATCATGTAAAACATTCCATAGTAGTAATTTTGTACAGAAGATGAAATGAAGGAAGATAGAGAGAGAAAGGAAAGAAGAAAGAAAGAAAGAAGAAAAGAAAGAAAAAGAAAGAGAGTAGTTGTCAATATTCTCTCATTCACCACATAGTTGTTTAATATTAACAATGTCTGAGACTTTTCTAAGCTTTTATTTTCCCCCCTCATTTAAGAGACACCTTATTAATTGATGATGCAACATTTTCCTAGTGGGTCAACTCTAGCATAGATTTCTCCTATATTACTAGTTCTAATCTACCTACTTTCCGTATCTTTATTCTTTTCAGTGCCATTTCTGTTTCTTCCATAAGAATATCTGGGTCTGGAATATTAGAGATCATGTGGTGGGTTTGCTGGTCTTGATGATTTAAAAAAAAAATTCACCTAAAAATCATTGAAGATTTTTTCCCCATTTTTGCCTTTTGTTCTTTGTCCTCCTTCCATTTTGATCTACAAATGCCATTGAGACAATTATATTTAGATATTTCACAAAAATTAAAAAAAAACTGATTTAAAGCAGTTTTCCACTGCTTCTCTCTGATTTATAAGACAGTATTGCTTAAAATTTTCCACTATCCTTTTTTTAATAAAAGTTTTATTGATGTGTTTTTTTTCTTTAAATTACATATGTTTACAGGTTGCTTCCACTTCCTGAGAGGTCTTTTATACCATAGGGGGAAAAAAATGTTAAATAAAACTAATAATACAGGGATCTTATCTGAAAGTATAAGCAATACACTCCAGATTTGGTGTATCTTCTGCCTTCTTTTAACAGATTTAGATGAAAGTGAAGTTCAGCTTCTCACCACTGCCTCCCACTCTCCTTCCATGTTTGCTTATAGCTATATAAGATTTTATATGTATGTGTATATTTGAAACTGGCACTGCCTTTTGCTTCCATATCTCTCTGGCAAGTAAGTCAACTGTTTGCTAAGGTGATTTTAGGTGTTTTTTCTGCTGTTACTATCAAATCACTGTTATCGCCATTATTTTGTTTAGTCATTTTCATTTAAATTCCTCTTGTGTACTTGGATTATTTTAAAGTAGTAAATCAATATTATACTTATATTTTCAAGCAATCATGTTGCTGTTTCATCAATGGTAGAACAACGTGTGATTTTAATATGATAGAATCTTTTACTGCTATAGATTCTAAGCCTTTCCTCCCTCTTTTATAACTGATAATTCAGCTGAGACAGGTTGCAAGAGTGTATCTCCTGTGTCACTGTAACAAAGAATAGGGAGTGAACCAGCTCCTGGCCTCAGAGAGTTATCAAGCACACCCAACTCATCTAAAGCTGGTGAAAAGACTTTTGTCTCAGGAAAGATTGTTTCTTTTGTTTCAGAGCCTTTCCAAAAGTCTTCCCTCACTAAGTCATGTTAATGCTTTATAATTTTCATTGTTGGAATTTTTTGCCCTTTAAATCTCATATGAATTCAGCATGCTACATTCAATTATTTCTCCTGGTCTGTCTTCCTTGAAAAAAAAAGAAGGAAAATAAGGAAGGAAGGAAAAAAGAAAGAAAGTTCCAGTCAATATCAGCTCTTTCTCTGGAGGCAGATAAGTGTGTTTCATCATAAGTGAGTTTCTTGGGATTGTCTTGGATCACTGTATTGCTGAGAATAGCTAAATCATTCACAATTTTTCATATTGCATATGCAATATTGTTGTTACTGTGTACAGTGTTCTGGTTCCACTCACTTTACTTTTGGTCAGTTCATGTAAGTCTTTCTAGGTCTTTCTGAAATCATCCTGTTTGTCGTTTCTTATAGCACAGTAATATTCCATTTCATCAACTTGTTTAGCCATTCCCCAATTGATGGGCATTCTCTCAATTTCCAATTCTTTGCCACCACTAAAAGAGCTGCTACAAATATTTTTGTACAGGCAAATTCTTCCCTTTCCCTACCCTCCCCCCACCTTTTTTTTACTCCCTTTGGGATATTGATTTAACAGTGATATTGCTGGATCAAAGGATATGCACAGATTTATAGACCTTTGGACATAATTCTAAATTGCTTTCCAGAATTATTAGATCAGTTCACCATTCCACTAACAATTTATTAGTTCCCTAGTTTTCCCATAGCCTCTCCAACATCTATCATTATCCCTTTTTTTGGTTATATTAGCCAATCTAATAGGTATGATGGTACCTCAGAGTTGTTTTAATTTGCATTTCTCTAATCAATAGTGATTTAGAGCATTATTGTCATATATAAATAGCTTTGATTTCTTTATCTGAAAACTGTTTACATCATTTGACCATTTATCAATTGAGGAATGACTTGTATTCTTACAAATTTGACTCAGTTCTCTCTATATTTGACAAACAACTCCTTTATCAGAGATACTTGCTGCAAATTTTTTCCTTCAGTTTTGTACTTTCCTTTTAATTTTGGTTGCATTGAGTTTGTTTGTGCATAAACTTTTAAATTTTATATAATCGAAAATTATCCATTTTGCATTTTGTAATGCTCTTTATATCTTGTTTATCCCTAAATTGTTCCTTTATCCATAGATCTGACCGATAAACTATTACATGCTCTTCTAGTTTGTTTATGGTATCACCATTTCTGCGTAAATCATGTACCCATTTTGACCTTATCCTGGTATACAGTGTAAGATGTTGGTCTATACCCTTAAATTTCATAGGGATACATATAAAAAGTATGATGTGTATGGTAGTTAGAGGCACCCAATTCACGTCCTGCTTTTAACACATACTGTCCATTTATTAATGAGATAACACATGTAAAACATTTTGCAAATTTTAAAGGGTCACATAATTGTTAGGTGCTATTTTTATTTTTGTTATTGGTATAAATATTATTAATATTGCTATTATTATTCATTTCATTCTTCATTTTTAAAAATGGTACATAGAAATGGTTCTAAGCCAAGTTACTATTCTACTTATTCTTTTATCTTTAATATTCTGTAGATATTACACAGGAAGTTGTAATACATTTTTTTGTAATTGAATGCAAGGATTAGGACATAGACATTTGTGCTGCTACTAATGATTATGAATAATTATCTTATTGTTATCTTTATTTTTGATGCAATTCATATTGAAATGGCTTCAACACAATTAGTCATCCTGCTATTGCTCATTTTAAATTTAATGTTCTGCAAACTATTGTGAAGGAGAATGAATGCTTCTTATAAATAAATAAAAGTCTTTGGATATCAGGCAGTTAGGTGGCACAGTGATAGAGTCCTGGATTTAGAACTGGGAAGACTTATCTTCATGAGTTTTATTCTGGCCTCAGACACTTACTATCTGTGTGACCCTGGCCAAGTCACTTAACCATGTTTGTCTCGGTTTCCTAATCTATAAAATGAGATGGCGAAAGAAATGGCAAACCACTCCAGTATCTTTGCCAAGAAAATCCCAAATGGGGATATGAAGAGTTGGATGTGATGAAGCAATTCAACAACAGCATTTGAATATACGGTCTTCTCATTTTTGTTATTATCTCACTCTCACCTTTTTTCATTGGGGATACAGGTAGAACTGATTCAGGGAATGTTACTCTCCTGATAATAATCTTTTATACTTAATGTTCTATAGAATATTACACAAGTAGGTAAAAAATAATTGAGGTTTGTCACCCTGTTTCACTGTGTGTCCTGTTCCGCTGACCAAGCAAGGTCCCCTCACTCTTCACCCAGAACATGACCCCGGACTGTTCTGGGGAATTGACTATTCTCCACTCCCCCTTACCCAATGACCCTCCACCCTGTATCTTCCACTGTATTCTAGGAGGGACCCCCATGTTCCAGAAAGGTTGCACCCTTATACCCTTGGGCATATTTCCAAATTAGTCCTGAGCTATAGATCTAACCAATGGCTATTCTTGGCTTCCGTATATCATTGCTTATGCTAGCTCCCCTCCCTAATTGTAGTTTTTTGTGGTTTTAGCCTTTTTAAACACTATATGTACCTTCAATCGAGGCTACCTAATTTGGGTGCATACCCTAGGTAGCTGCGTGCTTGATCAATAAATCCACACCTAAATTTTACCTTGAACCCAGGTCTCAGCTCACTCTTACTCTCTGCATAACAAAGCTTTACACTTTCAATCAATAAACTTTATAGTTTTTTTGTCTCTTCTCAGTTGATGAAATATAGTGAGCTTCTATGTGTAATAATAGAAATAAGGGAACTTCTGGGTGAGGAAACTCCCTCTACTAATGCAGGTTGATACATTCTTTCCAACTTATGGTCTTAGTGAGTTGCCTAGAACATTGGCAAGTTAAACGACTTGTCTAGAGTCTGACCTGTCTGACACATAGCCAGTATGTGTCAGAAGTGGGACTTGAACCTAATTCATTCTGACCCTGAGGCCAGTTTTATGTCTACTATATCATGCTATTCAATAATATCAACATTACTATTTACTACTTAAAGAACTGATCTGACAAAATGTTTATCATTATCATAATAATCATAGCTGAAGATTGTCACAATCAAGGCAGAACAGGGCTGGCCTGTTTTCATAGAGCACAAACTTGAAGTCTCATCTTTTTGGGTCATTCTCCACTTAATGATCCTGCCACATAAGAGTGCTTTGAAGGAAATGGGACT